>CM034155.1:678105909-678350909 GCA_019776745.2 Taxus chinensis
GGAAACCACCACCGTCGTCGCGATCTGAACACTTCACCAGATAATCCAATCGGTAGGAGCGATGGGCGGTGTGTACAAAGGGTAGGGACGTAGTCAACACAAGCTGAAGACTCGTGCTTACTAGGAATTCCTCATTGAAGATCAATAATTGCAATGGTCTATCCCCATCACGATGCAATTTGGCAAGATTTCCCGAACCTTTCAGACCAGGGAGAAAAACTCATTGGTTGCATCAGTGTAGCGCGCGTGCGGCCTAGAACATCTAAGGGCATCATAAACCTATTATTGCCTCAAACTTCTATGGCCTATACGGCCATAGTTCCTCTAAGAAGCTGGCCACGAAGGGAAACCTCCGCGTAGCTAGTTAGCAGGTTGAGGTCTCGTTTGTTAACGGAATTAACCAGACAAATCACTCCACCAACTAAGAACGGCCATGCACCACCACCCATAGAATCAAGAAAGAGCTCTCAATCTATCAATCCTTACTATGTGTTGAGTCAAATTAAGCCGCATGCTCCACTCCTGGTGGTGCCCTTCCATCAATTCCTTTAAGTTTCAGCCTTGCGGCCATACTCCCCCTGGAACCCAAACACTCTGATTTCTTAGAAGGTGCTGGCAGAGTCCTTAGAGCAACATCCGCCGATCCTTGGTCAGCATCGTTTATGGTTGAGACTAGGACAGTATCTGATCATCTTTGAGACTCCAACTTTTGTTCTTGATTAATGAAAACATCCTTGGAAAATGCTTTCGCAGTGGTTTGTCTTCCGTAAATCTAAGAATTTCACCTCTGACAATGAAATAGGAATGCCCCCGAAAGTCCCTATTAATCATTACTCCAGTCCCGAAGGCCAATGGAACAGGAATAGACTCCTATCATGTTATTCCATGCTAATGTATTCAGAGTGTAGGCTTGCTTTCAGCACTCTAATTTTTTCAAAGTAACGGCGCTGGAACCGCGACCCAGACAATTAAGGCCAGGATCACACCACTGACAGAAGGGACGTGAGGGCCAGTACACACCAAGTAGGTAGACCAACCATGACGACCCAAGATCCAACTATGAGCTTTTTAACTGCAACAACTTAAATATACGCTATTGGAGCTGGAATTACCGCGGTTGCTGACACCAGACTTGCCCTCCAATGGATCCTCGTTAAGGGATTTAGATTGTACTCATTCCAATTACCAGACTTGATGAGCCCAGCATTTTTATTTATTATCACTACCTCCCCGTGTTAGGATTAGGTAATTTGTGTGCCCGCTACCTTCCTTGGATGTGGTAGCCGTTTCTCAAGCTCCCTCTCCAGAATCAAACCCTAATTCTCCGTCACCCATCACCACCATGGTAGGCCTCTATCCTACAATCGAAAGTTGATAGGGCAGAAATTTGAATGAAGAGTCCCCAGCACAAAGGCCGTGCGATCCGTCGAGTTATCATAAATCACCAGAGTAGTGAGAAAGCCCGCGCCGACCTTTTATCTAATAAATGCGTCCCTTCCAAGAGTCAGGATTTTGTGCACGTATTAGCTCTAGAATTACTATGGTTATTCGAGTAGTGAAGGTACCATCAAAGAAACTATAATTGATTTAATGAGCCATCCACAGTTTCACAATCTGAAATAGTTCATACTTAGACATGCATGGCTTAATCTTTGAGACAAGCATATGACTACTGGCAGGATCGACTAGGTAGCTCCCTTCCACGCACGGGATGTCGGAGGCCTTCAAAAGGTGTGATGAGACCCACACAAATGTGAAAGCAAAATATCAAATTCCTCCTCTCTTGTAGAAAACATCGAATCAACCCACACCTCAAGCTCAGATGTCGATGTGGAAAGGTAGGAAACCATTGAAGATCTCCACGTGCTTCCAACATTTTCAACACCAACGAGCATTAGAGATTTTCCAATGAACCCATTGGCACATCAAATGTCGCGGCAAAAACATGACGGGGGCATCAAGAACCTCATAAAACTTCACATCTTCGGGGGTAGATAGACTGCTTAGGGCCGGAGCACATTGACAACAAGATTCAGTTCACAGGAATCTGGGAAATGCATCCTGTACGAAGCCCTTTACCCTAAGCCTCGAAGCAAAATTTCTCGCAATAAACATAGGCCACACAGAATGCACCATGCACGTAGCCACCTCAATTATAAGACTGCTCAGGGATGTCCTTACCAAGGATAGCCCCCTACGCACATTCAAAGGGCACAGACTGTCTGGACTAGCCAACCTCGACCCGATTTGATTACTACCCTTCTCCTCAAGGAATTTACAAAATGCGTAAAATAAGACCAAGGGAGGACCCTAGGCAACGTGAGATCTTATCACAATCTAAAACATTCCACATCATTTCCATAAAAGGGAACATATGGACCTCCAAAGGATATTTCCGCGCAACGTAAAAGCCTTCGACGAGAGAGGTAAAACAAAAGTAGAAGGGGAACATCAAAAAGAACACAAGTAAAATGAGCATGCCTACCCTCCCTCTAGCAATGTCTTGAAAATCACTTCCATAACCCCGATGGAGGACCCTAGGCAGAGTGGATACGATCAGAATCTGAAATGTTCCACTCTGCGGCCTAAAAACTCACTCGTCGGCACCCACTCGGATGTGGATCAACCACCATAGGTTACTTCCGTAGAGTGTGACAGGATTCGAAGAGAGAACACAACGAACTGGATCTATATGCAGGGGGCTTACACAGCACCTCGCCTCTAGTAATGTCTTGCAAATCACTTCCGTAACCCCAATGGAGGACCCCAGGCCAAGTGGATACAATCAGAATCTGAAATGTTCCACTTTGTGGCCTAAAAACTCACTCATCGGTGCCCACTCGGATATGGGTCGACCACCGGAGGTTACATCCGTAAAGCGTGACAGGCTTCGAAGGGAGAACACAAAGAACCGGAGCTATATACAAGGGGCTTCCGCAGCGCCTCCCCTCTAACAATGTCTTGCAAATCACTTCTGTAACCCCGATGGAGGACCCCAGGCCAAGTGGATATGATCAAAATCTAAAACGTTCCACTCTGCGGCCTACAAGCTCACTCGTCGGCGCCCACTTGGATTGGGTCAACCACCGGAGGTTACATCCATAAATCGTGACAGGATTCAAAGGGAGAACACAACGAACTGGAGCTATATACAGGGGGCTTCTGTAGCGCCTCCCCTCTAGCAATGTCTTAAAAATCACTTCTGTAACCCCGATGGAGGACCCAAGGCCAAGTGGATACGATCAAAATCTGAAACGTTCCACTCTGAGGCCTAAAAACTCACTTGTCGGCACCCACACAGATATGTGTCAACCACCAAAGGTTACTTCCGTAAAGCGTGACGGGCTTCAAAGAGAGAACACAACAAACTGGAACTATACGCAGGGGGCTTGCGCAGCGCCTCCCCTCTAGCAATGTCTTGAAAATCACTTCCGTAACCCCGATGGAGGACCCGAGGCCAAGTGGATATGATTAGAATCTTAAACGTTCCACTCTATGGCCTAAAAACTCACTCGTCGGCTCCCACTTAGAAAATGGGTCTACCACCAGAGGTTACTTTCATAAAGCGTGACAAGATTCGAGGAGAGAACACAACGATTCAAGCTATATACAAGGGGATTCTGTAGCGCCTCCTCTCTAGCAATGTCTTGCAAATCACTTCCATAACCCTGATGGATGACCCTAGGCCAAGCGGATACGATCAGAATCTGAAACGTTCCACTCTGCGGCCTAAAAACTCACTCGTCGGCACCCACTCAGATATGGGTCAACCACCAAAGGTTACATCCGTAAAGAAAAACACGCTTTGAAGAGAGAACATAAAGAATCGAGCTATATATAGGGGGCCTCTAGAAATGTCTTGCAAATCACTTCCATAACACAGATGGAGGACCCTAGGCCAAGTGGATCCGATCAGAATCTGAAACGTTCCACTCTGCGGCCTCCACGCATATGGGTCCATCCCACCGAAGGTTACATCTGTAAAGCATAAGATACTTTGAGGAGAGAAGTGGGATCACAACGAAACATGCAAATTACCGAGTGCTGTCACCGCCCCTACTCTCTAGAAACATCCTACAAATCACTTCCATAACCAGCATGGATGACCCTAGGCAAAGCGGATTCGATCAGAATCTGAAACATTCTGCTCTACTGCCTACAATCATTTGGTCCATCCATGAATGGTTACATCCATAAAGAACATGACGCTTCTGATCGAGAGCTAACAGAATGAAGCAAGCACAATAAAGAGATCCATACAGAAATCAACGTCACCTTCCCAGTGCAATCACATGAGCTCAAAGGAGAATTCAACGTAACGAATAAGGAGAACCAAGGAGAATACCAATGGCAAAAATTTTATAACATGCACTCATAGCCCACATAGTCTTCGGCAATGACACCAATACACAAGATGGGACAGAATTCTCCCATTCACCTATGAATCGGTTGTCATTCTATTAGAGGAGGGAAACCCATCCGTTGACAACTTGGCCAATAGAGGGCTGCCCGCATTATCATCGAACCGTATTTACCATCAAGGAATCAACACAAGCACAACCGACAACACCCAATAAATTAGGCGTGCTAATGAGAGGCAAAAACCCACATGTTCCGAAGAAAACTCCAAGAACGGTGGGATATTTGCGTAATACATGTCACGTCTGTTACTAGGTGGATGTGGGTTAGACGGAAATTTTGACAGCCCTATAAATGGCCCAAGGCAAAAGCTCAGACTAACTCGAAAGACCACGTCAATTTGACTCAATCCACTTTTGGCAGACGATAAGAACAAATGCGAGCTGAGCAAGCTTTTCCGAGAGTCCACAACATAGCGTAGTGGCAAAAACATCGAATGACCAACCTCTATCCATAGTAGTTCTAAGTAAAAGGATCTGTCGCGCGACGGATAAGGATACGGATGACAAAAACATTCATTTTTTTGTAGCAACTACATTTTCTCACTGGCATGCTCAGTGATGATCTCGTTTTGTCAAATGTTCACGATTACGGATTACATAGGTTGAACCATGGCACGCTAAAAAAACCTCCAATCAAAAATAATATTCTCGTGTCGCTCCGTAATATTTTTGCACAAGATTATATTCAAAATGTTCAATTTTAATGTACCTCACAAAGGACATTGCTCGATGCAAATATTCCCATTCACCTCACTATCTGACTCGCCAACATAAGGTACAAGAAAAAAACATCATAAGAGCAACTTCCACCCATAGTAGTTGTCACGGGGATAGCTTTGAAGCGGAATTAACTAGCCAACATGCGGCAGTGAGACACTACTTTTTTCACTCACCTTAGAGGATCAAGCTACTCTAGTAGTCCCAAACTATGCCTTTCTCCATCTTCTTCCACCACCCATTCCCCAATTGCATCTCCAATCAATGCACAAGTGAACCCTTCCAACACCCTTCACAGCTTCCCATACAACTACTCCAGAAGACCACTCGCCGAATACCACGGCTGTCCATACAACCGCCGGGAGCTCTTAATATGCCTTCTTAGTCCACTTGAGGGAATGCACAACTCACGCCTCCAAGAGTCATCACTGACCCAGCTCTAGGCCGCTGGCCGGCACATTGTCGAACATCTCACTGTTCTGCACAAGGCCATTGAGGAACATCACATGCCCCTATCTGTTATCCATCCGTGAGTCTGCCTGAGTTACCACGCCAGTCACCTACATGTGCACTGACGGGGGAAGTCCTCCTCTGAGTCCTTCCCGGGTGTGAGCCTCTACTCACCCTGACCTACTGACCAACTATCACCCAAGTCCACAACACCAAGGATCCCTGCGGGGAGCACTGCAAGCTCGCCATCCTGGTAGACCGCATCACATACAGGTGAGGTACTCTTCTTCCCTCGGCTCGATCCAACCTCTGATCTCGCCCCGATGCCATGGCCGCTGACATCGGCATGCCTCCTCTTTGAGACACTTGTCTGCATCCAGACCACATTGACTTCTCAAGTCTTCTGCCTTCATTGTTAGCTCACCACACTGCAATAGTATCGTTGATGTCCTTGACTCAACCCACCATGTCGCGCATCACCATGTGAACCAACCTCTATCCACTTCACTAAGTCTCAGCCACTGCTTCTGCACCCACTCCACATCCGCGCTTTTGGTGCACTCCGATACATCTACGTGAGCACTCAACTCATCTGCGTCATGTTTTAACCTCTGCAAGGTTGAGGAGCTTCGCCACACTTGGCTCGCTCGCATCCGAATTACTTCTCCTCCGTTTTGACCTCTAGATCCCAGTCTCACTCCATCACACCTCTTGGTTGTTTCCCACATGAACTCTGCTTCTAAGGATGTTGCCACCTCAAAGGTCTCCCCAAGTCCACTGTCACTTAACACTAGAGTCCCACTGCTGATCCACGATGCACATCTCTACATGGACATACTCTGTAAGGGTAGAGTATATCTCCAAGGTATGCTTGAACACCCCATCCTTTGAATTTCCAGTGCACCAAGTGTTCCACGCTCCACTTGGTGGGGTTGTGAGTTCCCCACTATTGGTCTGTATTGTCTGCCATGCTCATCTGGCTCTTTAGGCGTGCGATGCACTCTCAATGCAAGGGCTCTATTGCACAAGGTCTTCATGATTCAAACCAACTCCCGCTCTGCCTCTGCATCACCCACATGAGTTGCCCAACTCGCTCTGCGTACATTGGGTAAGTTCTTCACTCCAAGACACCCTGCACTGTTCCTAAGTGCAACCAACTTTTCTCACCAACCTGCCTTAGCTAAACCTTGATTCTGATACATCCTTGGGCTCACATCATGGTCCTTTCAAATGCCTCATGCAAAACTCTTACTCACTCCATAGCCCTCAAGAGTTGCATTGGTGCGCCACCAGGAAATTCCTGGGAGGTCACCCATTTTTGCCTTGCGTGCTTAACTCACCCAACAGGAGTTACATTGGTATGCCAATGGGAACTTCCCGGTAGGTCACCCATTTTCTGCCTACACGCTTAACTCGCCCAGATCTTCTGTAGGCACATGCATGTGAGGTCGTCAACCCCAGCCCATGCCTGGCCAACCATTTTCCTCAGCCGGGAGTCCCTCTGGCTCCCTGGATAGCGCCTCGTGCACTACCCTGTGCGGATGGGGTCTGCCCATCCTGGGGGAGGCGATCGCTTTATGAGCATGGAGATGCACGCCCCCTTATATTCTCCCCCACTTAAAGTGGCGATGCCCACGGCACCGATGCTAGACTTCGCAAGCCTGCGCAAAGGATGCAATTGTTCGCAACACTTGGTCAAAATGTAAATGCACTACTCACATGCAAATACACACACGGAACACTGCGATCACTTCTGACATAACATAATTCAATCTCTTTAATATCTCACTGTGCTAACTCCCTGTGCTCGGGACAAAAAGTGCCAAACCACTCAACACTTTTGTTGTTGTAGCTCCCTTCCTCTGAAACTACACTTCACCAAACATCCAACACAATGTCTTGATGGGATACCCCTTCTGCAATTCCCACAACCTCTTAGGAATTCTGCATGATGTACAAGCTACCCTACCAAGCTCTGAGCCCTTCTTGCACAACATTCACTGCATAACTTGGAGAACCACTAACCTCCATGTTGATTGACAAACCACTTGCAAGGTTTCACTACTGTTGGAACTGGTCACACCACACTTCCAACACACAACACATAAAATTCTCCACCTGATCTGGGGACCTACAACACCACAAACTTCACCACCATGCTGCCCTTGTTCAACACTTCTACCAACACCATACCACCACTATGACTCTGATGCTGATATTCTGGTAAAATATTCACCAAGAATACCTCATTTCACTACAACCTGACTAATCTACTCACCATCGCTTTCAACTAACTAGCACTTCCGAAAATGCAAGGCTTGCTTCACTCTGGAAATGTAGCCACTTCCACTGTTGCCAACCTGAAATTCTGAGGTTTCACAGAAATCTCCACACGTGATTCTACCAAGGGAGAGCCACTTTTTCCACTTAATGGCTCAAGTATCAACATGATATCACTTCACAGACACTACATTTCAGCCATCCACAATGTACAAGTTCTTGTCAACAACTTCTGGGGAGTCGTCACGCTACTCAGTGCTTTCACACCTACCGAGTTTTTGAGTTACTCTGCCTCTGCACCTGAACTCTACCAAGTGTTATCCCTTCACCCAAAACTACTAGGAGTAAGTTCTACACCATCTTTCACATGAACTACCCACCTTAAGTGACTTTACCCAGCCCATCACTGTATGCATCCCTGTTGCCTCCTCTACAATCTGAGATCTGTTGATCAACACTGGCCTTCTTCTCCTACAAAGTCTCTAGCAACCTGCACTGGCTTACTTGCATTGACACAAGTGCCAACTCTTGACACCTGCATGGGTCTAAAATACCCTTATCACCGAATGCCATGCCGACCACTATTACAACTACATGACTCCTTCCTCATCAACCCGCTGGTCTACCATCTGAGAAAGTTCATTGTCTTCATTAATTCCACTGTGACATCAATAAGGCTCAACTTAGCCCTGATACTCCACTAGATCACTCTAATCTGACGCTACCCTCTGGCCCCCACCAGTCTGCTTCTTACCTGGAACATACATTGCTCCTCTTGATCCAGTTGTGTTGGTGTCCTGCCTTCTGATCGCCAACACCGTTGATTGCCAATCTTCACAAGACTCAACTCTTGATCCAATTCGTCCAACAACCAACTCCCGCTTCATGATTCAAGTATCAACATGATATCACATCACAGAACACTGCATTTCAGCCATCCACAATATACAAGTTCTGTGAATAACTTCTGGGTAGTTGTCGTGCTACTCAGTGCTTTCACACCTACCAAGTTTTTGAGTTACTCTGCCTCTGCACCTGAACTCTACTAAGTGTTATCCCTTCTCCCAAAACTTCTAGGAGTAAGTTCTGCACCAGCCTCCACATGAACTGCCCACCTCAAGTGACTTTACCCAGCCCACACTGTATGCATCCCTATCACCTCATCTACATCTAAGTTCTGTTCAACACTGGCCTTCTTCTCCCACGAAGTCTTTAACAACCTGCACTGGCTTACTTGCATTACACAAGTGCCAACTCTTGACACTTGCATGGGTCTACAATACCCTTATCACCAAACGCCATGCTGACCATCGTCGCAACTACATAATCTCCTTCCTCATCAACCCTCTGGTCTACAACTGAGAAAGTTCACAGGCTTTGATTCATTCCACTGTGACATAAATAAGGCTCAACTTAGCCTTGATACTCCATTGGATCACTCTGATTTGACACTGCCCTCTAGGCACACACGCTAATCTGCTTCTTACCTGGAACATACACTGTTCCTCTTGATCCAGTTGTGTTGGTGTCCCACCTTCCGATCACCAACACCGTTGATTTCCAATATTCACAAGACTCTGCTCCTGATCCAATTCGTCCAACAACCAACTCCCGTAAACATGCACGACCCTGCTATAGCCACACATTAGGTTGGGCACTTCAATCTAACGCTACTTCACAAGCACACACCAGTATACTTCTGTTCCAGCCCAACCACGTTGGTGTCCCGCCCATCCGATCACCAACGATGTTGATTGCGTTGGCTCCCTAGTATGCCACCCTGTTCTTCAATCAACATCCCACACACCTGAAGTTGAGATCTCTTTCACCAACTACTCGCACGTTGGTTTACACTCTGTTCCCAACTCCAGCACCGATGCTCATTGTGCTCTAGGTACCAAAGAGAGCATCACCTCAAATGCACTGATACCAGTTGTCACTGTTGCGTATCAGGTACAACATTAAATCTCACAAAGCTCTGATACCTAGCTGTCACGGGGCTAACTATGCAGTGGATTTCACTAGCCAACCTGCGGCACTGAGACGCTACTTTTTTCACTTCACCTTAGAGGATCAAGCTACTCCAGTAGTCCCAGACTACACCTTTCTCCATCTTCGTCCACAACCCATTCCCCAACTACATCTCCAACCTATGCACAAGTGAACCCTTCCAACACCTTTCACAGCTTCCCATACAACTGCTCCAAAAGACCACTCGCCGAATGCAACGGCTGCCCATACAACCACCGGGAGCTCTTAATATGCCTTCTTAGTTCACCTGAGGGAATGCACAACTCATGCCTCCATGACTCATCACTGACCTAGCTCTATGCCATTGGCTGGCTCACGGTCGAACATCCTAACTGTTCTGCACAAGGCCAATGAGGAACATCACATGCCCTTTTCTATCATCTATCCATGAATCTTGCCTAAGTTTCCGTGCCGGTCACCTATGCATGCACCGACGGGGGAAGTCCTCCTCGTGAGTCCTTCCTGGGTGTGAGCCTCTACTCACCCCGACTTGCTGACTATTACTGTCACCCAAGTCCACACCACCAAAGATCCCTGCGGGGAGCACTGCAAGCTCGCCATCTTTGTAGACCGCATCACATGCGGGTGAGGTACTCTTCTTCCCTTGGCTCGATCCAACCTCTAATCTCGCCCTGATGCCATGGCCACTGACATCAGCGTGCCTACTCTTCGAGACACCCATCTGCGTCCAGACCGCATTGAATTCTCAAGTCTTTTGCCTTCGTTATCAGCTCACCACACTGCAACGGTATCCATGATGTCCTTGACTCAGCCCACCATGTCGAGCATCACCATGTGAACCATCCTCTGTCCACTTCACTGAGTCTCAGCCTCTGCTACCGTACCCACTCCGCATCTGTACTTCCGGCGCACTCTGATACATCTATGTGAGCACTCTACTCATCTGTGTTGTTTTAACCTCTGCAAGGTTGAGGAGCTCGCCACACTTGGCTCGCTCGCGTTCGAGTTACTTCTCCTCCGTTTCGACCTCTAGATCCTAGTCTCACTCCATCACACCTCTTGGTTGTTTCCCACATGAACTCTGCTTCTAAGGACGTTCCCTCTGGCTCCCTGGATAACGAATCGTGCACTACCCTGCGTGGATGGGGTCTGCCCATCCTGGGGGAGGCGGTCGCTCTATGAGCATGGAGACACACCCCCTTCTAGTAGTTATAAGTAAATAGGCCTGTCAAGCGACGGATAAGGATCCGAACGAGAAAAACATTCATCCTTTTAGTTCGTAAACCAGCCAGACCACGCGCTCGGTATGTCCCAATGTGGGCGATTTTTGAATGCAAGTGTTGAGCCATGGCGCGCTCACTAACGCTGAAACCAAATCGGTATTTTAATGTTTCCGACGTCTCACCGCGCAAGATTTTGCACAAAGTTCACGTTTTTCGCCAACATATTTTCAAAACGTAGTAGCTCGCCGCAAACATAGCCATACGGCTCACCGACCGACTCGCCAACATTGGGTACAAGCAAAATCATCCGACGAACAACCTCTACCCATAGTAGTTATAGGTAAAAAGGGCTCTCACACGACGGATAAGGAATCGAACGAGAAAAACATTCATTTTTTTTTTTTTTAGCTCGCAGGTCAGCTCGACGGCCAGCGCTGCGGCGAGCTCGCTATGTCCAATGCTCGCGATTTTGGAATGCAAGAGTTGAGCCATGGCGCGCTCAGCAAAGCCCCAACCTGAACCGATATTTTCACGTTTCCAACATCTCACCTCGCAAGATTTTGCGCAACGTTGTATTCAAAACGTTGAATCTTAATGTAGCTCGCAGCGCAAAATATAGCCATATGGATCACCGACCGACTCGCCAACATTGGGTACAAGAAAAATCATCCGACGAACAACCTCTACCCATAGTAGTTGTCACGGGTCCAGCTCGACTGAGCTCTAACCGCGCGGCACCGCTTACTCACTTCAAGTCCTTCCGCGAAGAAGGAACTCTACGCAAGTTACGGACTACGCCTTCAGTGTTTACCTGCACAAGAACACTCACAACACAATGGTATTCTTTTTGTATTTTTGATGGGTTTAATGCGGAAGCACAATAAAGCATGCAATGTAAGGAAATCTACTCTAAGTACAAGAGCAAATACACAATGCAATATACATCTGGGAGAACGTGTAATTCTTATTAACTCTCACAGGACAAAACAGCCCAAAGTACAATAAGGTAGGCTCACGCCAAATACACACAACCACCGAGTCGGGCACAACCGAAAATGCTCGGCGACTACTCAAATGATTACAAGAGAACAATCCCCTCCCAAGGTCAAAGACCAACAAGACTGCCCTGACGGTCCTGCACAACGCAGTGCAGGACGATGCCCACTGCCCCTTCCCAAATCGGGGGGCAGAAGCACAAATCCTCTTTTCCACTCTTTGCCAGTATAGACTTGCACTCACTCAAATCACTGCACAAAGATACGCTGCTAGTTCGCTTGATCGCAAAGATAGCTTGTGAATGTCGGTACGGATGTAAGAGGCATACATCCGTCATAGACTCCCCCACTTAGAATCGGTGACGTCCTCGGCGCCGTGAAGACCCCACTGTATGTAGCCTGGAGGAGGCCCCCTATTCAGGTTCATTTCTGTTCCAAGGGACCAAGGCCCTTGTTCCTCGCAAGGAACGCTTTAACCTTGTCTTTATACTTCCAAAGGGCTTCTTCTCGTTCCCAAGTGGCTGAGTGACACCCAATCCACATCACAAAGAACTTCCTCACCCTTCTGTTGCCCCAGCCCTCTGTCTTCACCTCAAGTATTTTGTCCAACTCCCTGTCAGGATTATCTATCACATTGGCAGCTGGACGATTAGGCTGACTCCGTTCTGGCTCAGCTTCATCGGCAACAAAAGGCTTCAACTGGCTGACATGGAAGACGGGGTGCGTCTTCATGTGTCGTGGCAACTTTAGTCTGTAGGCGACCTTGCCTACCCTGGCCAGAATCTCAAAAGGCCCATCAAATTTGCGGACCAAGGACTTTGCTGTTCCGGGAGGGGCCTTGAAGACTTCTGGCTCCATCCTCAGCATTACCTTACTTCCGACTTCCAACTCTGCGGACTGTCTAGACTGATCTGCATATCTCTTCATGCGTTCACCTGCTTTCAACAAGTGCAGCCTTGCAAGAGCAACACGCTCGTGCCAATCCTTCAGATATTCTGTGGCCGACGGACACCTTCCAAAGTATCCAGCAATCACTGTATGAGGCAACAAAGGCTGTTGGCCCGTCGCGAGTTCAAATGGTGAATGCTTGCTCGACTCACTCTTCTGGCTGTTGTAGGAGAACTGTGCAAGGTCGAGAAGATCCGGCCAATTGGTTTGGTCACTCCGCACATAATGCCGCAAGTAAGACTCCAATACTGCATTGATCCTCTCTGTCTGGCCATCTGTCTGTGGATGAAACCTTGTGGACAACAACAACTTTGTTCCCACCAACCTGAACAGCTCCTGCCAAAAGTTGCTTGTAAAACGAGCATCTCTATCCGAGACGATGCTCAAGGGGATTCCCCAATACTTCACCACATTCTTGAAGAAATACTCTGCAGTTTTCTCTGCTCCACAAGGTTGTTCACATGCGGTGAAAATGGCATACTTAGAGAATCTATCCACCACCACTAGGATGCTAGACAATCCCTTCACACTAGGCAAACCGGTAATAAAATCCATACTCACACTTGCCCACGGCCTGACTGGAACAGGTAACGGCTGGAGAAGTCCTCTCGGCAACCGATGTTCTGGCTTATCCTGCTGGCAGATTAAACAAGAGCGGACAAACTCGTCCACATCCTTACTCATCTTCGGCCAGTAAAAGCCCCTTTCCAAAAGAGCCATTGTGCGATTCTGCCCAGGGTGACCTGCCCATATTGAATCATGACATTCCTTTATCAGATCTCTGCGCAGGCTCCCCCACTTAGGGATGTAGACCCGACTCTGAGCAAACCACAACATCCCATCTGAAATGCTGAACTTGTTTTTCAACCCTTTCTGAGTCTGATCTTCCACGGTCTTAACCAATGCAGCAGCTTGAGGATCCAGAACCAAGCCTTCCCGAATCTTCGTCATCAACTCCCCTGTCAATTCCACTCTACTCTCCCCATGAGTAGACACTGGGCTAACTGATGCTGTTGCAATGACCGCCAACTGTTGCTTTCTGCTGAGTGCATCTGCGACCACATTCTCCTTGCCTGCGGTATGCACAATTTCCATGTCGAATTCAGCTAGAAAGTCTTGCCATCTTGCCTGCTTTGGCGACAGCTTACTCTGAGTCAAGAAGAATGAATTCGACACATTGTCTGTCTTTACAATGAAGTGCGCTCCCAACAAGTAGTGCCTCCATCTTCTCAAACAATCGACCACTGCAGTCATCTCCTTCTCATGAACCGGATATCTCCTCTCCGCGTCCTTGAGCTTCCTGGACTCAAAAGCCACTGGATGCTTGTCCTGAATTAGCACCCCGCCAATGGCAAAATCAGATGCATCTGTGTGCACCTCAAAAGGCTTGCTGAAGTCTACCAAGGATAACACTGGCGACGTTGTCAACTTCTCCTTCAAGAGATCAAAAGCTTCCTGACACTTAGTTGACCAACACCACTTCACATCCTTCTTCAACAATTCCGTCAGGGGACTCGCAATCTTGGAGTACCGACTGACAAACCTTCTGTAGTAATTCGCCAAACCCAAAAACTGACGCACGCCATGTACATCCCTGGGCGGCTCCCAATCCCTGATTGCTTCAAGTTTCCTTGGGTCAGGTTTGATCTTGCCCTTCCCCACAACATGCCCAAGAAAGTGAACTTCTTCCTGAGCAAAGGAACACTTTTCTTTCTTCACATACAAGTCATGCTCCCTTAACAACTTGAAGACTTCTGCAAGGTGTACCCTGTGCTCCTCATGATTCTTGGAAAACACCAAGATGTCATCTAAGTATACCACCACACACTTATCCAGCAGTGGTCTGAACACATTATTCATGAGTGTGCAAAACGTCGCTGGCGCGTTGCACAACCCAAAGGGCATCACAAGAAAATCATACGACCCGTATCTGGTGACAATGGTCGTTTTCTCATCATCTCCTGGAGCAATTCTGACCTGATAGTATCCTGACCTCAAGTCTAACTTTGTGAAGACCTTCGCCCCTGCTAGGCGATCGAAGCAATCCTCGATGAGTGGAAGAGGATATCTGTTCTTGATGGTTAGCTTGTTCAAGGCCCTGTAATCCACACAAAGCCTAAGTGATCCATCTGACTTCCTCTGAAACAAAACTGGAGCGCCGTATGGAGAGCGCGAAGGACGAAGATATCCAGCAGCCAGCAACTCTTCTAACTGCTTCTTCAGCTCAATCATCTCTGGCCCAGACAACCGGTACGGAGCCCTTGCTGGAGGACTCGCCCCTGGCACCAACTCAATGCGATGATCTATTGCTCTCCGCGGTGGCAAGTATGGTGGTAACTCTCTGGGCATACGGTCTTGATAGTCGCGGAGAACCTTCTCCACTCCAGCTGGAATAGGAACCTGCTGCTCCTCTTCTTCCCAACCGCCAACAAGTGCTGCGAAATACATGGGTTCTGCGCCCTTCTTCCTTGCAGCCTTCCGCATGCTCATTGCTGAACACACCTGTGTCTTACCCGCCTGTCTTCTCTGCACTGTCTTCACCATGCACGTCTGCTTCGGATCCAACAAAAACAAAGTTTCCAAGTGAGGAATTATTGCCACTTTACCCTTTCGGATAAACTCTTGTCCCAACACTAAGTCAAAATCATCCATTTTTATTACGGACAAGTCCAGCTTTCCTTTCCACTCGCCGACCTGCACATCCACATCTCGTGCAGAGCCGACTGTTTCCATGGTCGGTGAGTTCACTGCCTTAAACCTTCCGGTACCTCCGGAGGACTGGAGGCCCAGCTCTTGGGCTCTTTGGATTGTTATGTAATTGTGTGTTGCACCCGTGTCCACAAGTGCTGTGGTTCTCTTTCCTTTGATCACCACCTCCACGTAGTTCAATCCATGCAGACTACTCCCGCCATCATCTGTTCTGGGCTCAACTTTCTCCATTGCGTTAAGCCCCCTGAGCATGCAAATGTGCTGCTCATTCTGTTCATCCGGTTCCGCCGAATGAACTGCTGACACCCTCTGTCGCTCCGGACAATCTCTGTTGTAGTGAGCTTTACCACATGTCCAACATTTCGGCGTGAAAGTCTTTCCACCCGATTCTCCTCCTTGTGACTTCTTGCCACTGTTCTTAGAGTTGTTGCTGGACTTCTGAGATCCCTCTGACGACTCCTGAGTAGTCTTCCCTCCCTTGTTACCACCCTGTGGCTTCACAGAAGACTTACTCTGACCCTTATCAACGCTCTTTCCCTTCGACGCGTTAGGGTTCTGGGTGTTCTTTGATGATGTCTCTTCTCTGAAATCTAAGAGACGATCCGCTACAGCAATTGCTTCACTGACTTCTGACACATCGTGGCGCCTGAGTTCTACCTTAGCCCACGGCTGAAGACCATTTGTAAACTGAAACAATTTGTCTGCCTCAGACATGTCGTGAATCTCCAACATGAGGCTCTGAAAAGACTTGATGTAGTCTCTCATCTTCCCAGTCTGCTTCAGCTGACTTAACTTGATCCTAGCCAGCCACGCCGCGTTACCAGGTCGGAACTGATCCCTGAGGGCTTTCTTCAGATCCTCCCAAGAGTCCACCTTCTTCGTGGATCTCCCTGCGGCAATGTCATTTGCCAAAGTTCTCCACCAAACTTTTGCTGTACCTGTGAGGTACCTTGCTGCAGCACGCACCTCTTGTGCGTCTGACAGTCCTCCTAAACCTGCCAGATACTCCCCAACGTCCCAGAAGAAGTTTTCCAGTAGTTGATCATCTCGAGCTCCATCGTAGCTCTCTGGCTCCTTCACCTTAGGGAGTTTTGATCCTGAAGGAGAGCTGGACGATGATGTCTTCGCCACAGCCAATACCGCTGATCGGCACAAGGTCACTTCATCATGTAACCTGGTCTGAGACATCAAACTCTCCTCCAATCTTTCTGTAAGTTCTGAGATCGTAGCCTCCATGGAATGCACCTTCTCTTCAAGCTCAGAAAACCTTGTATTGGCTTGCTGCTCCAATTCCTGAATCCGGGAATTGACTTGTTCGTTGGAACTATCCAAAGCTTCACCTCGTGACTTACTTTTGTGACGATTCTTGTCACCTCCAACCCGGCCTTCCCCTCTTCCTCTGTTATCAACATGTTCATCTCCAGATCCTGTCATACTGACTCAATACACGGAGACACACAAGGGGTTCGACGTTGGACACAAAAAAAATGCAAGGGAAGGTAAACACAACCTAACCTAGAGACACAACCTGTGCTCTGATACCAACTGTCACGGGTCCAGCTCGACTGAGCTCTAACCGCGCGGCACCGCTTACTCACTTCAAGTCCTTCCGCGAAGAAGGAACTCTACGCAAGTTACGGACTACGCCTTCAGTGTTTACCTGCACAAGAACACTCACAACACAATGGTATTCTTTTTGTATTTTTGATGGGTTTAATGCGGAAGCACAATAAAGCATGCAATGTAAGGAAATCTACTCTAAGTACAAGAGCAAATACACAATGCAATATACATCTGGGAGAACGTGTAATTCTTATTAACTCTCACAGGACAAAACAGCCCAAAGTACAATAAGGTAGGCTCACGCCAAATACACACAACCACCGAGTCGGGCACAACCGAAAATGCTCGGCGACTACTCAAATGATTACAAGAGACAATCCCCTCCCAAGGTCAAAGACCAACAAGACTGCCCTGACGGTCCTGCACAACGCAGTGCAGGACGATGCCCACTGCCCCTTCCCAAATCGGGGGGCAGAAGCACAAATCCTCTTTTCCACTCTTTGCCAGTATAGACTTGCACTCACTCAAATCACTGCACAAAGATACGCTGCTAGTTCGCTTGATCGCAAAGATAGCTTGTGAATGTCGGTACGGATGTAAGAGGCATACATCCGTCATAGTAGTTATAAGTAAAAAGGGCTCTCACACGACGGATAAGGAATCCAACGAGAAAAACATTCATTTTTCCTTTTAGCTCGCAGGGCAGCGCGACGGCGTAAGCTAGATTCATGCCAGACCACGTCGGCAAACCCCCAACCGTTTCTCGGTATGTCCAATGTTCCCGATTTTGGAATGCAAGAGCTGAGCCATGGCGCGCTCGGCAAACGCCCAACCAAATCGATATTTTCACGTTTCCAACATCTCACCTCGCAAAGTTATTTTCGCCAACATAGATTAGCTCGCCGCAAACATAGCCATACGGCTCACCGACCGACTCGCCAACATTGGGTTCATCCGACGAACAACCTCACAGTAGTTATGAAGGGCTCTCACACGACGGATAAGGAATCGAACGAGAAAAACATTCATTTTTTTTTTTTTTAGCTCGCAGGTCAGCTCGACGGCCAGCGCTGCGGCTCGCTATGTCCGCTCGCGATTTTGGAATGCAAGAGTTGAGCCATGGCGCGCTCAGCAAAGACCCAACCGGATCCGATGTTTTCACGTTTCCAACATCTCACCTCGCAAGATTTTGCGCAACGTTGTATTCAAAACGTTGAATCTTAATGTAGCTCGCAGCGCATATTTCTCGCGGCAAAAGATAGCCAACATTGGGTACAAGCAAAATCATCCGACGAACAACCTCTACCCATAGTAGTTATAAGTAAAAAGGGCTCTCACACGACGGATATTTTTTTTTTTTTAGGAATCCAACGAGAAAAACATTCATTTTTTCTTTTAGCTCGCAGGGCAGCGCGACGGCGAGCTCTGCGACGAGGTCGCTATGTCCAATGTTCCCGATTTTGGAATGCAAGAGCTGAGCCATGGCGCGCTCGGCAAACCCCCAACCGGACCGATATTTTCACGTTTCCAACATCTCACCTCGCAACATTTTTCACAACGTTGAATTTTAACTTAACTCGCCGCAAATATAGCCATACGGCTCACCGACCGACTCGCCAGCATTGGGTACAGGAAAAATCATCCGACGAACAACCTCTACCCATAGTAGTTATAAGTAAAAAGGGCTCTCACACGACGGATAAGGAATCCAACGAGAAAAACATTCATTTTTTCTTTTAGCTCGCAGGGCAGCGCGACGGCGAGCTCTGCGACGAGGTCGCTATGTCCAATGTTCCCGATTTTGGAATGCAAGAGCTGAGCCATGGCGCGCTCGGCAAACCCCCAACCGGACCGATATTTTCACGTTTCCAACATCTCACCTCGCAAGATTTTGCACAACGTTGAATTTTAACTTAACTCGCCGCAAATATAGCCATACGGCTCACCGACCGACTCGCCAGCATTGGGTACAGGAAAAATCATCCGACGAACAACCTCTACCCATAGTAGTTATAAGTAAAAAGGGCTCTCACACGACGGATAAGGAATCCAACGAGAAAAACATTCATTTTTTTTTTTTTTAGCTCCGCAGGGCAACGCGACCGCGAGCTCTGCGACGAGCTCGCTATGTCCAATGTTCCCGATTTTGGAATGCAAGAGCTGAGCCATGGCGCGCTCGGCAAACCCCCAACCGGACCGATATTTTCACGTTTCCAACGTCTCACCTCGCAAGATTTTGCACAACGTTGAATTTTAACTTAACTCGCCGCAAATATAGCCATACGGCTCACCGACCGACTCGCCAGCATTGGGTACAGGAAAAATCATCCGACGAACAACCTCTACCCATAGTAGTTATAAGTAAAAAGGGCTCTCACACGACGGATAAGGAATCGAACGAGAAAAACATTCATTTTTTTTTTTTTAGCTCGCAGGGCAACTCGACGGCGAGCTCTGCGACGAGCTCGCTATGTCCAATGTTCCCGATTTTGGAATGCAAGAGCTGAGCCATGGCGCGCTCGGCAAACCCCCAAACAAACCGATATTTTCACGTTTCCAACGTCTCACCTCGCAAGACTTTGCACAACGTTATATTCAAAACGTTGAATTTTAATGTAGCTCGCCGCAAAGATAGCCATACGGCTCACTGAAAGACTCGCCAACATTGGGTACAAGCAAAATTGTCCGACGAACAACCTCTACCCATAGTAGTTATAAGTAAAAAGGGCTCTCACACGACGGATAAGGAATCGAACGAAAAAAAACATTCATTTTTTTTTTTTAACCTCGCAGAGCAGCTCGACGGCGAGCTCTGCGACGAGCTCGCTATGTCCAATGTTCGCAGTTTTGGAATGCAAGACCTGAGCCATGGCGCGCTCGGCAAAGCCCCAACCGAACCGATATTTTCACGTTTCCAACATCTCACCTCGCAAGATTTTGCACAACGTTGTATTCACAATGTTGAATTTTAACGTAGCTCGCCGCAAATATAGCCATACGGCTCACCGACCGGCTCGCCGGCATTGGGTACAAGCAAAATCATCCGACGAACAAACTCTACCCATAGTAGTTCTAAGTAAAAAGGGCTCTCACACGTCGGATAAGGAATCGAACGAGAAAAACATTCAATTTTTTTTTTTTAGCTCTGAGGGCAACTCGACGGCGAGCTCTGCGACGAGCTCGCTATGTACAATGTTCCCGATTTTGGAATGCAAGAGCTGAGCCATGGCGCGCTCAGCAAAGCCCCAACCGGACCGATATTTTCACGTTTCCAACATGTCACCTCGCAAGATTTTGCACAACGGTATATTCAAAACTTTAAATTTTAACGTAGCTCGATGCGGTGAGCTCGCCGCAAAGATAGCCGTACGGCTCACTGAACGGCTTCCGACGAACAACCTCTACCCAAGTAGTTATAAGTAAATAGGGCTCTCCACGACGCTCGATGCGGCGACTGCTCGCCGCAAAGATAGCCGTACGGCTCACTGACCGACTCGCCAACATTGGGTAAAAGCAAAATCGTCCGACGAACAACCTCTACCCATAGTAGTTATAAGTAAAAAGGGCTCTCACACGACGGATAAGGAATCGAACGAAAAAAAACATTCATTTTTTTAAGCTCGACGGCGAGCTCTGCGACGAGCTCGCTATGTTCGCGCTTTTGGAATGCAAGAGCTGAGCCACGGCGCGCTCAGCAAAGCCCCAACCGAACCGATATTTTCACGTTTCCCACATCTCACCAACGTTGAATTTTAACGTTGCTCGCCGCAAGGATAGCCATACGGCTCGCTGACCGACTCGCCAACATTGGGTACAAGCAAAATCATCCGACGAACAACCTCTACACATAGTAGTTATAAGTAAAAAGGGCTCTCACACGATGGATAAGGAATCGAACGAGAAAAACATTCGTTTTATTTTAGATCGCATGGCAACTCGACGGCCGGCTCTTTGACGAGCTACCTATGTCCAATGTTCCCGATTTTGGAATGCAAGAGCTGAGCCATGGCACGCTCAGCAAAGCCCCAACCGAACCGATATTTTCACGTTTCCAACCTCTCACCTCGCAAGATTTTGCACAACGTTATATTGAAAACGTTGAATTTTAATGTAGCTCGACACGGAGATTGCTCGCCGCAAAGATAGCCATACGGCTCACTGACCGACGAGCCAACATTGCGTACAAGCTAAATCATCCGACGAGCAACATCTACCCATAGTAGTTATAAGTAAAAAGGGCTGCCACGCGACGGATAAGGAATCAAGCGAAAAAAAACATTCATTATTTCTAAACTCGCAGAGCAGCTCGACGGTGAGCTCTACGACGAGCTCGCTATGTCCAACGTTCTTGACTCACCTACTCACTGCGATGCGCCCTTCGCACCAAGTCACCCCAAACTTGGTAGCTCTGCAAGCTACACAGCTCTGGATGACTCGCCAACACCCACTCAACCGATTTAAGCACATGCTCGGACGAGCTGTTACGCGAGCTCCCATGCAAGCTGCACAACGCTGAGGCGAGCCAGATCTGGATGACATTAAGTCTCCTCCGGGTCATGCGCCAACACCCACTCAACCGATTTAGTCCTTAAGCACATGCTCCCGGACGAGCTGTTACGCGAGCTCCCATGCAAGCTGCACAACGAACTCTGAGGCGAGCCACCAGACGGCAAGACGAGATGGCAAGGTGAGCTCCTCAGCGAGCTCAAGGCAAGTTGTCATGCGAGCTCCCGGGCGAGCTGAATTCGAGCTGCTCGACGAGCTCCCAGGTGAGATCCCTTGCAGGCTGCTTGGCGAGCTCGAAGGTGAGCTGCTCGGCGAGCTCCCAAGCGAGCTACTTGGCGAGTTGTTTGGCGAGCTCCCCGATGAGCTCACAAGCGCGCTCAAACCGAGCTGCTCCGCGAGCTCCCAGCCGAGCTGCTCCTCGATCTCCCAGGCAAGTTGTTCGGCGAGAACCAAGGCGAGCTGCCAGACGAGTTGGCAAGGCGAGCTGTCACGCGAGCTCCCAGGCGAGCTCCCGGGCAAGCTGTTACGCGAGCTTCCAGGAGCTGCTCGGCGAGCTCCCGAGGAGAGCTGGGCGGCGAGCTCCCGGGTGAGCTGCTCGCGAGCTCCCAGGCGAGCTGCTCGAGCTCCCTTGCAGGCTGCTTGGCGAGCTCCGAGGCGAGCTACTCAGACGAGCTCCCCGAGCTGCTCGGCAAGCAAGCGAGCTCTAGGGTTGGCAATCTTCGAGTTGCTCGAGTCGAGCTCCTAGGCGAGCTGGCCGAGCTCCCAAGTCGAGCTGCTCGACGTGCTCCTAGGTGAGCTGTTTGCCGAGCTCCCTTGCAGGCTGCTTGGCGAGCTCGAAGGCGAGCTGCTCGGCGAGCTCCCAAGCGAGCTGCTCGGCGTGCTCCCAAGCGAGCTACTTGGCGAGTTGTTCGGCGAGCTCCCTTACGGGATCCTCGACGAGCTGACAAGCGAGCTCAAGTCGAGCTGCTCCGCGAGCTCCCAGGCGAGCTCCCAACCGAGCTGCTCGGTGAGCTCTTAGGCGAGCTGCTCGGCGAGCTCCCGGGTGAGCTGCTCCCCGAGCTCCCATGCGAGCTGCTCCGAGGCGAGCTACTCGGTGAGCTCCCCGGCAAGCTGCTCTAGGGTGAGATTGTCAGCAATCTTCGAGGCGAGGTTACAGGCGAGCTGCCATGCGAGTTGGCAAGGCGAGCTCCCAGGCGAGTTGCTCGACGAGCTCCCGGGCGAGCTGCGTTGCGAGCTACGTGGCGAGCTGCTCGACGAACTTACAAACGAGCTCAAGGCGAGTGGGCAAGGCGAGCTGCTCGATGAGCTCCCGGGCGAGCTCAAGTCGAGCTGCTTGGGGTGCTCCCAGGTGAGCTACTTGGCGAGTACGGTGAGCTCCCAAAAGAGCTCCCAGGTGAGCTGCTCGGCGAGCTCCCCGACAAGCTGCTCTAGGTCGAGCAGCTTGACGAACTCCAAGGCGAGCTTGTCGGTAATCTCTGAGGTGGGCTTGCATGCGAGCTACCAGACGAGCTCGAGGTGAGCTGGCAAGGTGAGATCCTTAGCGAGCTCAAGGCGAGTTGGCACGGCAAGTTGTCAATCGAGCTGCTCGACGAGCTCCTGGGTGAGCTGTTATCCGAGCTCCCAGGTGAGCTCCCTCACAGGTTGTTTGGCGAGCTCAAAGGCGAGCTACTTGGCGGGTTGTTCGGCGAGCTCCCCGACGAGCTCACATGCGCGCTCAAGTCGAGCTGCTGCGCGAGCTCGCAGAAGAGCTCCCAACCGAGCTGCTCTGCGAGCTCCCAGGCGAGCTGCTCCGCGAGCTACCAGGCAAGTTGTTCGGCGAGCTCCCCGGCAAGCTGCTCTAGGGCGAGCTTGTCAGCAATCTTCGAGGCGAGCTGTCAGACGAGTTGGCGAGGCGAGTCGTTCGGTGAGCTGACAGGCGAGCTCCCATGCGAGTTTTCGGGGGAGCTGCTTGACGGAGCTCCTGGGCGAGCTCAAGTCGAGCTTCTCGATGAGCTGGCAAGGCGAGATGTCGGCAGGCTCCCAGGTGAGTTTACGGGCAAGCTCAAGCCGAGCTGCTCGGCGAGCCCCTTGGCGAGCTGCTCGGTGAGCTCCCATGGGAGCTGCTCGGCCAGCTACTCGGCGAGCTCCCGCGGGATTTGAACCGCGAGCCCCCGTGGGAGCTGCTCGGTGAGATCCCATGCAAGATGTACGGCGAGCACCAAGGCAAGCTCCGCGGCAAGCTGCTATAGGGCGAGCGTATGTCAGCAGTCTTACAGGCGAGCTGCGAGACGAGTTGGCAAGGCGAGCTGTCAGGCGAGTTGCTCGGCGAGCTCCCGAGTGAGGCTGCGTGGCGAGCTGCGTCGGCGAGCTCCCGAGGCGAGCTACCAAACGAGCTCAAGCGAGTTGGCAAGGCGAGTTTCCATGCGAGCTGCTCGATGAGCTACCGTGCGAGCTCGAGTCGAGTTGGCTTGGCGAGTTTCCAGACGAGCTGCTCGGCGAGCTTGGCAAGTGCGAGCTGTCAGGTCGAGCTGCCCAGGCGAGTTGCCCAGACGAGCTCAAGGCGAGTTGGCAAGGCGAGCTGTCAGGAGAGCTCCCAGGCGAGTTGCCCGATGAGCTCAAGGCGAGTTGGCAAGGCGAGCTGTCAGGAGAGCTCCCAGGTGAGTTGCCCGACGAGCTCCCGGGCGAGCTCGAGTCGAGCTGATCGGTTGAGCTCCCAGGCAAGCTACTTGGCGAGCTGTTCGGCGAGCTCCCAAGCGAGCTACTTGGCGAGCTCCCTGGCCAGATGTTACTCGGCGAGCTGCTCGCGAGCTCAGGTTAGCCTACTCGGTGAGCTCCCGGGCGAGCTACTTGGCGAGCTGCTCGACGAACTCCGAGGCGAGCTACCGGACGAGCTCAGGGCGAGTTGGCAAGGCGAGCTGGAAAGGCGAGCTGACAGGCGAGCTCCCGTGCGAGTTTTCAGGCGAGCTGCTTGACGAGCTGCTGGGCGAGCTCAAGTCGAGCTGCCCGGTGAGCTGGCAAGGCGAGATGTCGGCAGGCTCCCAGGTGAGTTTACGGGCAAGCTCAAGCCGAGCTGCTCGGCGGGCTCCTTGGCGAGCTGCTCGGTGAGCTCCCATGGGAGCTGCTCGGCAAGCTACTCGGCGAGCTCCCGCGGGATTTGAACCGCGAGCTCCCGTGGGAGCTGCTCGGTGAGATCCCAGGCAAGCTGTACGGCGAGCACCTAGGCAAGCCCCGCGGCAAGCTGCTATAGGGCGAGCGTGGTCAGCAGTCTTACAGGCAAGCTGCCAGACGAGTTGGCAAGGCGAGCTGTCAGGCGAGTTGCTCTGCGAGCTCCCGAGTGAGCTGCGTGGCGAGCTGCTCGGCGAGCTCGCAGGCGAGCTACCAAACGAGCTCGAGGTGAGTTGGCATGTTGAGCTCCTTAGTGAGCTCAAGGCGAGTTGGAAAGGTGAGCTCCCATGTGAGTTTCCAAGCGAGCTACTCGATGACCTCCCATGCAATCTCAAGTCGAGCTACCTAGCGAGCTCCCATGTGAGCTACTTAGCGAGTACGGAGAGCTCCCAAAAGAGCTCCCAATGGAGCTACTCTGCGAGCTACTAGGTGAGCTCAAAGGTGAGCTACTCGGTGACCTCCCAAGCGAGCTGTTCGGCGAGCTCCCCGACAAGCTGCTCTAGGTCGAGCAGCTCGACAAACTCTGAGGTGAGCTTGTTGGTAATCTCTTATGTGATCTTACATGCAAGCTACCAGATGAGCTCAAGGTGAGTTGACAAGGTGAGCTGTCAGGTGAGTTACCCGACGAGCTCCCGGGTGAGCTCAAGTCGAGCTGATCGGTGAGCTCCCAGGCAAGCTACTTGGCGAGCTGCTCAGCGAGCTCCCAAGTGAGCTACTTGGTGAGCTCCACGGCGAGATGTTACTCAGCGAGCTACTCGACAAACTATGAGGTGAGCTACCAGACGAGCTCAAGGTGAGTTGGCAAGGTGAGCTGGAAAGGCGAGCTGCTTGACAAGCTCTTGAGCGAGCTCAAGTCGAGCTGCTCGGTGAGCTGGCAAGGTGAGCTGTTGGAAAGGTCCCGTGTGAGTTTCTGGGCAAGCTCAAGCTGAGCTCCTTAGTGAGCTGCTTGTTGAGCTCCTAGGTGAGCTAGTCGGTGAGCTCCCAGGCGAGCTGCTCGGTGAGCTCCCATTGGAGTTGTTTGGCGAGCTACTCGGCGAGCTCTCAGCCGAGCTGCTCCGCGAGCTCCCGTGCGAGCTGAACCATGAAATCCCATGCGAGCTGCTCAGTGAGATCCCAGGCAAGCTGTATGGTGAGCACCAAGACAAGCTTTGCGGTAAGCTGTTATAGGGTGAGCATGTCAGCAATATTACAGGTGAGCTTCCAGATGAGTTAGCAAGGTGAGCTCCCAGGTGAGTTACTCGGCGAGCTCCTGAGTGAGCTGAGTTGCGAGCTACGTGGTGAGCTGCTCGACGAACTTCGAGGTGAGCTTACAGACGAGCTACCAAATGAGCTCAAGGTGAGCTCTCAGGTGAGTTTCCATGCGAGCTGCTCGATGAGCTCCCGTGCGAGTTCAAGTCGAGCTACTTGGTTTGCTCCCACAAGAGCTCCCAACGGAGCTGCTCCATGAGCTCCTAGGTTAGCTCAAAGGTGAGCTGCTCTGTGACCTCCCAAGCGAGCTATTCAGCGAGCTCCCTGACAAGCTACTCTAGGTCGAGCAACTCGACGAACTCCAAGGTGAGCTTGACGGTAATCTCTGAGGTGTGCTTACATGCGAGCTACCAGACAAGCTCAAGGTAAGTTGGCAAGGCGAGCTCAAGGTGAGTTGGCAAGGTGAGCTATCAAGTGAGCTCCCATGCGAGTTGCCCGACGAGCTCCCGGGTGAGCTCGAGTTGAGCTACTTGGCGACCTCCCCGGCCAGATGTTACTCGGTGAGCTACTCACGAACTCAAGTTAGCCTACTCAGCAAGCTGCTCGATGAGCTCCTGGGTGAGCTACTTGGTGAGCTGCTCGACGAACTCCGAGGCGAGCTACCAGATGAGCTCAAGGCGAGTTGGCAAGGTGAGCTAGAAAGGTGAGCTGACAGGCAAGCTCCCATGTGAGTTTTCAGGTGAGCTACTTGACGAGCTCCTAGGTGAGCTCAAGTCGAGCTGCTCGGTGAGCTGGTAAGGCGAGCTATCGGCAAGCTCCCAGGTGAGTTTCCAGGGAAGCTCAATTTGAGCTACTCGGTGAGCTCCTTGACGAGCTGCTTGCTAAGCTCCTAGGTGAGCTAGTCGGTGAGCTCCCAGGCAAGCTTCTCGATGAGCTCCCATGGGAGCTATTTGGCAAGCTACTCGGTGAGCTCTTAGCCGAGCTGGTCCGCAAGCTCCCATGTGAGCTGAACCGTGAGCTCCCATGCAAGCTGCTCGGTGATATCCCAGGAAAGTTATACGGCGAGCAGTATGGCGGGCACCAAGGCAAGCTCTGCAGCAAGCTGCTATAGGGTGAGCGTGTCATCAATCTTACAGGTTAGCTGCCAGATGAGTTTGCAAGGTGAGCTGCCAGACAAGTTTACAAGGTGAGATCCCAAGTGAGATACGTTCCGAGCTACGTGGCTAGCTTCTCGATGAACTCCGAGGCGAGCTTACAGGCGAGCTACCAAACGAGCTCAAGGCGAGCTGCTCGATGAGCTCCCGGGTGGGCTCGAGTCGAGCTGATCGGTGAGCTCCCAGGAAAGCTACTTGGTGAGCTATTCACTGAGCTCCCAAGCAAGCTACTTGGCGAGCTCCCCGGCCAGATGTTACTCGACACGCTACTCGTGAGCTCAAGTTAGCCTACTCGGTGAGCTCCTGGGTAAGCTACTTGACGAACTCCGAGGTGAGCTAGCAGATGAGATCAAGGCGAGTTGGCAAGGTGAGATGAGAGGTGAGCTCCCATGCAAGTTTTCAGATGAGCTGCTTGATGAGCTCCTGGGTGAGCTCAAGTCGAGCTGCTTGGTGAGCTGGCAAGGTGAGCTATCGGCAAGCTCTCGGGTGAGTTTCCAGGAAAGCTCAAGTCGAGCTGCTCGGCGAGCTCCTTGGCAAGCTGCTTTCCAAGTTCCATGCCGAGCTCCTAGGTGAGCTACTCGGTAAGCTCCCATGGGAGCTATTTGGTGAGCTCTCAGTCGACCTGCTCTATGAGCTCCTGCATGAGCTGGACCGCGAGCTCCCATGCGAGCTACTCGGTGAGATCCCAGGCAAGCTGTTTGGTGAGCTGTCCGACAAGCACCAAGGCAAGCTCCAAGGCAAGCTACTATAGGGCGAGCTTGTCAGAAATCTTACATGCGAGCTGCCAGATGAGTTGGCAAGGTGAGCTGTCAAGGTGAGCTCCCGAGTGAGTTGCGTTGCGAGCTACTAGGTGAGCTACTCGACGAACTCCGAGGTGAGCTACCAAACGAGCTCAAGGTGAGTTGGTAAGGAGAGCTCCTAGGTGAGTTTCCATGCGAGCTGCTCGATGAGCTCCCGTGCGAGCTCAAGTTGATCTCCCCAAAGAGCTCCCAGTGGAGCTGCTCCACGAGCTCCTAGGCGAGCTTCTCGGTGACCTCCCAAGTGAGCTTTTTGGCGAGCTCGCTGAATGAGATCCCAGGAAAGCTGTTTGACAAGCTGCTATAGGGTGAGCTTGTCAGTAATCTTATAGGCGAGCTGCCAGATGAGTTGGCAAGGTGAGCTGTCAGGTGAGTTTCTCGGTGAGCTCCCAGGAAAGCTATTTGGCGAGCTCCCAAGCAAGCTACTTGGCGAGCTCCCAAGCGAGCTACTTAGCAAGCTCCCTGGTGAGATGTTACTCGGCGAGCTGCTCGCGAGCTCAAGTTAGCCTACTCGGTGAGCTCCGAGGTGAGCTGCTTGGTGAGCTGATCGACAAAATCCGAGGGGAGCTGCCAGACGAGCTCAAGGTGAGTTGGCAAGGTGAGCTGGAAAGGTGAGTTGAGAGGCAAGATCCCATGCGAGTTTTCAGGTGAGCTACTTGACGAGCTCCTAGGCGAGCTCAAGTCGAGCTGCTAGTTATCTGGCAAGGTGAGCTGTCAATAAGCTCCCAGGTGAGTTTTCAGGCAATCTCAATTCGAGCTGCTCGGTGAGCTCCATGCCAAGCTCCCAGGCGAGCTGCTCGGTGAGATACAATGGGAGCTGTTTGAGCTCCCATGCGAGCTGCTCGGTGAGATCCCAAGCAAGTTGTTTGGCGAGCACCAAGGCAAGCTCCATGGAAAGATGCTATAGGGTGAGCTTGTCGGTAATCTTACAGGCAAGCTTCCAGACGAGTTGGCAAGGCGAGTTGCCCAGCAAGCTAGGGGCGAGTTGGCAAGGTGAGCTATCAGGCGAGCTCCAAGGCAAGCTACTTGACGACCTCCTGGACGAGCTACTGGGTGAGCTATAGGGTGATCTCCCGGGTGAGCTGCTCGGTGAGCTCCCAGGTAAGCTGCTTAGTGAGCTGTCAGACGAGTTGGCAAGGTGAGATGTCACGAGAGCTCCCGGGTGAGCTACGTGGCGAGCTCCCAAGCGAGCTGGTCGACGAACTCCGAGGCGAGCTTATAGGCGAGTTGGCAAGGCGAGCTCCGAGGTGAGCTGTAGGGCAGGATTCCAGGTGAGCTCCTGAGCGAGCTGCTACGTGAGCTACCCAGCGAGCTACTCACAGTCGTGGTACTTGAAGAGCTCACATGAGAGCTTCCGGGTGAGTTCATGGGCACGCTGCTCGGCGGGCTTCCTGGGGATCAACTCACCAAACTTGGCTCACTGAATGTGTCATTAGCTTGGGCATCTTGGGGCACAATCCCCTGTTCTCCAATGCAGCTTGGTGTCTGGGTGGAAACCCCACTCTGTAATTTGAAAAAAAAAAAAACACACGCACACAAAAGTTTCCATGGAAACCCCACTTTTTACTTGGAAAAAGAAACACCTCTACTCTGTGGAAACCACACTTTATACCCAGGAAGAAAACTACCTCTTCTCTGTGGAAACCCCACTTTTATACTTTGGAAAAAAAAATCACATCTTCTCCGTGGAAACCCCACTTTATACTTGGAAAAAGAAACACCTCAGGAAGAAAAACACCTCTCCTCTTTGGGAACCCCACTTTATAGTTTGAAAAAAAAAAACACATCTCGTCTCTGGAAACCCCACTTTATACTTGGGAAAAAAAAAAACATCTCTTCTCTGGAAACCCCACTTTATACTTGGGGAATAAAGGAGATCACATCTCTTCTTTGGAAACCCCACTTTATTCTATGCTTAGGCAAAAAAAAGAAGAAAGGAGATCGTACCTCTTCTCTGGAAACCCCACTTCTTCTATGCTTAGGAAAAAAAGAAGAAGAGGGGATCGCATCTCTTCTCTGGAAACCCCACTTCTTCTATGCTTAGGAAAAAAATAAGAAGAGGAGACCGCATCTCTTCTCTGGAAACCCCACTTCTTCTATGCTTAGGCAAAAAAGAAGGAGGAGATCGCATCTCTTCGCCGGAAACCCCACCTCTTCTTCTTATTCTATACTTGGGCTAAAGAAAAAGAGAGAGGAGGAGATCGCATCTCTTCACCGGAAACCCCACCTCTTCTTCTTCTATACTTGGGAAAAAAAAAGAGAGAGGAGGAGATTGCATCTCTTCACAGGAAACCCCACCTCTTCTTCTTCTATACTTGGGCAAAAAAAAAAAGAGAGGAGGAGATCGCATCTCTTCACTGGAAACCCACCTCTTCCTCTTCTATACTTGGGCAAAAAAAACACAGAGAGAGCATAAGATCGCATCTCTTCTCCGGAAACCCCACTTCTTCTTCTTCTTCTATACTTGGGCAAAAAAAAAAAAAGAATCGCATCTCTTCTCTAGAAACCCCACTCCTCCTCCTCCTATACTTGGGAAAAAGGAGAAGAAGGTCACATCTGACGTGTGAACTCTAGCTATCCTGAGGGAAAATTCGGAGGAAACTAGCTACTAGACAGTTTGATTAGTCTTTCACCCCTATACACAAGTCATACGAATGATTTACACGTCAGTATCACTGCGGGCCTCCACCAAAGTTTCCTCTGGCTTCGCCTTGCTCAGGCATAGTTCACCATCTTTTGGGTCCCAACAGGTGTGCTCACACTCGAACCCTTCACAGAAGATCAGGGTCATTTGGTGGTGCACCCTAAAGAGGGGCTCTCGCCAATCATCTTCCTTACGCCTCGCAGGTTTCCAAACCCGCCGACTCGCACATATGTTAGACTCCTTGGTCCGTGTTTCAAGACGGGTCAGATGGAAAGCCCGCAAGCCAGTGCCACGAGTGCGAAGGTGCCCAAGGGCCCACCAAAGGCACATGCTTCATTCCATGACCACCACGACGTAGGTACACTCAACGGCCCAAAAGCCATGCTTGTTCCGCTGCGATGGCCCGCGCTGACACACTCCCCAAGCCGAGTGGCGGACAGGCTCACACCGTTCCGCATCCGACCGGGGAGCATCGCTGGCCTCCATCTGCTTCCCTCCCGACAATTTTAAGCACTCTTTAACTCTCTTTTCAAATTCCTTTTCATCTTTCCCTCATGGTACTTTTTCTCTATTGGTCTATCACCTTTATTTATCCTTGGATGAAATTTACCACCCGATTAGGATTACATTCCCAAACAACCTGAATCACCGGCAGTGCCTCATTATGAAACAGGGTTTGAGCTCAACAGGGCTCTCACCCTCTTCAGTGCCCCCTTTCAGAACACTTCGTCCCATTTCGTCACTGATGACACTTCTAAAAAATATAATTCAAGACGTATATCAGCCAATTTTCATGTTGTGTTCTTTAAGGTTCACTCGTCGTTACTAGGGGAATCCTCATAAGTTTACTTTCTTTCGCTTGTTGATATGCTTAAACTCAATGGGTATCCATGCCTGACCTAGGGATGCGAAAGTTAAGACACACCCTCCCGTGGGAGATTCGTAACTAAAAAATAAAGTTCCCACACAAATCTGTGACCGCATGCCACAATCCAACGCTAACCAACATTGGTCACTGCTCATCATGACATTGGTCACAAATCGCATGCCCATTTAAGCTGACCGCATCACTAGTGGGCACAAATGGCCATCTTGGATCCTCCCGCCAAGGCATGGGGGAATTTGATTTTAGTGTTCGATGCCCAAGCAGACATGCCCTTGACTAAGGCCTCAGACGTAACTTATGCTCAAAGAATCAATGATTCACGGGATTCTGCAATTCACACTGAGTATCACATTTCACTACATTGTTGGGCTTCACACTAAGTATCACATTTTTATTAAGTATCGCATTTTTTATTAACTATCTCATTTTGCTACATTGTTGGGCTTCACACATTGTTAGGATTGACTGATTGTTGGGCTTCACACATTGACCTGGTATGCAAATGGTGACAGATATAAAATATATATGTCAGACAACAACGTCAAATTTATATTTCTCACAAATGTGTGTTGGTTGATACCAAAGATAAATCATATATTCCTTAAGCATATTTCATGGATGAAACAAGTTTGATATTAGAAAATATCAAGCATATCAAATGCATGCTTCTGCAAAATTGATGATAATGTAATCATATGGATGCACTGAAGATCATATTAATCATCACTTGGATTGCGAGCATGTATGGACTATTATTTCCAAATGATATATGTCTGACTAATCTGCATAAATTTTACCTGAGTTCCAACCCACTTCTCACAAACAATTTGTGTTAAAACAACTATGCATAGGTTGAATCTGATCCAATCCACTTTGATCTACAATTCACAATGGGCAACTCTCATCTCGCTCTAATACCAAATTTTTTGTATGAAGATTCACAAGGAATAAACACATAAAATAATAATTCCTTCTCTATTATTCAACATACAATAGATTGGCTATTCTATGGCCATGGAGGGAAAAATAGCCTCCTAGAGGAACAAATTAGAAATGGGTAATATAGCAAATTATATAACTAGTAAATCCAGGAACAAATTCCCCAAGATAGTTATGGGTAATATACGTCGGACGTGCCATACATAACAAATTATATACAATATAATCACCAATAGTAAAATTACAAATCCTACTACAGGTTCACAAATGTGAGCACTATTTGATTTGCTAACATTTTTATAGCGCTAATGTACCAGAATAAAAACATGCCAAGTGGGAAAATGTGAGAGTGAAAAAATTTCAAAGTTTTCCCTAGCAAAAAGATGGTTTGCAGCCTCCAGTTTTCAAGGATTAAGGTGGTTCCCACATAGTATGCCACCTGGGGGCCCAACAACCAGTGGGGTCTACTCTTTTTCAAGAGGGGACCTTGTAGTATTTCTTCGCATTATAGTGCATTTTATTTTTCCTATATGCCTCATTGAGGTCCACATTTTGATGCATGTGGGACTAATTACCAAGTTTTTGGAAATCTTCTCAATCTGACTCAGGAAGTTAGAGAATGAGCTAGAGGTCAAACTAAAGAGAAAACTACTAGGACAGTCAATTTAGTGAAATGGAAAGTGTCTACATATAACTCATCGACCATTGAGATAAATCAAACATTTCCCAAGGAGTGAAATGGCCAAAGTCCCTCAAAGTTGGCCACATGGACAACTCATCCCATTGAGATAAATAGCAAACTAAGGTCATTGATCCCAATGGCAATTATCAAGATCAACAATCGCTCCTTACCAACATAGTCTGAGTCCAAGGCAATAGACAACAAGCTATGCACCGAATCATGAGGGCTTGTTAATATACTCATCGAGTTGATCTAGGTGGATTAACTAATTTTCCAACCAACTCACAAAGTGGCCAATACCATAGATCAACACTTACTACCATACCCAAAGGACTGGCTAAACCACCATGTCCATGTCCCATGTTAGGCTTAACAAAATGGAGGAAGAGATGTGGTCGAAGCCACATATATGGAGTAACATCTAAAGCTCTTAAAATCCTTTAAAATACCTCATTGTTCCCCTTGTAGGATTAATATCCCATGAAACAAGAAAAAGGACTCAATCCAATCATGACCCCATCTTTTAATCCTAGAGATCCGAACCTCTAACATCTTGATGTCAAAATAGGTTAAATTCCCAACTATAACCCATTGGCTAAGGATATAACAAAATTTTGTTATAAAATATATTTTTCAGGTAAAACAAGAAAAATAATCAATATTAGAGGGATTTAAATTTCCAAAATTTAACCTCATGACAATGGCTATAGGATATGCCCCCAAAATTTTGTTATAAAATATATTACTCAGGATAAAACGAAGAAAAATAATGACAGGATTAGACTCCTTTGAACCTTGTTCGATGCCAATGTATTCATAGCGTAGGCTTGCTTTGAGCACTCTAATTTTTTCAAAGTAACGGCGTCAGAATTCGGTGATTTGAAAAGGAAATTTTTTCAATACTATGTAGCATTCGCTAGGCCCTTTTTATGGAGACGTTAGGGCCAGTGCACACCGAGTAGGTAGAATAAGTCTTGTTATGACCCAATTTTCAATTAGGGATGATGTCGTAATTGCAACATAACTTAAGATATTATCTCCTATTTTGGAGCTGAGAATTACTGCGACTTTTTGGCACCAGACTTAAAATCCAGAGGTGGAGACCATCGTTAAGTGCATGAAGATTGTACTCATTATAAAGACAAGAGCTAGTTGTGGATAGTATTATCTAGAGGTGGTCGGAGATGCTTGCAGGTCTTATTGACCATTTGTATAGGATTGTAATTTTGTGGTAATTTGCGTGCCTGCTTCCTTCCTTGGATAATTTCCTTCATATTTTAGCCATTTCTCAGGCTCCCTCTCTGGAATCAGAACCCTAATTCTCCGTTACCTGTCACCACCATGGTAGGCCTCTATCCTACCATCGAAAATTGATAGGGAAGAAATTTGAATGAAGCATCGTCAGCAAAAATTTAATGTAATCTGTCGACCGTTTTATGATAAATTGACCGAAATGAGCGGGAATAATTATGCGAATTGGCCTGTATGGATTTAATAAATGACGATTACACTATCCAAGAGTTAGAGATTTTGTTCACATATTCCAGCTCTTTAATGTAGTACGGTTAATTTGAGTAAAATTTAATAAGTATCCATCAAAAATGGGAAAACTCAATCAGTTGAATTTAATGAGCCATCCGTTGGATCACAGATCTGAAACAGTTCAAATTTGGTCATGAATGGCTGAAGATTTGAGACAAGCATATGACTACTGGGGCAGGATCAACCAGGTAACTCAATGGTGACACGCAAGAGAAAATACGGAGGCCTTGATGAGGAGCGAAGAGAAGCACACAAATGCGAAAGCAAAATATCAAATTCCTCCTAGTAAGGAAAGGTTGTAAAATAATTGTTCTCTTGCAGAAAACATCGAATCAACCCACACCTCGAGCTCAGATGTCGATGCGGAAAGGTAGGAAACCATTGAAGATCTCCACGTGCTTCCAACATTTTCAACACTAACGAGAATTAGATATTTTCCAATGAACCCGTTGGCGCATCAAATGTCACGGAAAAAACACGATGGAGTGCATCAAGAACCTCGTAAAACTATCACATTTTCCAGGGGGTTGATAGTTTGCATAGAGGATCCTATTAGTAAATTACCTAACAACTGAGTTTAAACCATATTCCCATAAGGAATCTGGGATAGCAATAGCCCTCATGAAAACTTACCACCTTTACCAAAAAATAAGCCTAGGTGCAGGTGTTTCTCAACGATAAGCTGATGAGGTTGTCCACATAGAATTTGAATAATAGCATGTAGACTTCGAGATACAAACTAGAATGTTCAACAATCTAGAGAATGATCCTCAGACAGGATAGAAAAATAAACTATGTTCAAGATAGTTAGGTGCAGAATAAGACCTGGACAAGAAAAATATGTGTACATCGATTTGATTAGGTTAGTTGTAGAAGCAAATCAGCAGCACCCCTAGATGCAAATCAGGTTTCTAAGTTGATGTTTCAGGCATCCCAGTGTGATTACACAACATTGAAACCTCTCTCCAAGTGTGGGACTTGTAAAATGAGAGAGGAATCTCTAGATTAGAGGCTGGTTCCTCAAACTCCTTTGATTGGAGATCTATTATTTTCACAATTGTAGAAGTTTGAATCCTAATGTTATCTAAACTCCAAGGAGACAGAGATAGAAGTGTAAAAATTAAAACTAAACTAATAGGTGATACACCAAAGGAGTGGTGAACACTTCTTATTCATGAATACAAATTGACACATAAGTTTCATAAAATGCAACATGAAACATCATACACAGGCTAATAAGATGGAATTAGAGGTCTGAAATGAAGCAAGACAATACAAACAAAGGACTGAAATTGATCACAGAGTCTGCACTGTCATTTTTCACTGTCAAAATCCTTGCATTTGCAACATCAAAGAGGTAGAAACCTTATTACAATCATGAAGAAGGTTTGATACTTGCAAAAGTCACTTGTTAAAGGTGAAAGAAGAAGCTTTCTATCCAAAAAAAAATGTTCCACTCAAGAATGAGCCAAATCTAGCTTTTGCAATGCATGGGTCGAGCCCAGGAGAGAGAAAACATGTAAAAAATGTGGAAGCCATTCTCCATTGAATGAAGATACATTAAAATAGCATGGGAATCCTTACAGACCCATGCCCCTAACATTTTTGGCCATGCTGAAGAAGAATGCGACCCATTTTGCATTAAAACTAGTTGTTGAAACGTCATTTCGGGCCATTACCACGTGCCAGAGATGTTTCTTGATTTTCTCTCACAAAACTGAACCAAAATGAAAAAATGACCATGGATTCTTGTATATAATTTCACCATATTTCCATTGATATAAATAACGCAAAAAACTGAGCTCTGGATCGAAAGATATGGCGATTTGAAGTTTTAGGGCAAAAACAGGCCAAAATCGGATCGGCGGGCAAAAAGTTTGAATTTTTACCTATTTGGTCTTTGGAAAATTTTTCAAATTTTCCCCACGCTCTACCACTCCAGGTGCCACATGGCACATTTCTATTGGGCACAGGGCCCATCCTGCTCCATTTTCCTTTTCATTTTTGCCCTTGGAAAATTTTCCAAAAAAATTTCCGCCGGGCCATAACTTGAAAAATACGTGGAGTTAGGAGGAAAAATTTACCTTTCTAGAAAGCTGAGAAAGAGATCTATCTAATGGTGTCATTTCCAGAAGGTTTTTAGTTCCTTAAAAGTAAAAATTTATGACTGAGGCACAATAGAAGGAAAGAATAAAAGGGAGTTAGCCACAAAATGAGCAGGGGGCACATTTGGATAACAATTTTGGCGACTCAGAGGGGTCATCTGCCTGCTAGATGAATGATCAGTAGCCTGAAGCAATCCATTGGGCATGGAGTCATGATTAGTAGGCTAAAAACTGATCTGAACTTTGAAAACTTCCCTCTGAACCGCTTGAATCCCACTGGACATGGAGTTGTTCTCACCAAAATGCCACCAAAACGAACTGTGCAAGAGCGAAACCAGCAGCACCAAAAACTATGTACAAACTGAAAATCATACATGCTCCAAATGGAACATGTAGAGTGTGCACAAGCACTTCTTCTACTAAAAGCAAAGCTACCTACTCTACTCTAACTGGAAGCAAAGGTGAGCTAAACGAACCCTGTAACTGGTTGTGCAAAATAGCTTCCTTTCTTCAAAATTGGCAGCCATGTAAATGATTTAGAGCTGAGTATGGCTGATTGGATGAGTGGAAAATCAACAAGAAGCTGGTCTTCTACCCAAATTAGCAAGGTGTCAACTAAAAAAAATCCAATACCTCTTGTAGTTGCTCTGCATTTGGATTGGAGAGGTATGACAGCTGATCCTTGGAACTTTGAAGCTCATCCTCATGCTTGGAAGCAAGCATAACTGGTTGTGGCTTCTCCTTTGGCTCTAATGAAGCCAAATACCTGATTGGGCAAGGTCTGATCCATTGAGTATGCCCATAATTCTAATTTTCAACTCCAATAATGGAGTTTTCTTGTAGACCTTGAATGGATGGTGTGGAAGCAATGGTAGAACCCTTCTGCCCTTTCTCTTCCTCCAATGAAGGACATGAAAGATTAAAATATTCCAATCTTGGTTCCAAAGAGCTTCTATGGAGATGCAGGCTGCTGCAAATGAATACTCTCCTCCATGACAATAGGCTCTTGTGTTTGGAAGATGGATGATGAAAGAGATAATGGTGGAAACTCAACCGGTTCTTCTTCATCAAAACAGTCCTCCAAATCAGACAGGTAAACTACCTCATTGCTATCCTGCTACAAATGTTCAACCTCTCCCATGGCGTTCTCTTGATCTGCAACTTGATCACCATGGTTTCTTTCATCCTCCAACATTGAGTTTGAGGGGTCAAATTCTTCTTCAGTGCTATAACTTGAGAGAGATGAAGTAGAGAGAAGAACTGAAGGTTCTTCTATAACCTGCTTTGTGCTCAAACCCTTTGGATCTGCACTTTTCTCCCCCATAGCTGGAATGTGCTCCTCTTCTTTTAGATTTGGAGCAGCTTCCCCTTCCTCTTGCTGTCCCTCATGACTGATTTTTGCAATTTGAATTGGATCAGCATTTCCTTCAAATAGGGTGCCAACATGGACACTATATTCTGAACAAATTGATTGCTGATCTGCAACTCCTTTTTGCTCTTCTTCTGCTGCAACAAAATCAGTCCTGACCACCATTTGTTCTTTAACTCCAACCTCTTCTAAAGGCTTCATCAGCAAAGGGATCTCTTTCATCCCAAATTTAAGAGCCCAACTCTTCAAAATTTGAATTTCTTCATCCTTGTTTGGCTTCTCTTTTTGTTGTCCTTCATGACTGATTTTTGCAATTTTTTATGGTGGTGGAGGAGGTACCTCTTGTTTCTTTGGAGGAGAGGGTGTTTCATTTAGCTCTATTGGAGGGGATGACTGTTTGGAAGGGAAAATGATAGAAGAATTGAGATGAGGTGGAAGACTAGGGGGTGGAGAAATGGATTCAACACTTGGGACAGCAGATGGAGAGTTTAAAACTTGACACTGCTAAGATAAAACATATTGGGAAAGAGGAAAAGAAAAGGCATGAGATGGTGTGCTTACCCGTTGACAAGGTTGCTGAATACTCCTCTCATACACCTCTATTCCTTCAATCCACTTTGCAAGCAATGGCAGCGTTGCAATCATGAAGTCAAACTTCTCTTGAGGGCTGTAATGCCTTGGGAAAGGTCCCACCCATGGACAGGGTGCTCTACAACCGATTCTAAATGCTTTCATTTGTGCTTGAACCCTAAATTGCACCATGTTTACCTCCATCTTTTGGATTTTCTCCAACAAACTAGCATCTTGCATCTGATTGTCTTCATTTTATGCACACTCTTGCTCTTGGAAAGCTCCATAGCCAAACTGATTTTGGCATTGCTGCTCATATGGGTATGTATGCTGATTTTGAATTAGTTCAAAATGCTGATTTAGAGGATTTAAAAAACATGTTGGAGGTGGGAAACATTACTACTGTTGTAAATGTGAGTTCCATGATGGAAATGAAGTCATGATTTCACAACTTCATGGAATGGAAAAGAATGAAAGAGATGGAAAGAATAAAGGATGGAAATGGATGAAAAACAGGTTTGCAACTTTAGAATTGGGTTGCTGATCAGATGGAGTCACCAGATGTATTTGCAAGTGCCTCCAAAGGCTGAAATCTTCACAGGAACACACCAACCTGCAAAAGATGAAGTAGAAGACCTCTAAGGTCCCACCGGGCGTGCCAAAACTATTGTTGCAAATCAGCAGCACCCCTAGATGTAAATCAGGTTTCTAAGTTGATGTTTCAGGCATCCAGTGTGATTGCACAACATTGAAACCTCTCTCCAAGTGTGGGACTTGTAAAATGAGAGAGGAATCTCTAGATTAGAGGATGGTTCCTCAAACTCCTCTGATCAGATCTGTTATTTGCACAATTGTAGAGGTTTGAATCCTAATCCTAATCTAAATTCCAAGGAGACAGAAATAGAAAGTGCAAAAATTGAAACTAAACTAATAGGTGATACACCAAAAGGAGTGGTGAACACTTCTTGTTCATGCAAATTGACACAATTTCATAAAATGCAACATGAAACATCATACACAGGCTGATAAGATGTAATTAGAGGTCTGAAATGAAGCAAGACAATACAAACAAAGGACTGAAAATTGATCACAGAGTCTGCACTGTCATTTTCACTGTCAAAATCCTTGCATTTGCAACATCAAAGAGGTAGAAACCTGTTACAAATCATGAAGAATGGTATGATACTTGAAAAAATCACTTGTTGAAGGTGAAAGAAGAAGCTTGCTATCCAAAAAAATGTTCCACTTTGAAAAATGAGCCAAATCTGGCTTTTACAATGCATGGGTCGAGGCCCAGGAGAGAGAAAACATGTAAAAAACGTGGGAGCCATTCCCCATTGAATGAAGATGCATTAAAAAAGCATGGGTGTCCTTACAGACCCATGCCCTGACATTTTTGGCCATGCTGAAGAAGAATGTAACCCATTTTGCATTAAAATTGGTTGTTGAAACGTCATTTCTGGCCATTACCACGTGCCAGAAGATGTTTCTTGATTTTATCTCTCCAAACTGAACCAAAATGCAAAAATTACCATGGAATCTTGTAGATAATTTCACCATATTTCCATTGATATAAATGAACGTGAAAAACTGAGCTCTGGATCGAAAGATATGGCGATTTGAAGATTTAGGGCAAAAACATGCCAAAATCGGATCGGCGGGCAAAAAGTTTGAATTTTTACCCGTTTGGTCTTTGGAAAAAATTTCAAATTTTCCCCACGCTCCGCCACTCCAGGTGCCACATGGCACATTCTGATTGGGCACGGGCCCTTCCTAACCATTTTTTCCATTCGGGTCGCTTGGTGTTTTTTCGCCCTTCGGAAAATTTTCCAAAAAACTTCTGCCGAGCCATAACTTGAAAAATACGTGGAGTTAGGAGGAAAACTTTAGCCTTTCTAGAAATTTGAGAAAGAGCTCTATCCAATGGTGTCATTTCCAGAAGGTTTTGAGTGCCTAAAAAGTAAAAATTTATGACTGAGGCACAATAGAAGGAAAGAATGAAAGGGAGTTAGCCACAAAATGAGCAGGGGGGCACATTTGGGATAACATTAACCAAAAAACCTTTGATGTCCATTCTCCTTAAGATGGCATTTAGGATAATACGTAGATATTGGAACCTAACAGAGGATTTCTAGGCACCTTATGAGATCTTATCAGGAATATGAAACATTCCACAACATTTCCATAATAGGGCACATATGAACCTTTTTTTTTGATAGTCTTCCACGCAGTGTTGAAGCGGTCTTACTGACGAGAGGGTAATACTTTCCTAGTTTTTCATGTGAACATTTACAAGGCATTCTCGATGAACATAATTATCACAAATGCACGTCCCTCTAGCATTTTATTTCAAAATCACTTGGATGAACCCTGATGGATGACTTCTAAGCCAAATGGATACGATCAGAATCTGAGACGTTTCCACTCTGCGCGCCTAAGAACTGTGTCTTCAGTGCCCAATAAAATGTGGATAAGAACACAAAATTTAGGTAGGAGACCTTGTTTTGAGACTTGATAGCCAAATAGACAAGAAGATGTAGACACCTAAATTCGGTATCTATACCTTGAATTTCTTGCAGGGTGCATATTTATTTAATTCATCCCCCCTTATTTAATGTAAATTCCCATTTACTTCCGTATCATCGATCCAGGATCCTCAGGCCCAAATGGATACGATTAGGATTCTGAAACGTTCCATCACTGCAGCCTAATTAATTAATTAATCAGTGCCCATTCTTTATATAATTCACATTACATTAAGGTTACATTTCCCTTTTAGTGTAATTAGGCTTCGAAGTGGTATCCACACAACGAAATGGCCCTATATACAAGGAGGCTTCTGCAGCGCCTCCCCTCTAGCAATGATCTTGCAATTATCAAATATGTAACCCTTATGGAGGGACCCTAGGCCTATCTTTATTCCCCAACAGAATCCTTATGAAATCCCTTCCACTCCTATTTGATTTAAGAAGCTCAAATTCTACTCATCAAAAATCCCAGATATCCGGATCAATATCACTAGAAATCTAGGCCCATCGAGGAAAGCTTTCCCTGCAATTCGAAGTGGAAAACCATCATGGTCATCATTAACCTTATATAAAATAAGCTTCCGCAGTGCCTCCCCTTTAGCAATAAGTCCTTGGAAATGACTTCCAAAACGCACTAAGAACGGACCCATGGCCAAGTGGATAACGATCAAAACACTGAAACGTTCACACTTCATGACTCCCTTCCATTCTGCAATTCCGTCCTTTGACACCCACACGAGCATCTGGGTCAACCACTCAAAGGTTAGCCCTTCCGAATAAACTTCTTGATGGGCATCTACATAGAAATCACAGATTTTTACATTGCATTTTATGTTATCTATATAATTGCATATTGTTATCTCCGTTTCAATCTAACACATTTCTTGCAAATCACTATCTGTAACTTCGATGGAGTGCTCAAGACTCAAGTGGATATTATCAGAATCTGATTCGTTCCATTTTTTATACTAAACATCTTTCACTTTTAAGTGCTTCTCCCTTCGGAAAATGGGTCTACCACTAGAGGTTACTTCCGTAAAGTAGTCGTCAAGCTTCTAGCCTGAGTCCCCAAACGATTTGAGCTCTTTGTAGTTATATTTTCCATCCCTAGAGCCTTCTCCATCCTCTAGCAATGTGTTCTAAATCTCTGTTCCAATCTACCCAGAATGGATCATCCTTACTCCAAGCTGTTATCGATCAGGAATCCGAACCTATTCTTCATCTCTAGTCGGCCATCACTTAACTCACTGGTCTCGCACCAAGGTCCTGATATGGGTCTAATATTTCCTTTCCAATCCTTTTTTATACCATTTTCTAGTTTCTTATCCTTTATATTCCTTCTGATAGAGTTGACTCCAACATACTCAAGCCTCTATCGCATCTAGGTTTTACTCTAGTATTGTGTAGGGATTACATCACTTTGGTTACATTCGATGGAGGATCCATCAACCCAGGTTGATCTGATCAGAATCTTACCTGTTTACACAGTTTGTGGTCGTCATCGACGCTAGACTGGGTCCATCCCATTTAAGGTTACATTTCTTTTAAGCGTAATCATGCTTCTGAGGATCTAATCTCAGGATCACTTTCAGATTCGAATATTTCTTCATTTTTTGCATGCAATTTTTTTATCAATACTCTTATATCCCTTTTTTATTTAACATGGTGGTTGACCATTCGACAGAGGACCCTAATTAACAGCGGATCTTCAATCCACTTTTTCAGGAAACCCCTTCATATCTCTATCTAATGCCAATTTTCATTTAGTGTTTTTGAGTTGTATGGTTACATCCCTGAAGAACATTATGATTCTGATCGAGAGCCATCAATCACTTCAGCCCCCTTATCCATCAAATCGCATCCATATGGTAACATCATACCCTCCCATCATTTCTAAGTTTTGTAATTTCTTTAGCTCAAAGGAGACTCATTCAACTTGCAATTGAACAATGAGAGCCAAGGATAATACCAATGGCAAAAGGTCGGTGACAGGTACTCCAGTTGAGGCTGCATAATCTTTGGCTAGTGTCCTACCAAGTACACAAGATAGTGTGTATCATTCTCCCATGTAATCTATGAATCGGTTGATTAGTTTGTTAGAGGATTTGTTAACTCATTCCACTTCAAACACTTTTTTTACATATAGGGCTATTTACATTATCCATCGACTATCCGTTTATTTCATTCAAGGACTATCTAGTTACTTGCATTATCTTCTTGTTTAAATTGTAAAATGAATAAATTAGGCGTGCCAAGTAAGAGGCTAAAATTTTAGACTGTTCCGAAGAAAATTTCTCAATCGTACATGCTGTAAATTATTTGTGTACATATTCAAATGTCATGTCAATTATTAGGTCATCATTTCCATTCGATGAGAAATTTTTTGATATTAGCCCTTACAATGACTTACGAGGCTTAATCTTCTTTATGACTTTCTTCTGAAAGACCAGGTCAATTCTTGCTCAATCCAGTCTTGGTAGATTCTAAGAATCAAATTCTTGAGCTAAGTAAGATTTTCCGAGAGTCCTTACAACATATCTCTCCAGTGAAAAAAACATTCTAAGAATTTCCAACCTCATAACCATTTTATTTCCTATCTCAAATTTTACCTGTGGGCGCTCTTGCATCCTACTATATCTATGGAGTTGAGATTAGGGGAAACATTCATTCCCTCCTGTAGTAAGCTACATTAGCTCGCTGGCAAAGAAAAACAAGATAAAACATAAGTTGAGACATAGTGCACTTTATAAACCTCCAATCAAATATAAATATTATCGTATTGCAAATAACGTACACTATTTCATCTCTCCCAACCTTATGATTGATGACGCTCATGATTATTACTGGTAGCCTTGAATTTGGGGAAAGGGGGTAATTGCTCGATGCAAATACTCGCCTATGTTTTTTCACTATGGTGACTCGATCGCCATGCTTATTAGGTACTAGGATAGGGGAACATCATAAGAGCAATGTCCACCCCATAGTCAGTTATAAATCAAATAGTTCTGTTAAGCATTCGGATAAACATCCCAACGAAAAAGACATTAGATCTTTATAGTTTAGGAGAGACAATCTATTCCTCAAACTAGATCTTTATCAATGTGGGTCATGTTCGCCAAAGCAAGGGTTGAGCCATGGCACGCTCATTAAAATTAAAAAAAAATCGATATTTAAATGATAACCAGCCTCTCACCTTGCAAACAAATTGCACAAAAGTAAAAGGTGTCCCCTATGGTCATTTTGAATATAAAATTACTAAAAAAAACCCCTGTGACCATAGCTAGAAACATAGAAATTAGCTACATTTTACGGGTCACAAAACGAATAAATGTGTAGTAACTTACATGTTCATGGACCTCTTGGAAAGGAATAGTTGAGTTATGGCATGGTCAGCACAGCCCCAACCAAAGTAATACTCTCTACGTTTCTAGTGTACTCATCGAATGAAGATGGTCACTAGAAAGAAAAGCTTTGGATTTATCTAAGTGGATATGTAAAAATGATTTCTAAAAATCATAGCCAAAGTTGCTCGCCGACAGACTCGCCAATTTAGTTTTCTAATGTTTCTTTGAGTCCGGTGTATGAACCTCTAGCCAGTAGTAGTTCGAGTAGGTAAATATTTCTCATCATCATGGATTACATAAGTAATCATGTCATTTCATTTAAAACATTCATATATTTTAGCTCGCATGTTTGTTTTACGGCCAGCGCTGCAGCGAGCTCGCTATGTCCCAGTGCTCATGATTTTGTACGTGGCTAGAAGGTTGAGCCCATTGGCATGCTCATTTCAAAAGCACAACTAAACCGAATAAGGTAAAATTTCCAACATCTCTCATTTCAGAGATGTCACGTAACGTTGGATATTCATATTTTATGAATCATTCATGTAGCTCGCAACGCATATCTCTCAAGGGGGAAATATGTATAGCCATACGGCTCACCGATTGTACTGGTGCTACATTGATGGTACATGGTAAATCATCCAATGATGAAAGAATTCTTTTATAGAACACCAATAGTAGTTATAAGTAAGATTGTCTCCCCTCACCTTCAACATGCTAAGGAATCTTACGAGATATTTATTAATTTTTATAATTTTTATATCTTTTTGTGTCCAGCATGAACCATTCTCCACCCCTTTTTTTGACTTGCTTTTGGTTTAAGTTATGTAACCACCGATGTTGCGATCGATTTTGGACATTCTGAAAAACTTTATCTATGGCGCGCTTAGCAATTATGTGTTTTACAGACACGAGTTTTAAATTCACGAGTCCATACATATCACCCATTTCTTGATCCATTTCACCATATTTTCATATTTTTATATTTGTATTGCCGCGGTCTTCTTCTTCGTTTACTATATTTATGCCATATGGCTAACTGATCGACTCGCTTCAACATTGATGGTTTGACACTAGCTTGATCATCCATGTGTTTTGGACAATCTTCTTCTCCATACTAGTCTATAAGTAACCATAAGGGCTCTTACACTGCATGTTGATTTGGATATTTGAACGAAAAAAACATTCATTTTTTTTAGCTCGCAGAGCAGCTCGACGGCGAGCTCTTCGATGATCTCGCTATGTCCAATGTTCGCATTTTTGGAATGCAAGAGCTGAGCCATCGTGCGCTCAGCAAAGCCCCAACTGAACCGATATTTTCATGTTTCTAACATCTCACCTCGTAATATTTTGCACAACGTTGTATTCACAATGTTGAATTTTAACGTAGCTCGCCGCAAATATAGCAATACGGCTCATCGACTGACTCGCCAGCATTGGGTAAAACCAAAATCATCTGATGAACAACCTCTACCCATAGTAGTTCTACGTAAAAAGGGCTCTCACACGACGAATAACGAATTGAACGAGAAAAACAATAAAAAAATTTTAGCTCTGAGGGCAACTCGATGGCGAGCTCTGCAACGAGCTCGCTATGTCCAATGTTCCCAGTTCTGGAATGCAAGAGCTGAGCCATGGTGCACTCAGCAAACCCCCAAACAAACTGATATTTTCACATTTCCAACATCTCACCTCACAAGATTTTACACAACGTTATATTCAAAACGTTGAATTTTAATGTAGCTCACCGCAAAGATAGCCATACGGCTCATTGAAAGACTCGCCAACATTGGGTAGAAGCAAAATTGTCCGATGAACAACCTCTACCCATAGTAGTTATAAGTAGAAAGGGCTCTCACACGACGGATAAGGAATCGAATGAAAAAAACATTCATTTTTTTACCTCGCAGAGAAGCTCGACGGCGAGCTCTGTGACGAGCTCTGCAACGAGCTCGCTATGTCCAATGTTCACAGTTTTGGAATGCAAGAGTTGAGCTATGGCACGCTTAGCAAAGCCACAACCGAACCGATATTTTCACGTTTCCAACATCTCACCTCGCAAGATTTTGCACAACGTTGTATTCACAATCTTGAATTTTAACGTAGCTCACCGTAAATATAGCCATACAGCTCATCGACCGACTCTCCAGCATTGGGTACAAGCAAAATCATCCGACGAACAAACTCTACCCATAGTAGTTATAAGTAAAAAGGACTCTCACATGATGGATAAGGAATCAAATGAGAAAAACATTCATTTTTTTAGCTCTGAGGGCAACTCGACGGCGAGCTCTGCGATGAGCTCACTATGTCCAATGTTCCCGATTTTGGAATGCAAGAGCTGAGCCATGGCGCGCTCAACAAAGCCCCAACTAGACTGATATTTTCACGTTTCCAACATGTCACCTCGCAATATTTTACACAACGTTATATTCAAAACTTTAAATTTTAATGTAGCTCGATGCGGCGATTGCTCGCCGCAAAGATAGCCATACGGCTCACTGATAGACTCACCAACATTGGGTAAAATAAAAATCGTCTGATGAACAACCTCTACCCATAGTAGTTATAAGTAAAAATGGCTCTCACATGTCGGATAAGGAATCGAACAAAAAAAACATTCATTTTTTTTAGCTCGACGGCGAGCTCTGCAACAAGCTCGTTATGTCCAATGTTCATAATTTTTGAATGCAAGAGCTGAGCCATGGCATGCTCAGCAAAGCCCCAACCAAACCGATATTTTCACATTTCCCACATCTCACTTCGCAAGATTTTGCACAACGTTGTATTCACAACATTGAATTTTAACGTTTCTTGCCGCAAAGATAGCCATACGGCTCACTAACCGACTCGCCAACATTGGGTAAAAGCAAAATCATCCGAAGAACAACCTCTACCCATAGTAGTTATAAGTAAAAAGGTATCTCACATGACGGATAAGGAATCAAATGAGAAAAACAATCATTTTTTTTAGCTCGCATGGCAACTCGACGGTCGGCTCTTTGACGAGCTACCTATGTCCAATGTTCCCAATTTTGGAATGCAAGAGTTAAGCCATGGCACGCTCAGCAAAGCCCCAACAAAACCGATATTTTCACATTTCCAACCTCTCACCTTGCAATATTTTACACAACATTATATTGAAAACATTGAATTTTAATGTAGCTCGACACGGTGATTGCTCACCGCAAAGATAGCCATACGGCTCACTGACCGATGAGCCAACATTATGTACAAGCTAAATCATCAGATGATAAACATCTACCCATAGTAATTATAAGTAAAAAGGGTTACCATGTGACGGATAAGGAATCAAATGAAAAAAACATTTATTATTTCTAAACTCGCAGAGCAGCTCGATGGTGAGCTCTACGACGAGCTTGTTATGTCCAATGTTCTTGACTCACCTACTCATTGTGATGCACCCTTCGCACCAAGTCACCCCAAACTTGGTAGCTCTATAAGCTACACATGTTCACAATCTGGATGACATTAAGTCTCCTCCGGGTCATGCACCAACACCCACTCAACCGATTTAGTCCTTAAGCACATGCTCCCGGACGAGCTGTTACGCGAGCTCCTAGGAAAGCTACTCAACGAACTCTAAGGCAAGATACCAGACGAGCTCAAGATGAGTTGGCAAGGTGAGCTCCTCAGCGAGCTCAAGGTGACTTGGAAAGGCAAGTTGTCAGGCGAGCTCCCATGCAATTTGCTGGACGAGCTCCTGGGCGAGCTGAAGTCGAGCTGCTCAATGAGCTCCTGGGTGAGGTATTAGCCGAGCTCCCAGGTGAGCTCCCTTACAGGCTGTTTGGCGAGCTCAAACGTGAGCTGCTCGGCGAGCTCCCAAGTGTTCTACTTGGCAAGTTGTTTGTCGAGCTCCCTGACGAGCTCACAAGCGCGCTCAAGTTGAGCTACTCCCCGAGCTCCCAACTGAGCTGCTCTGTGAGCTCCCAGGTGAGCTCCCAACCAAGCTACTCTGTGAGCTCCCAGGAGAGCTACTCGGTGACCTCCCAGTTGAGTTTCTCTGTAAGCTCCCAGGCAAGTTGTTCGGTGAGAACCAAGGCGAGTTCCCTGGTAAGCTGATCTAGGGCGATCTATCACGCGAGCTCCCAAGCAAGTTACCAGGCAAGCTGCTGGGTGAGCTCCCGAGAGAGCTTGGCGGGGATCTCCCGGTTGAGCTGTTACGCGAGCTTCCAAGCAAGCTGCTCGACGAACTCTGAGGCGAGCTACTAGACGAGCTTAAGGCGAGTTGGCAAGGTGAGCTTGTCAGCGAGCTCAAGGCGAGTTGGCAAGGCAAGTTGTCGGGTGAGCTCCTGGCTGAGCTGAAGTCGAGCAGCTCTATGTGCTCCTAGGTGAGCTATTTACCGAGCTCCCTTGCAAGCTGCTTGGTGAGCTCAAAGGTGAGCTGCTCTACGTGCTCCTAGGTGAGCTATTTACCGAGCTCCCTTGCAAGCTGCTTGGTGAGCTCAAAGGCGAGCTGCTCGGTGAGCTCCTAAGCGAGCTGCTCGGTGAGCTCCCAAGCGAGCTGCTCGGCGTGCTCCCAAGCGAGCTACTTGGCGAGTTGTTCGGTGAGCTCCCCGACGGCTTACTCGACGAGCTCACAAGCGAGCTCAAGTCGAGCTACTCCGCGAGCTCCCAGGTGAGCTCTCAATTGAGCTGCTCGGTGAGCTCTTAGGTGAGCTACTCGGTGAGCTCCCGGGTGAGCTGCTCCCTAAGCTCCCATGCGAGCTGCTCTGTGAGCTCCGAGGTGATCTACTCGGTGAGCTCACTGGCAAGCTGCTTTAGGGCAAGATTGTTAGCAATATTTGAGGCAAGCTTACAGGTGAGCTGCCATGCGAGTTGGCAAGGTGAGCTGTCAGGCGAGTTGCTTGACGAGCTCCTGGGCGAGCTACTTGGTGAGCTGTCATGCGAGCTCCCGAGCGAGTTGCGTTGAGAGCTACGTGGCGAGCTGCTAGGTGAGCTGCTCGATGAACTCTGAGGTGAGCTTACAAACGAGCTCAAGGGAAGTTGGCAAGGTGAGCTCCTCAATGAGCTCAAGGTGAGTGGGCAAGGCAAGCTGCTTGATGAGCTCCTGGGAGAGCTCAAGTCGAGCTACTTGGGGAGCTCCCAGATGAGCTACTCAGTGAGCTCCCATGTGAGCTACTTGGTGAGTATGGTGAGCTCCCAAAAGATCTCCCAGCGGAGCTGCTCCCCAAGCTCCCAGGTGAGCTTCTCGGTGACTTGCCAAACGAGCTGTTCAGCGAGCTCCCCGACAAGCTGCTCTAGGTTGAGCAGCTCGACGAACTCCAAGGTGAGCTTATCGATAATCTCTGAGGTGGGCTTACATGTGAGCTATCAGACAAGCTCAAGGTGAGTTGGCAAGGTGAGATCCTTAGCGAGTTCAAGGTGAGTTGACAAGGTAAGTTGTCAATCGAGCTGCTCGACGAGCTCCTGGGTGAGCTGTTATCTGAGCTCCCAAGTGAGCTACTCGGTGAGCTCCCTCGCAGGTTACTTGGTGAGCTCGAAGGCGAGCTACTTGACGGGTTGTTTAGCAAGTTCCCCAACAAGCTCACAGGCACGAAAAAGTTGAGCTACTCCATGAGCTCGCAGAAGAGCTCCTAATCGAGGTTCCCTGTGAGCTCCCAGGTGAGCTCCCAACCGAGCTGCTCTACGAGCTCCCAGGTGTGCTGCTCGGTGAGCTTCCGGGTGAGCTGCTCCGTGAGCTCCCAGGAAAATTTTTCGGCGAGCTCCTCGGCAAGCTGCTCTAGGGCGAGCTTTTCAACAATCTTTAAGGTGAACTGTCAGACGAGTTGGCAAGGTGAGTTATTTGTTGAGATGACAGGTGAGCTCCCATGGGAGTTTTTGGGTGAGCTAATTTACGAGCTCCCGGGTGAGCTCAAGTAGATTTTCTCTATGAGCTCCTAGGTGAGCTAAGGGTAAGCTGGCAAGGTGAGCTATTAGGTGAGCTCCTAGGTGAGTTCTTAGGAAATCTCAAGTCAAGCTGCTTAATGAGCTCTAGGGTGAGCTACTTATTGAGCTCTTGGGTGAGCTATTCAGTGAGTTCCAAGGTGAGCTCAAAGGTGAGCTTGTCAGTAATATCTAAGGTGAGCTTACATGTGACCTACTAAATGAGCTCAAGGTAAGTTGGTAAGGTGACCTCAAGGTGAGTTGGTAGCTGTACGGTGAGCTATCAAGGCTAGTTCCGTGACAAGTTGCAATAGGGTGAGCTGTAAGGTGAGCTACGTGGCGTGCAGCTAGGTGAGATCCTCAATGAACTCTGAGGCAAGCTGATAGGTAATCTACAAAACGAGCTTAAGGTGAGATTTGGCAAAGTGAGCTCCTCAGGTGAGCTCTCATGTGATTTTTTAGGCAAGCTTCTTGACAAGCTCTCGGGTGAGCTCAAGTTGAGCTTGCTCAGTAAGCTCCCATGGGTGAACTCAAGGCTTAGCTAGTATGGTGAGCTATCAAGAGAGCTCCTAGGCAAGGAGATGCTCCACGGAAAGCTCCAAGTTGAGTTGCAACGATGAGCTGCATGGGTGACCTACTTGCCAAGCGAGCTGTTAGAGCCAGCTCCTAGGTAAGTTGGTCTAGGTCGAGCAGCTCAAGCGAGGTCAAAGGCGAGGTTTGTCAGTAATCTCCTGAGGTGAGATTACTTATGCGAGCTATAAGATGAGCTCAAGGTGAGTTGGTAAGGTGAGCTGTAAGGTGAGTTGGCAAGGTCGAGCTACCTGGTGAGTTCCCGGAAATGTGAGCTCCTACGTTGAGTTGACTCGATGAGCTCCCAGGTGAAGCTCAACTTGAGTTGATCAGCAAGCTCCCAGAAGAGCTCTCAGGTGAGCTACTTGGGAAGCTCCCTAGCAAGATGCTACTCATGTGAGTTACTAGGTGAGCTCCCAAGTGAGCCTACTTGGCAAGCTCCTAGGTGAGGTCCCCAGGTGAGCTACTTGGTGAGCTCAAAAGTGAACTCAAGTCAGACCTAGCTCAAGGTGAGTTTCTCAAGGTGAGCTCCGAAAGGTGACCTGTTAGGTGAACTCCCATGTGCAAGCTCCTCAGGTGAGCTGTTAGGTGAGCTGCCCAGGTGAACTGGCTTTTTGAGCTACTTGACAAACTCTTAGGTGAGAAACTAGGAAGAGCTCAAGGTGAGCTACCTGGTAAGCTGCTTGCCGAGCTCCTCATGCCAAGCTCCAAGGCAAGCTGATAGGAGAGATATAATGGGATTTGGTAAGGTGAGCTACTCAGGTGAGCTCTCGTGTGAGCTTTTTAGGTGAGCTCCCTTGATGAGCTCTGAACCGTGAGCTCTCAGTGCAAGCTTCTCAGTGAGCTCCTTGGATGAAGCTGTAAGGTGAGCTATCAAGGAGATCTCCTGTGGAAAGATTTTCTAGTGTAAGCTCAAGCGAGCTATCTTGACAGGTGAACTCCCTGACGAGTTGAGCTACTTAGGCGAGCTCCCTAGCTAAGCTCCTAGGTGAGTTACTCGAGTGAGCTCCCAGTTGTGAGCTCACCAGGTGAGCATGTCTGGTAAGAACTCTAAGGTGAACTTACAGGTGCAAGCTACCAGATGATCTCGAAGAAGAGTTGGCATGTTGAGCTCCTTATCCAGCTCAAGGTGAGTTGGAAATGCGCGATGTCCCAGGCAAGTTCCCTGGTGAGTTACTCGATGACGGCTCCCGGGCGAGATCAACTCAAGCTAATCAGTGAGCTCCTATGAAGAGTGTCCCATGGTGAGCTACTAGGTGAGCTGTTCAGCGGAGCTACTCCTAAGTGAGCTGCTAAGTGAGCTCCTAGACAAGCTACTTGGTGAGCTCCCAGGACCGAGCTGTCTCCAGTGAGCTACTCAGACAAGCTGCACTAAGTCGAGCTCAAGTTAACCTAACTCCGAGGTGAGCTACTCAGTGAGTCTCCTAGGTGAGCTATACAGGTGAGCTCCCAGGTGAGCTACTTGGTGAGCTTCTCGAAGGTGAAATCTAAGGCAAACTACCAGATGAGCTACTTGATGAGCTCTCTGGGAAAGTTCAAGTTGAGCTGCTCAGTGAGCTCCGAGGTTATCTGGCAAGGTGAGTTACTCAAGTGAGCACCCAATCGAAATTTTTCGGTGAAAGCTCCCAAGTCAGATGCTACTTGACGAGATCCTGGGTGAGCTACTTACCGAGGTGAGCTCCTAGGCAAGTTTTCTAGCTGAGCTACTCAGACGAGTTTCCAGTGAGAGCTCAAAGGCAAGCTTGCTCAGAAATCTGGCTGAGGTGAGCTTATCATGCAAGCTACCAGATGAGCTTTTCAAGGTGAGTTAGCAAGGTGAGCTCATCGGTGAGTTGACAAGGTGAGCTCCAAGGTGAGTTAGTAAGGTAAGTTGCCAAGCAAGCTCCCACATGAGTTCCCAGGTGGAGTTACTCGGCAAGCTCCCAGGTGAGCTCTCAACTTGAGCTAATCATTGCAAGCTCCCGTGTGAGCTCTCAACTGTAAGCTCCCTTGGTGAGCCATCTCGATGAGATGCTAGGTGAGCTGTACCGCAAGTAAGGTACTTGGTGAGCTCCCAGGCAGAGGTCCTGCGTGCAAGCTGCTATAGGGTGAGCGTGTCAGCAAGTGAGCTCACAGTCAACCTATTGGATGAGTTGGCTCAGGTTAGCTCCTAGAGTGAGCTGTTAAGTGCAAGCTCCCAAGCGAGCTACGTGGCGAGCTGCTCGACGAACTTCGATGCAAGCTCCACAGGTGAACTACTAGATGAGCTCAAGGTGAGTTGGCAAGGTGAACTCCCAGGTGCAAGTTAGCAAGGTGCAAATGTCATGATGAGCTCTCATGCAAGTTTTCAATGTCGAGCTACTTGATGAGCTTCGGGGAGAGCTCCAAGTTGAGCTACTCAGTGAGCTCCTGGGTGAGCACAAAGGCAAGCTGGAAAGGGGAGCTGTTAGGTGAGCTCCCAGGTGAGATGTTCAGCGAGCTCCCCGACAAGATGCTATACGTCAAGTAGCTCAACCTAAACACTTGTATGGTGAGCTCATGTCGGTACAGCTCACCCAGGTGTGCTCACATGGGAGATTACCAGATCAGCTCAACCTTAGTTAGCTTACCTTGAGCTCGCTGAGCGATCTCACCTCGCTAACTCACCTGATGAGCTCATCTGGGAGTAGCTCGACCTTGGAGCTTCTTGGCGAGCTACCTCGGCCAGATGTTACTCGGTCACCTAGGATCTCGACCTCAAGTTAGCTCTACTCTGGGAGCTCACTCGAGTGAGCTCATAAAGTAGGTTAAATTTATCTAACTTTGAGCTCACCAAGCAGATTACTACAGACCTTACTCTGAGGCGAGCTTACCAGACGTAGCTCACTTCGGAGTCTGGCACAGGTAACACTGGACCTGGCGAGCTCACCAGGCACAGCTCACCAAGTAGCGAGTTGCTATTCAGAGCTCACATAACGAGCTTACCTGGGCGAACTCACTAATCGAACTACTCGAGTTGAGCCCACCTAGGTGAGCTATCGACAAGTAACTCACCTAGGTGAGCTTACCGGGATAGCTCACCTTGCCAAGCTCACTTGGTGAGCTCACCTTTGGCCAACTCACCTTGCCGAGCTCATTTGGTGAGCTGGTCGGTCAGAGTTCATCAAGTGATCTCGCTCAAGTGAGTTTGCCTAGGTGAGCTAACCTAATGAGCTCACCCTGGGAGCTCACCTGGTGAGCTCACCTCGGTGAGCTCTCAGCCTAATAGCTTACTAAGCGAGCTCACCAAGTGAGCTGAACTGAGTAGGTTGACATGTGAGCTATGCTCGGTGAGCTCAATGAGGTAAGCTCATACGGGGACCACTTGAATGGCAAGCTCCACGGCAAGCTATCTCACTTGGGTGAGCGTCTCAAAATATCTCACCGAATACGTTGAGCTTGAGATCACTTGACGAGCTCACCAAGGTGAGCTGCTACCGATGACCTCGCTTGGCGAGCTCACCAAGTGAGCTCACTTTGCGAGCTCACCTGGCAAGCTCGCCTAGGCGAGCTTAATCGACGTAGCTCAGCGAGGTGAGGTTGACAGGTGAGCTCACCTTGTGAGCTTACTGTGTAGCTCATAAGGAGACCTCACCTGAGGAGCTCACCAAGTAGGTAGCTCAAGTTGAGCTCATCTGTAAGCTCCCCTAGGAAAGCTACTTGTTGAATAGCTTTCCAAGTGAGCTTTCCAAGAGAGCTACTTCTAGCGATCTCACCTATCAGCTCAGATGTTGAGCTCGCCCGAGAGACTTGTTGAGCTCAACTCAGCATGGGAACTCACCTTCAGCTGCTCCAACTCAGCTCCTGGGCTCAGCTGCTTGACAAACTCTGACCTTGAGCTCATCTGGTGAGCTCACATATAAGAGTAACCTAAGGAGAGCTAGAAAGACAAGCTCACCTTTGAGCTCACCTATGTGAGCTCATCAAGTGAGCTCACCTGAGGAGCTCACCTGGGCGAACTCAAGTCGAGCTGCTCAGTGAGCTCGCATGGCGAGCTGTCGTCAAGCATCTCAACTTGAACTTACCTAGCAAACTCACCTGACGAGCTTGCCTGATGAGCTCACCTTTCTAGCTCGACTTGAGCTCACCTGGGAGCTCATCATGTAACTCGAGCTCCTAGGTGAACTTGCATCGGTGAGCTCACTTGTGAGCACACCTAGTGACCTAAAATGGGAGTTCACCTTTAGCGAGCTCACAGTAGGAGCTTGCTCTAATAGATTCCCTGCACGAGCTGGACCAAGTGAGCTCACCAACTAGGTTGACTTGAGCTTGCTCGGTGAGCTCACCTAGGAAAGCTCATTTAGTGGGACCTCACCTAGTGAGCTCACCAAGGCAATCTCGCTTAGGCAACTTACCTAGTAGCTCAACCTAGGATCTCACCGAAAAACTTCCTAAGCTAGCTTGCCAGACGAGTTGGCAAGGCGAGCTGTCAGGGTGAGCTCCCGAGTGAGATGCGTTGCGAGCTGCTAGGTGAGATGCTCGACGAACTCTGAGGCGAGCTACCAAATGAGCTCAAGGTGAGCTTGATAAAGAGCTCCTAGTTGAGTAACCCACTTGGGAACTTACCTGGCTAGCTCAAACCTGAGCAGCTCAGTGACCTTGCCAACTCAGCTTTTCGAGGAGCTCACCCGGAAGAGAACTCAGGACAGATTTTTGGCGAGCTGTCACCTAAAGCTCCACGCCTAAAAACTGCTAAATGGTGAGCTTGTCAGCAATCTTATAGGTCAGCTGCCAGAGGAGTTGTCACCTTGCTAACTTTCAGGTGAGCTTGTCTCGGTGAGCTCACCTCAGGTAAGCTACTTTTCAAGTAGCTCACCATGCGAGCTCACTTAGGTAAGCTTGCCGGTGAGATAGTTACTTGGCGAGATCCTAACGAGCTCACTGAGTTAGCTCTACTCGAGTGAGGTCCGACTTGAGCTTGCTTGGTGAGCTTGCTCGAGAAGTTCACCGAGGCGACCTCATCTGACGAGCTCAAGGAAAGTATCTCACTTGGGAACTTTCCTAGGTGAGCTCACCTGGAGAGCTCATCAAACAACTCAATCAAGTGAGCTCACTTGACGACCTCTTTTCGTGAGCTCACCAATCGAGCTTGCAAGTTGAGCTCGACCAACAAGCTCGTCAAGTAACCCACCTGAGAACATACTCTAGTCGAGCTTGCTTGATAGATCACCTTGGTAAAATAACCATGCCGAGATCACCTTAGGCGAACTCATCCTTGAGCTGATCATGGTAGCTCGGATGGTAAGCTCACTCGGTAGAGCTCTTAGCCTGGGAGCTCACTGAGTAGATCACTTATGCGAGCTCAGCTCGGTGAGATCCCTTGCTAAGTAGCTCGATTTGAGTTTGCCCATTCACCTGGTGAGCTCACCAAGATAAGCTCACGCGGTACCAGCTGCTACCTAGGGTGAGCTCACCCAGGCAATCTCACCGAGTGAACTTCAAATTCAGCTCTAATTTAGGATGCTCATAACTTGGTGAATGTTCACCTTACATAATTTTCATGGGAGCTTACCTGAAAACTCACCCAGGAAACTCACATGTTAAGATATGTACTGATCTTAAGCTCACCTTGCCAGTTGCTACCTTGGATTCTTGCATGCTAAGTGATCTCACCTTGCCAACTGGACCTTACAGCTTGTAACACTCTGATGTTTTGAATGCTAACTTGGTGACAACATGTTTTACGTATACTTGTTATACCCTCTTTGCTGAATGACAAGCAAACATGTTAGGATCAATGTCCATTGATTTTAAGTATGAATGTGTTGCTAATTCGTCATTTCTATGCATACTATGAATTCATTGCACTGGGACAGCGAACACTGTACTTGATGTGTTATGTTGATGTGTACGCACCAGGTTGTAGGTATGAATTGCTTGCTCGTTGATGCTGATTGACAGGGGCATGATTCCTGAACCCTGTAATATCGAACTTGGGACCTCAGGTGATGCAAGAGATCCTCTTGTGTTTTCGGGTGGCTAATTCACACTTGAACCGGAAGGACGGAACGTCCTGTTCTGTGATTAGCATGGATGTTAGTAAGGGAGGCGGGATGGAAATTGTTAGTGTTAGTGGTTAGTGGGAATTAAACCTAAACTAACCCTAAACACCTAACATACATTCTACACTACTATCCAAAGTGGATTTTTAAATTAAAAAAAAAAAAGGGGAAAAATAAATCTAAATCCTAAAACCTAAGGTCTAAACTAAGACCTAGGTCGAATGAACTATATGTAATCTAAACTAATCCTAAGCTAAAGGGGTACGCAGACCCTTGGAAGGAGAGGGATAAGGATGAAGGTAGGTGGCATTCATTGGGCATTTATTGAACTGTCCCTTACGGGGACGGCGCCAGTTTTGGCGGGACAGATGGGAGATAGAGGTGTCTATTTGGAAGCTTGAGCTAAACTCAGTTTTGCTTGGGAAATTTGAAGGTTGGAGACTTCGCCAACCCAAGTGGAGCGGTGGCGTGGAAAATAAGGAGAAAGGCAGAGCCTTTAATTGCATTAAATGTTTTTGGTCCTCGCGACCAGTTTGCCTTGGAAAGCAGCATGAAGGAATTTTGATTGTCATTTTTGTTCGATTCGAGCTTTTGGACAAAGTTGCTCTGCATTTGGTTTTTCTGACCTGGTTCGGTCGAACCAGCTCTTGGCATTTGACATTTTCGTGGAAGATTTAGAGGCTGTTGATAAGCCTGAAGAAGAAAAGAGTGCTGGGAAGTTTGTGTAGTCGCATTGTGGAAGGAAATAACGCGGCAAAACGAAGCTTTCTTCGAGTTCTGAAAAAGAGATTACAGGCATGTTAAGCCCTCCTCTTTAAAATCTCTTGCTTGAATTAAATGTTTCATTAAAACAACCCTGCTCTTGGGTTTGGATTGCTGTGATTGTTTTTGAGTTGTTTGGAAATGGATTTTGTTGGTTCTTGCTTCTTTTTCTTTGGAAAATGATAAGAAGAATTGCTTTTGGTTGCTCGGCCTTGATTTGCCTTTGCTCGATTCATGTTGAAAATGATTTACAGTATTGGTTGTTGACTGTATAAATGGTTTGAGATGGATATTCCCATGACTGTTCGTGTTGCTTGAAGCCGGAAAAGGCTGTGCAATCGCTCCATAAAGTGGAACTGTTCCTTTAATGCAATATTTTATTTGCTATTGTCTTGGGAACTGTCATTCTATGTAAAAAGGAATGGTTAGTGAAGATACAGCCGTGTATCCTCTGCTATGAATTGTGTTTAACGGTATCTGGCTATCATTCTCGAAATAGTAAGAATTACCTCCGTAAGACTGCTGAGTTTAATGGGTGTTATATGAAAATCCTTGAATTGAGGTACCTTCCTGTGTGTTGAATCGTTTGAAAGTAAACGGTATAGGTTACGTTGATGCTGTATTTTGGCATTGGACACTTATTATGAGTTCCTTTCACTGTTAAAACAATTGTTTATTACTAACGAAATAGAAGGAAGGAAATAATAGTGTATTGAAATTGTTTCTTATTGAAAGTTTCTTTAAGGATAGTAGATCATTTCCCTTCTCCATTGTTTTGGGATTTTGGATTGAAGATGGTATTTGGGTTTTCTACGAGTAATCTGGTTTCGAATTGAATGAAGTATTTAGCGGTATTTCCATTGCTGTGTCTTTTACTTGTTTATGAAATAAGCGAATACGTACTTGGTACCCGTGGGACAGTAGAGAAAAAGAAGATTATTTTTCCTTCTGAGGTTGTTGCTGGATTATCGTTTTCTCCTTGCTGTGAGAATAGGGTTAGTCTTATGGTGATCTAATAGATGCTGTTCGGTCTCCCTGTTTGGACTGATTGACACGCAAATTACAAATTGATTTGTATTCAGTGCAGTGAATGATTATATTTCTTTATTCGGTAATGGAAAGATTGATTCCATGGTGTCTTGTAGATGAGGTTTGACCTTCTGTCTGGAATTGTCTTGTGAATGTGAACTCGACTTGGATTTCTGTCCTTAAATAAATAGGAAATTGTGGGAATTAGCTTGTATTTCTGAGTCTATCCCGACTGTACCATGCTTAGGTAATTAACGCCCTTAAACGGGTTTGACCTTTATTAGAGGTACTGGATATATGAATGTTATAATTGGAGTTCTGTCCCTCCTTAAAAAAAAAAAAAAAATGGAAAATGCTGTATTTGGAATTAACGGTAGATCGAGATAGAACTCGAATTGAATATTCATTATTGAAGCATGTTGGACTGATATTGTACAGGCTATGTGAGTTTGCTATTCAATAAGGACAACTGTTCTGCTATTTTTATAATTTGAGTCTGTCATGCGAAGAAAAACATGAATTGAGTGTTTGACTTCCTGCTGAATCACAATGACTGTTTCTTAATGAAATTTCATAGAGAATGAATTCTTCTCTTTTTGCTATTTGGACTCTGAAAGTGACATTGGAACTTATACGGTGCATAATGACTTGATCTTCGCTGTAGGTAACAGCAATGTGTACCACTTGGTTATTAAGAACTATATGTGTTCGGATGGATATAAAAGATCATATGATTATATATGCTTGCGTGGTTGCATAATTGTTTGTTTGGCTAGCTATACAGTGTAGAGAAGTAGGGAATCTGATAGTTTAGCAAATTACATAGTATGCATATTGATGCGGCTTGTTCCAACGATGAATATAATGTCTTACTAACCTGTTGGTATTCATATGAAGCTGGAATATAAATGAAATTATTCTTGCTGCCGGAAAGTGAATTCCGAGTGGATTTTGTAAGTTTCACTCTGAACTGTTATCTTGAATTGATCTTTCGTTTGGATTTCACTGTGAGGACAGTCATGTGGAAAGAAATAGAGATATGAATTAATGTTTTAGAAAAAAAAAATGATCTTTTCTTCTTTCATCCAGTTAGAAATCTGGAATTCGGGAATGAATGAATTTGATAGTGCTTAGATGGGAACTACTATATGCATTGCTGTTCGCTTTCTTGTTTGTACTTGAATGCTTTAAATTTAATATGCTTCATGAACGGAAAGGAAAGTAATGGAGTTTATATTTCAGTTAATTTCATCCTTTGCATTTGTTATTAATGAAAGGTGTGGAAAAAGATAACTGTATGCTATATAGGCAGCAAGCTACTTGAATTCCTAACTTTACAAATTTTGTAAATTGATACTTGCAATGATTATGTGGAAACAGGAACAGCAATCCCTATGGCTGGTTGTGATGATATTTTGATAGTTTAGTGGTTATGCTGATCTCTCTTTTGTGCCTATTTCGAGATTGATGTTTTGTTGTGGTTTCATAAAAGCAGGGTTCTTTTATTGAAACAGTTAGTTGAAGCATCTTATTTTAAGGATAAGTGCTTAATGTGCTCAGTTCATTGAACTGATCCGTTGCAATTCATTTTGCAGATGGAATTTGATTAGAATGAAGACTTGGCTGTCTTCCGATGCCTCTTGATTTGAAAATGTAAATTGAAATCGTAACTGTTGCTTTTATTTCTCTTTGAGGAATTGTGAAAAGAAGAAAATATATTCTTCTGTCCATGAGTTGTATAGATGCTTTGTAAAAATTATACCCAATCAGTTGGATTGGCAAATGTACAAATTATGACTTGAAATATTGAATACAGTTACAAGTGTGATATTTTCAATAATTATATCTGTTTGATATTGTTATATAGATATGGGAATAAAATGTTACTTCTCGATTTGGAATTGTTTCGTTGTCCTTGGATGGATGCTAAATGGAAATTGATATCTGTTCTTACTTAAACGCAACTTTTAAGTTGAAAAATGCAATTAGTTCATACTTGGGTAAAGATGAATTTTTAATTGACATTAAAAAGGATTAAGAAGAATATGATTCCGTAATCGGAAGGTATTTAGGATTAGCTTAGGAGCTAAGGAATATCAAATAACTTTGGAATAATCGAACTTCACTTCGAACTCCATTAATGATCTCGTATGCTGAATTCAAAATAAAGGATATAGGATAAATATATCCATAACTAATGGACCTTAACTATATAACGTTAAGGAGAACAAATGAATACATTTCTTGGGAATTAGGCCTCGTTTAAGAGACGTCTAATAAGTTGGAATTCTGAATTTAGTTGCAGTTGAGAAAATCTTGGCTAAGTTTAATAGGTTAAACTTATCACCTCCATCGGTACGGACCGCTTAATCCAATGATTAAGAAGTGAACCAAGTAGGGAAATGCAGCCCTTTGACACGAAGGAGAAGATGCATAGCAAGCTAATGGACGGGTTTAGTCCCTCTTAGCCCTGTACAACTGTAACAGAAACGAGAATCAAGGGATCAGTGTGGAGGCTGAAAGTTGATTTTAATTAGTAAATCGTATCCAAATCACTTGAGCAGGATGTGCATTCTCGATGGGAGAATTTTGTAGGACATTGGCATATGCCAGCTACAGCAATGTGTCTCCATGAAGACGGGGTCTTCATGATGACACAATGTTGCAGCTGACATATAGCAATGCCCTCCCGAATTAAAACATTTAGAATACATAGGCTGAATGTGTAACTCTTAGCAGGGGATAGAGTATGATCAGATATACGGAGTGACTCCGAAATACTAAAGATAATTAGACACACGGAGTCATGGGGTAATGACACCGTATGTCTGTGTATCTTTAGTTATCTGGAGTGCCTTCTTATATTCATTCATATTCTAATTGGTTAAATTGAAAGTTAAAAACTGACCTTAAATGAAGAGGACTGGTAGGAACCAGGAAAGACCATTCTAGATAACAGGTGAAGTGAGGTGAAGGACGTATTCCGTAGATGTGTATCACATTCAGGAATATGATCATGCAAAGCATGTGAAAATCTTTGGCCAAAGTATCGCAATTGCTGGTTGCGTTGTCCTTATCACTTAATTTAAGATGCAAGATGTCAGATGAATATCAGTAACAGATATTCAGATAGGCTTTTTAAATGGATCACTTCGATAACCGGGAAAGGTTATGAGGATAGGTATATATAATATACTATGCATAAACGAACATGAAGGATCGGTTGTTGCCGAGTCATGAAATGAAGGATCGTTGAAACTCTGAGCCATGAAAATGGAAGATCGGTAGTTCATCGAGTCATTTACAGCAGCATATAGAATCTGTTATAAGATTGAATGGCATTGAATGTGTGTTCCATATTGTAAATATGCGAACAAGGAACATTCATTTTAAAAGGAAATTGTGTGATCCAGACTGTGTTGTTTGGGCAGAGAACAATTATTAAAACTTGAACGTGTGTTTGAATTTTATAATTCAAAACAGTGAACGTTATAAAAAAAAATGTTCCCTTGTTCTGGTATTTTAAAATGGGGATGTTACAGAGCTTCCAGACGAGTTGGCAAGGCAAAGTTGCCCAGCGAGCTAGGGGTGAGTTGGCAAGGTGAGCTGTCAGGTGAGCTCCGAGGTGAGTTACTTGACGACCTCCCGGGTGAGCTACTGGGTGAGCTGCAGGGTGATCTCCCGAGGAGAGCTGCTCGGTGAGCTCCCGAGCGAGCTGTGCTGCGAGCTCCTAGGTAAGCTGCTCGACGAACTCTGAGGTGAGCTTGCAAGTGAGTTGGAAAGGTGAACTCCTCAGCGAGCTCATGGTGAGTTGGCAAGGCGACGTCCTAGGCAATTTGGCAAGGCGAGCTCCCAGGCAAGTTTCTCGACGAGCTCTAAGGTGAGCTGCTTGCCGAGCTCCCTGGTGAGATCCCAGGCGAGCTACTTGGTGATTTTTTCGGTGAGCTCTCCAATGACCTACTACCAGAAGAGCTACTTGACGAGCTCATAAGCAAGCTCAAGTTGAGTTTCTCAGTGAGCTCAGAGAAGATCTTCCAACCGAGTTGCTCCCAGAATATTTCCCAACCGAGATGCTCCGCGAGCTCCCAGGCGAGTTGCTCGATGAGCTCCCAGGTAAGCTGTTCGGTGAGCTCCTCGGCAAGCTGCTCTTTTGTCAAGCAGCTCACCCGGGAGCTCACCGAGCAGCTCGCTGAGTAGGCTAACTTGAGCTCACGAGTAGCTTGCCGAGTAACATCTCACCGAGGAGCTCACCAAGTAGCTTGCTTGGGAGCTCGCCTAATAACTCACCAAGTAGCTTGCCTGGGAGCTCACCGATTAGCTCGACTCGAGCCCACCTGGGAGCTCGTCAGGAAACTTTCCTGAGAGCTCACCTTGAGCTCGTTTGATAGCTCGCCTGTAAGCTCACCTCAGAGTTTGTCGAGTAACTCGCCTAACAACTGGCCACGTAGCTCACAACGTAGCTCACTTGGGATCTTGCCTTGCAAAATCGTCTGGCAGCTCGCCTGTAAGATTTCCCACATGCTCACCCTATAGCAGCTTGCCGCGGAGCTTGCCTAGGTGATCGCCGTATAGCTCACCATACAGCTTTCCTGGGATCTCACCGAGTAGCTCGCATGGGAGCTCGTGGTTCAGCTCGCATGGGAGCTCGCAGAGCAGCTCGGCTGAGAGCTCACCGAGTAGCTCACCAAAGAGCTCCCATGGGACCTCACTGAGCAGCTCACCTGGGAGCTCACTGACCAGCTCACCTAGGAGCTCGGCAAGCAGGTCGCCAAGGAGCTTACCGAGCAGCTTGAATTGAGCTTTCCCGGAAACTCACCTGGGAGCTTGCCGACAGCTCGCCTTGCCAGCTCACCGAGTAGCTCAACTTGAGCTCACCCAGGAGCTCTTCAAGCAGCTCACCTGAAAACTTGCATGGGAACTCACCTGTCAGCTTGCCTTTCCAGTTCACCTTGCCAACTCACCTTGAGCCCATCTGGTAGCTCGCCTCGGAGTTCGTCAAGCAGCTCGCCGAGTAACATCTGGCCGGGGAGCTCGCCAAGTAGCTCGACTTGAGCTCACCTGGGAGCTCGTTGGGAAACTCACCTGGGAGCTCGCTTGACAGCTCAACTTGCTAACTCACCTTGAGCTCACCTTTCCAACTCGCCTTGAGCTCGTCTGGTAGCTCGCATGTAAGCACACCTCAGAGATTACTGACAAGCTCACCTTGGAGTTTGTCGAGCTCACCGAACAACTCACTTGGGTGGTCACCGAGCAGCTCGCCTTTGAGCTCACCTAGGAGCTCGTGGAGCGGCTCCACTGGGAGCTCTTTTGGGAGCTCGCCAAATAGCTCGACTTGAGCTCGCACGGGAGCTCATCGAGCAGCTTGCATGGAAACTTACCTGGGAGCTCACCTTGCCAACTCTCCTTGAGCTCATTTGTTAGCTCACCTGTAAGCTCGCCTTGGAGTTAATCGAGCAGCTCACCACATAGCTTGCAACACAGTTCACTCGTGAGGTCACTGAGCAACTCGCCTAGGAGCTCACCTTGCCAACTCGTCTAGTAGCTCACCTGTAAGATTGTTGACATGTTCACCCTATAGCAACTTGCCGCAGAGCTTGCCTTGGTGCTTGCTGTACAGCTTTCCTGGGATCTCACCAAGTAGCTCGCATGGGAGCTTGCGGTTCAGCTCGCACGGGAGCTCACGGAGCAGCTCGACTGAGAGCTCACCGAGTAGCTCGCCAAACAGCTCCCATGGGAGCTCACCGAGCAGCTCACCTAGGAGCTCACTGAGCAGCTCACCTAGGAGCTCGGCAAGCAGCTTGCCAAGAAGCTCAGCTTGAGCTTTCCCAGAAACTCACCTGGGAGCTTTCCGATAGCTCGCCTTGCCAGCTCACCGAGCAGCTTGACTTGAGCTCGCACAGGAGCTCGTCAAGCAGCTCACCAAAAAAACTCACATGGGAGCTCGCCTTTCCAGCTCACCTTGCCAACTCACCTTGAGCTTGTCTGATAGCTCGCCACAGAGTTCATCGAGCAGCTCACCGAGTAACATCTCACCAGGGAGCTCACCAAGTAGCTCACTTGGGAGCTCGCCGAGCAGCTCACCAAGTAGCTTTACTGGGAGCTCACCGATCAGCTCGACTTGAGATCGCCTAGGAGCTCATCAGGTAACTCACCTGACATCTCGCCTTGTCAACTCACCTTGAGCTCATCTGGTAGCTCGTATGTAAGATCACCTAAGAGATTACCAACAAGCTCACCTCAGAGTTCGTCAAGCTGCTCGACCTAGAGCAGCTTGTCAGGGAGCTCGCCGAACACATCACTTGGGATTTCATCGAGAAGCTCACCTTTGAGCTCACTTGGGAGCTTGCGGAGCAGCTCCGCTGGGAGCTCTTTTGGAAGCTCGCCGTACTCACCAAGTAGCTCACATAGGTGCTCGCCAGGTAGCTCGACTTGAGCTCACACGGGAGGTCATCGAGTAGCTCACCTGGAAAATCACCTGGGAGCTCACCTTGCCAACTCACCTTGAGCTCGCTAAGGAGCTCAACATGCCAACTCACCTCGAGCTCATTTCGTAGCTCACCTGTAAGCTCACCTCGGAGTTCGTTAAGTAGCTCGCCTGGCAGCTCGCAACGCAGCCTACTCTGGAGCTCGCCGAGTAACTCACCTGGGAACTCACCTTGCCAACTCATCGGGGAGCTCACCTGTAAGATTACTGATAAGCTCACCCTATAGCAGCTTGCCTTGGTACTCGCTGTACAGCTTTCCTGGGAGCTCACCTGAAAACTTGCATGGGAGCTCACCTCTCAGCTCACCTTTCTAGCTCACCTTGCCAACTCACCTTGAGCTCGTCTGGTAGATCACCTCGGAGTTTATCGAGCAGCTCGCCAAGTAGCTCACCTGGGAGCTCACCGAGTAACTCGCTGAGTAGGCTAACTTGAGCTCACGAGTAGCTCACCGAGTAACATCTCGCCAGGGAGCTCACCAAGTAGCTTGTTTGGGAGCTTGCCGAGTAGCTCGCCAAGTAGCTCGCCGAGCAGCTTGCCGAGCAGCTCGACCTGAGCTCGACCGGGAGCTCATCGGGAAACTCGACTGGGAGCTCGCCTTGCCAACTCGCCTTGAGCTTATCTGGTAGCTCACATGTAAGATCACCTAAGAGATTACCAACAAGCTCACCTCATAGTTCATCGAGCTGCTCAACCTAGAGCAGCTTATCGGGGAGCTCACCGAATAGTTCACTTGGGAGGTCACCGAGCAGCTCACCTTTGAGCTCACCTGGGAGCTCACCAAGCAGCTCCGCTAGGAGCTCTTTTGGGAACTCACCATACTCGACAAGTAGCTCACATGGGAGCTCGCTAAGCAGCTCAACTTGAGCTCGCACGGGAGCTCATCGAGCAGCTTGCCTGGAAACTCACCTTGCCAACTCACCTTCAGCTCGCTAAGGAGCTCACATTGCCAACTCACCTTAAACTCATTTTGTAGCTCGCTTGTAATCTCACCTCGGTGTTCATCGAGTAGCTCACCTAGCTTCTCACCACGTAGCTCACCGAGCAGCTCACCTGGGAGCTCGCCTAACAGCTCACCCTATTGCAGCTTGCCGCGGAGCTTGCCTTGGTGCTCACCGTACAGCTCGCCAAACAACTTTCCTGGGATCTCACCGAGCAGCTCACATGGGACCTCACGGTTTAGCTCACGCGGGATCTCACGGAGCAGCTCGGCTGAGAGTTCACCAAGTAGCTTGCTAAACAGCTCCCATGGGAGCTCACCGAGCAGCTCGCTTGGGAGCTCATCAAGCAGCTCACCTAGGAGCCTGGAATGGAGCTCGGCAAGCATCTCGCCAAGGAGCTCACCGGGTAGATTGACTTGAGCTTTCCCGAAAACTCACCTGGGAGCTTGTCGACAGCTCACCTTGCCAGCTCACCGAGTAGCTCGACTTGAACTCACCCGAAGACTCACGTGGGAGCTCGCCTATCAGCTCACCCAAAAACTCCCATGGAAGCTCACCTGTCAGCTCACCGAACAACTCACCTTGCCAACTCGTCTGACATCTTACCTCGAAGATTGCTGACAAGCTCACCCTAGAGTAGCTTGCCAAGGAGATCGCTGAACAACTTGCCTGGGAGCTTACGGAGCAGCTCACCTGGGAGCTCATAGAGCAGCTCACCTAGGAGCTCATGGAGCAGCTCACCTGGGAGCTTGCCGAGTAGCACGCCTGGGAGCTCGCAGAGCAACTCGGTTGGGAGCTCACCTGGTAGCTCGCAGGGAACCTCGGTTGGGAGCTCTTCTGCGAGCTCGCAGAGCAGCTCGACTTGAGCGCGCCTGTGAGCTCATCAGGGAGCTCACCAAACAACCTACCAAGTAGCTCACCTTCGAGCTTGCCAAGTAACCTTTGAGGGAGCTCACCTAGGAGCTCAGATAACAGGTCACCCAGGAGCTCGTCAAGCAGCTCGACTTCAGCTCACCCGGGAGCTCATCGAGCAGCTCGATTGACAACTTTCCTTGCCAACTCGCCTTGAGCTCGCTAAGGATCTCACCTTACCAAATCACCTTGAGCTCGTCTGGTAGCTCACATGTAAGCCCACCTCAGAGATTACCAACAAGATCGCCTTAGAGTTCGTCGAGCTGCTCGACCTAGAGCAGCTTGTCGGGGAGCTCACCGAACAGCTCGTTTGGCAAGTCACCAAGCAGCTCACCTGGGACCTTGAGGAGCAGCTCCGCTAGAAGCTATTTTGGGAGCTCACCGTACTCGCCAAGTACCTCACTTGGGAGCTCCCCAAACAGCTCGACTTGAGCTCGCCCGGGAGCTCATTGAGCAGCTTGCCTTGCCCACTCACCTTGAGCTCGTTGAGGATGTCACCTTGCCAACTCGCCTTGAGCTTGTTTTTAAGCTTGCCTCAGAGTTCATCAAGCAACTCACCTAGCAGATGGCCACGTAGCTCGCAACGTAACTCACTCGGGAGCTCGCGTGACAGCTCGCCGAGTAGCTCACCCATGAGCTCGTCGAGCAACTCGCTTGACATCTCACCTTGCCAACTCGCATGGCAACTCACCTGTAATCTTGCCTTGAAGATTACTGACAATCTTGCCTTATATTAGCTTGCCAGGGAGTTCACCGAGCAGCTCACCTCAGAGCTCACGGAGCAGCTCACCTGGGAGCTCACCGAGCAGCTCGTCTAAGAGCTCACCAAGCAGCTCGGTTGGGAGCTCACGGAGTAGCTCGACTTGAGCTCACTTGTGAGCTCGTCGAGTAGCCCATCGGGGAGCTCGCTGAACAACTCACCAAGTAGCTCACTTGGGAGCACGCCGAGCAGCTCGCTTGGGAGCACGCCGAGCAGCTTGCTTGGGAGCTCGCCGAGCAGCTCACCTTCAAGCTCGCCAAGTAGCCTGTAAGGGAGCTCGGAAAACAACTCACCTAGGATCATGTCAAGCAGCTCGACTTCAGCTCGGCTGGGAGCTTTCCTGACAACTTGCCTTGCCAACTCACCTTGAGCTCGCTGAGGAGCTCACCTTGCCAACTTGCCTTGAGCTCGTCTGGTAGCTCGCCTCAGAGTTCGTCGAGAAGCTTGCCTGGGAGCTCGCGTAACAGCTCGTCCAGGAGCATGTGCTTAAGGAATAAATCGGTTGAGTGGGTGTTGGTACATGACCCGGAGGAGACTTAATGTCATCCAGATTGTGAACATGTGTAGCTTGCAGAGCTACCAAGTTTGGGGTGACTTGGTGCAAAGGGCGCATTGCAATGAGTAGGTAAGTCAAGAACATTGGACATAGCGAGCTCGTTGTAGAGCTCACCGTCAAGCTACTCTGTGAGTTTAGAAATAATAAATGTTTTTTTCATTTGATTCCTTATCCTTTGCATTACAACCCTTTTTACTTATAACTACTATGGGTAGATGTTTCTCAGCTAATGATTTAGCTTGTACGCAATGTTGGCTCGTCGGTCAGTGAGCCGTATGGCTATCTTTGTGGCGAGCAATCGCCGTGTCGAGCTACATTAAAATTCAACATTTTCAATATAATGTTGTGTAAAATCTTGTGAGGTTTGAGGTTGGAAACGTGAAAATATCAGTTCAGTTGGGGCTTTACTGAGCATGCCATGGCTCAACTCTTGCATTCCAAAATCGAGAACATTGGACATAGGTAGCTCGTCCAAGAGCCAGCCGTCGAGTTGCCATGCGAGCTAAAAAAATGAATTTTTTTCTCGTTCGATTCCTTATCCGTCGTGTGAGAGCCCTTTTTACTTATAACTACTATGGGTAGAGGTTGTTCGTCGGATGATTTTGCTTGCACCCAATGTTGGCAAGTCGGTCAATGAGTCATATTGCTATCTTTGCAGCGAGAAACGTTAAAATTCAACGTTGTGATTACAACATTATGCAAAATCTTACAAGGTGAGATGTGGGAAACGTGAAAATATTAGTTCGGTTGAGGCTTTGCTGAGCGCGCCATGGCTCAACTCTTGCATTCGAAAATTGTGAACATTGGACATAGCGAGCTCATCGCAGAGCTCGCCGTCGAGCTAAAAAAATGAATTTTTTTTTCGTTCGATTCCTTATACGTCGTGTGAGAGCCCTTTTTACTTATAACTACTATGGGTAGAGGTTGTTTATCAGACAATTTTTCTTTTACCCAATGTTGGTGAGTCGATCTACATTAAAATTTAAAGTTTTGAATATAATGTTGTGTAAAATCTTGCGAGGTGACATGTTGGAAATGTGAAAATATCGGTCCGGTTGGGGCTTTGCTGAGCGCGCCAAGGCTCAGCTCTTGCATTCCAAAATCGAGAACATTGGACATAGCTATCTCGTCGCAGAGCTTGCCGTAGAGTTGCCCTCAGAGCTTAAAAAAATGAATGTTTTTCTCATTCGATTCCTTATCCGTCATGTGAGAGCCCTTTTTACTTATAACTACTATGGGTAGAGTTTGTTCGTCAGATGATTTTGCTTGTACCCAATGCTGGAGAGTCGGTCGATGAGCCGTATGGCTATATTTGCGGCGAGCTACATTAAAATTCAACATTGTGAATACAACGTTGTGTAAAATCTTGTGAGGTGAGATGTTGGAAATGTGAAAATATCGGTTCAGTTGGGGCTTTGCTGAGTGCGCCATGGCTCAGCTCTTGTATTCCAAAACTGTGAACATTGGACATAGCGAGCTCGTTGCAGAGCTCGTCGCAGAGCTCACCGTCGAGCTACTCTGCGAGGTAAAAAAAATGAATGTTTTTTTCATTCGATTCCTTATCCGTCGGGTGAGAGCCCTTTCTACTTATAACTACTATGGGTAGAGGTTGTTTGTCAGAAAATTTTACTTCTACCCAATGTTGGCGAGTCTTTCAGTGAGCCGTATGGCTATCTTTGCGGTGAGCTACATTAAAATTCAACATTTTGAATATAACGTTGTCAAAAATCTTGCGAGGTGAGATGTTGGAAATGTGAAAATATCAGTTTGTTTGGGAGTTTGCTAAGCGTGCCATGGCTCAGCTCTTGCATTCCAAAATCAGGAACATTGGACATAGCGAGCTCGTCGCAGAGCTCACCATCGAGTTACCCTCCGAGCTAAAAAAATGAATGTTTTTCTCGTTCGATTCCTTATCCATCGTGTGAGAGCCCTTTTTACTTAGAACTACTATGGGTAGAGGTTGTTCATCGGATGATTTTGGTTGTACCCAATGCTGGCGAGTCGGTCAGTGAGCCGTATGGCTATATTTGCGGTGAGCTACGTTAAAATTCAACATTGTGAATACAACGTTGTGCAAAATCTTGCGAGGTGAGATGTTGGAAACATGAAAATATCAGTTCGGTTGGGGCTTTGTTGAGCGCACCATGGCTCAGCTCTTGCATTCCAAAACTGCGAACATTGGACATAGCAAGCTCGTCGCAGAGCTCACCGTCAAGCTGCTCTGTGAGCTAAAAAAAAATGAATGTTTTTTTCATTCGATTCCTTATCCGTCATGTGAGATCCGTTTTTACTTATAAATACTATGGGTAGAGGTTGTTCGTCAGAAGATTTTGCTTGTACCCAATGTTGGCGAGTCGATCAGTGAGCCGTATGGCTATCTTTAGGGCGAGCAGTTGCCGCAGCGAGCTACGTTAAAATTCAACATTGTGAATATAACTTTGTACAAAATCTTACGAGGTGAAATTTTGGAAATGTGAAAAATATCGTTTCGGTTGGGGCTTTGCTGAGCGTGCCATGGCTCAGCTGTTGTATTCCAAAATCACGAACATTAGACATAACGACCTCATCCCAGAGCTCGCCGTCGAGCTAAAAAAAATGGAATGTTTTTCTCGTTCGATTCCTTATCCGTCGTGTGAGAGCCCGTTTTACTTATAACTACTATGGGTAGAGGTTGTTCTTCAGATGATTTTGCTTGTACCCAATGTTGGTGAGTCGGTCGGTGAGCTGTATGGCTATCTTTTGCCGCGAGAAATATGTGTTGCGAGCTACACTAAGATTCAACGTCTTGAATATAACATTGCGTAAAATCTTGTGAGGAGAGATGTTGGAAATGTGAAAATATCGGTTCAGTTGGGGATTTTTCTGAGCGCGCCATGGCTCAACTCTTGCATTCTAAAATCGTGAGCATTTGACATAGCGAGCTTGCTGCAGTGCTAGCCGTCGAGCTGACCTGCGAGCTAAAAAAAAATGAATGTTTTTATCGTTCGATTCCTTATCCGTCATGTGAGAGCCCTTTTTACCTATAACTACTATGGGTAGAGGTTGTTCGTCGGATGATTTTACTTATACCCCATGTTGGCGAGTCGGTCGGTGAGCCATATGGCTATGTTTGCGGTGAGCTAATCTATGTTGGTGAAATAACTTTGTGCAAAATCTTGCGCAGTTAGATGTTGGAAATGCAAAAATATCGTTTCGGTTGGGGCTATGCTGACCATGCCATGGCTCACCTCTTCCTTTCCAAATTCTCCAACATTGGACACAGCGAGTCGGTCCTATGTGGTGAGCAATCATTGTGGAGATCTAAATCAGAATTCAACATTTTGAATATAACGTTGTGCAAAATCTTATGAGGTGAGAGGCTGGAAACATTAAAATACCGATTTGGTTTTAGCATTAGTGAGTGCGCCATGGGTCAACACTTGCATTCAAAAATCACCCACATTGGGACATACCGAGCGCGTGGTCTATCTATTTTACGAACTAAAAAGACAAATGTTTTTCTCGTTCGGATCCTTATCCGTCACTTGACAGGCCTATTTACTTATAACTACTATGGGTGGACGTTGCTCTTATGATGTTTTTTGCTTGTACCTTATGTTGGCGAGTCCAATAGTGAGGCGAATGGGAATATTTGCATCGAGCAATGTCCTTTGTGAGGTACATTAAAACTGAACGTTTTGAATATAATCTTGTGCAAAAATCTTGCGGAGTGACACGAGAATATTATTTTTGTTTGGAGTTTTTTTTAGCGCGCCATGGCTCAACCTATGCAATCTGTGATCATGAACATTTGACAAAATGAGATCGTCACCGAGCGTGCCGGCGAGCTAATGTAGTTGCTACAAAAAAATGAATGTTTTTGTCATCCGTATCCATATCCGTTGCGTGACAGGTCCTTTTACTTAGAACTACTATGGATAGAGGTTGGTCATTCGATGTTTTTGCCACTACGCAATGTTGTGGACTCTCAGAAAATCTTTCTCAACTCGCATTTGTTCTTATCGTCTGCCAAGAGTGGATTGAGTTAAATTGACGTGGTCTTTCGGGTCAGTGTGAGCTTTGGCCTCGGGCCATTGTTAGGGCTGTCAAAATTTCTGTCTAACCCACATCCACCTAGTAACGGATGTGACATGTATTACACAAATATCCCACCGTTCTTGAAGTTTTCTTCGGAACACGTGGGTTTTGCTTCTCATTAGCATGCCTAATTTATTGCGTGTTGTAGGTTGTGCTTGTGTTGATTCCTTGATGGTATATACAGTTCGATGATAATGCGGGTAGCCCTCTATTGGCCAAGTTTTCAATGGATGGGTTTTCCTCCTCTAATAGAGTGACAACCGATTCATAGGTGAATGGGAGAATTCTATCCCATCTTGTGTATCGGTGTCATTGCCGAAGATTATGCGGGCTATGAGTGCATGTTATAAATTTTTTGTCATTGGTATTCTCCTTGGCTCTCCTTGTTCGTTGCGTTGAATTCTCCTTTGAGCTCATGTGATTGTAATGGGAAGGCGACGTTGATTTCCGTATGGATCTCTTTATTGTGCTCGCTTCATTCTATTGGCTCTTGATCGGAAGCGTCATGTTATTCCAGGATGTAACCATTCGTGGATGGCCCAAATGATTGTAGGCAGTAGAGCGGAATGTTTCAGATTCTGATCGGATCCACTTTTCCTAGGTTCGTCCGTGCTGGTTATGGAAGTGATTTGCAGGACGTTTCTAGAGAGTAAGGGTGGCGACAGTGCTCGGTAATTTACAGGTTTCGTTATGATCCCACTTCTCTCCTCAAAGCATCTTACACTTTACGGATGTAACCTTCGGTGGGATGGACCCATATGCATGTAGGCCATAAAGTGGAACGTTTCAAATTCTGATTGGATCCACTTGGCCTAGGGTCCTCCATCGGTGTTATGGAAGTGATTTGCAAGACATTACTAGAGGCCCCCTATATATAGCTCGATTCTTTGTGTTCTCTCTTCAAAGCGTGTTTCAATTTATGGATGTAACCTTTGGTGGTTGACCCATATCCAACTGGGTGTCGATGAGTGATTTTTTAGGCCGCAGAGTGGAACATTTCAGATTTTGATCGTATTCGCTTGGCCTAGGGTACTCCATCGGGGTTATGGAAGTGATTTGCAAGACATTTCTAGAGGGAAGGCACTTGCGGAATCCCCTTGTATATAGCTCGAATCATTTTGTTCTCTCCTCGAAGCCTGTCACGCTTTACGGAAGTAACCTCTGGTGGTAGACCTATTTTCCGAGTGGGCGCTGATGAGTGATTTTTTAGGCCGCAGAGTGGAACATTTCAGATTTTGATCGTATCCACTTGGCCTCGGGTCCTCCATCGGGGTTACAGAAGTGATTTGTAAGACATTGCTAGAGGGGAGGCGTTGCGCAAGCCCCCTGCGTATAGTTCCGGTTCATTGTGTTCTCTCTTCGAAGCCTGTCACGCTTTACGGAAGTAACCTTTGGTGGTTGACCCATATCCGTGTGGGTGCCGACGAGTGAGTTTTTAGGCCTCAGAGTGGAACGTTTCAGATTTTGATCATATCCACTTGGCCTTGCGTCCTCTATCGAGGTTATGGAAGTGATTTGCAAGACATTGCTGGAGGGGAGGTACTAAGGAAGCCCCCTATATATAGCTCCGGTTCGTTGTGTTCTCCCTTCGAATCCTGTCACACTTTACAGATGTAACCTCGGGTGGTTGATCCATATCCAAGTGGGCACCGACGAGTGAGCTTTTAGGCCGCAGAGTGGAACGTTTCAGATTCTAATCGTATCCACTTGGCCTGGGGGTCATCCATCAGTGTTACGGAAGTGATTTGCAAGACATTGCTAGAGGGGAGGTACTGCAGAAGCCCCCTGTATATAGCTCTGGTTTGTTGCGTTCTCCCTTCGAAGCCTATCACACTTTACGGATGTAACCTCTGGTGGTTGACCCATATCTGAGTGGGCACCGACGAGTGAGTTTTTAGGCTGCAGAGTGGAACGTTTCAGATTCTGATCATATCCACTTGGCCTAGGGCCCTCCATTGGGGTTATGGAAGTGATTTTTAAGACATTACAAGAGGGGAGGCACTGCGCAAGCCCCCTGCATATAGCTCTGGTTCGTTGTGTTCTCTCTTTGAATCCTGTCACGCTCTACGGAAGTAACCTCTGGTGGTTGATCCACATCTAAGTGGGCACTGACGAGTGATTTTTTAGGCCGCAGAGTGGAATGTTTCAGATTCTGATCATATCCACTTGGCCTAGGATCCTCCATTGGGGTTATGGAAGTGATTTGCAAGATATTTCTAGAGGGAGGGCAGGCGCGCTCATTTTACTTATGTTCTTTTTGATGTTCCCCTTCTACTTTTGTTTTACCTCTCTTATTGGAGGCTTTTACGTTGCGCGGAAATATCCTTTAGAGGTCCATATGTGCCCTTTTATGGCAATGATGTGGAATGTTTTAGATTCTGATCGGATCTCATGTTTCCTAGGGTCCTCCGTTGGTCTTATTTTACGCATTTTGTAAATGCCTTGAGGAGAAGGGTAGTAATTAAATCGAGTCGAGGTTGGCTAGTCCAGATAGTCTGCGCCGTTTGAACGTGCATAGGGTGCTATCCTGGGTAAGGACATCCCTGAGCAGCATTATAATTGAGGTGGCTGTGTGCACGGTGCATTATGTGTGGCCTATGTTTATCGCAAGCAATTTTGCTTCGAGACTTAGGGGTAAAGGGCTTCGTACGGGACACGCTTCCCAGATGCCTGTGAACCGAATCTCATTTTCGATGTGCTCCAGCCCTATACAGTCTATCTACCCCCGAAGATGTGAAGTTTTACGAGGTTCTTGATGCCCCCATTGTGTTTTTGCCGTGACATTTGATGTGCCAACGGGTTCATTGGAAAATCTCTAATGCTCATTGGTGTTGAAAATGTTGGAAGCACGTGGATATCTTCAATGGTTTCCTACCTTTCTGCATCGACATCTGAGCTTGAGGTGTGGGTTGATTCGATGTTTTCTGCAAGAGAGGAGGAATTTGATATTTTGCTTTCACATTTGTGCGGGTCTCGTCACGCCTTTTAAAGGCCTCTGATGTCCCATGCGTGGAAGGGAGCTACCTAGTCGATCCTGCCAGTAGTCATATGTTTGTCTCAAAGATTAAGCCATGCATGTCTAAGTATGAACTATTTCAGACTGTGAAACTACGGATGGCTCATTAAATCAGTTATAGTTTCTTTGATGGTACCTTTACTACTCAGATAACCGTAGTAATTATAGAGCTAATACGTGCACAAAATCCCGACTCTTGGAAGGGACACATTTAATAGATAAAAGGCCGGCGCAGGCTTGCCCATTACTCTGATGATTCATGATAACTCGACGGATCACACGGCCTTTGTGCTGACAACGCTTCATTCAAATTTCGACCCTATCAAATTTCGATGGTAGGATAGAGGCCTACCATGGTGGTGATGGGTGACAGAGAATTAGGGTTTGATTCTGGAGAGGGAGCCTGAGAAATGGCTACCACATCTAAGGAAGGCAGCAGGCGTGTAAATTACCCAATCCTGACATGGGGAGGGTAGTGACAATAAATAACAATACTAGGCTCATCGAGTCTGGTAATTGGAATGAGTATAATATAAATCCCTTAATGAGGATCCATTGGAGGGAAAGTCTGGTGCCAGAAGCCGCGGTAATTCCATCTCTAATAGCGTATATTTAAGTTGTTGCAGTTAAAAAGCTCATAGTTGGATCTTGGGTCATCACGGTTGGTTTGACTACTCGGTGTGCACTGGCCCTCATGTCCCTTCTACCGACGGTGTGCTCCTAGCCTTAATTGTCTGGGTCATGGTTCCAGCGCCGTTACTTTGAAAAAATTAGAGTGCTCAAAGCAAGCCTATGCTCTGAATACATTAGCATGGAATAACATGACAGGAGTCTGGTCCTTTTCCGTTGGCCTTCGAAACCGGAGTAATGATTAATAGGGACTGTCGGGGGCATTCCTATTTCATTGTCAGAGGTGAAATTCTTGGATTTACGGAAGACAAACCCCTGTGAAAGCATTTGCCAAGGATGTTTTCATTAATCAAGAATGAAAGTTAGGGGCTCGAAGACGATCAGATACCGTCCTAGTCTCAACCATAAACGATGCCGACCAGGGATCGGTAGATGTTGTTCTAAGGACTCCACCAACACCTTCTGAGAAATCAGAGTGTTTGGGTTCTAGGGGGAGTATGGTCGCAAGGCTGAAACTTAAAGGAATTGACGGAAGGGCACCACCAGCAGTGGAGCCTGTGGCTTAATTTGACTCAACACGGGGAAATTTACCAGGTCCAGACATAGTAAGGATTGACAGATTGAGATCTCTTTCTTGATTCTATGGGTGGTGGTGCATGGTCGTTCTTAGTTGGTGGAGCGATTTGTCTGGTTAATTCCGTTAACAAATGAGACCTCAGCCTGCTAACTAGCTACGCGGAGGTTTCCCTTCGTGGCCAGCTTCTTAGAGGGACTATGGCCGTTTAGGCCATAGACGTTTGAGGCAATAACAGGTCTGTGATGCCCTTATATGTTCTGGGCCACACGCATGCTACACTAATGCAACCAATGAGTTTTTCTCCCTGGTCTGAAAGGTTTGAGAAATCTTGCCAAATTGCATCATAATGGGTATAGACCATTGTAATTATTGATCTTCAACGAGGAATTCCTAGTAAGTGCGAGTCATCAACTCGCGTTGACTACGTCCCTGCCTTTTATACACACCACCCATCACTCCTACTGATTTAATGATCCGGTGAAGTGTTCGGATCGCGACGATGGCGGTGGTTTTTGTCGCCGATGTTGCGAGAACTTCATTGAACCTTATCATTTAGAGGAAGGAGAAGTCGTAATAAGGTTACTGTAGGTGAACCTGTGGTAGGATCATTGTCATTTTAAAAACTGAATCATGTAGGGGAGTGGGCATGTTCGGCATTTTCGGCACATCTCCTCCCCATCTGCTGCTCTTGCGGGAGTTTGGACTGGAGTTCTGGATGCTTTTCCCTTTGCAATGCCTCGGGGGTCCCCTCTACTGGATTTCTCTCGGGTGGGTGTTCTGGTCTTCACAATTTGTTCTCCTGTGGTTCGGGTTATTATAAGGGCGAGTGCTAGTGTCATCTACAGTGTGGCTATGCGAGGGGCTCATTTTCAGCTGCAGTGGGTGCACCAGTGACTCTATTCGTCTGGTAGTCCTGCTCCTTTATGGTCGAAGGGTCCCAGCAATTTCCACCTGCTAGGTGGTTCCTTGCAAACGCCCGTGGCTGCTTTGCAGACCATTAAACATTTTCCGGTCTACAAAGTAGCTACAACCCCCCGAAGTGTCACCAGGCAGGTTATGCCGTATAGATTATTCCGTGCCTTTGGATGGGTGCACCTACGTATGTCGCCGGGTGGGACGACTGTCCACTGGTTTCGTTCTCATCTGTTTGGTCTCTAGCCTTTTGACACTCTGGGGCGGGGACACCCTTTCTCCGATTTCCCCCATGGGGCATCACCTCTAGTTGTGAGGGGCATCGAGAGGAGGTGCATGTCATAACACTCAATGCATCGGTGTGGATTACACCGAGGATTTGATAAATAGATGTGCGGGCTACACGCCATGCGCACGTCGGACTCACGGTGCCAATTAAACATGACTCTCGGCAACGGATATCTCGGCTCTCGCCACGATGAAGAAAGTAGCGAAATGCCATAATTAGTGTAAATTGTAGAATTCCGTGAATCATCGAGTCTTTGAACACAAGTTACACCTGAGGCCTCAGCCGAGGGCACGTCTGCTTGGGCGTTGCACTCTAAAATCGACTTCCCCCATTCCTTGGCGGGAGGATCAGAGATGGTTGTCCGTGCCCACCAGCGGTGCGGTTAGCTTAAATGGGCACGAGATTTGTGGCTGATGTCACGATGAGTAGTGGCCAATGTTGGTCGGTGTTGGATTGTGGCATGAGGTCACAGATTTGTGCGGAACTTTACTCGTTATTAGTCGTGACTCTTCTATGGGAGGGTACATCCCAACTTTCGTGGCCCCAGGTCAGGCGTGAGTACCCGCTAAGTTTAAGCATATCACTAAGTGGAGGAAAAGAAACTTACCAGGATTCCCCTAGTAACGGCGAGCGAACCGGGAAGAGCCCAACATGAAAATCGGCTGATCTACGTGCCGAATTATAGTCTGTAGAAGCATCCTCAGTGACAGACTGGGCCCAAGTCCCCTAGAAGTAGGTGTCGAAGAGGGTGAGAGCCCCGTCAGGCCCGGACCCTGTTACACCACGAGGCGATGTCGGCGAGTCGGGTTGTTTGGGAATGTAGCCCTAATCGGGTGGTAAATTCTGTCCAAGGCTAAATACGGGTAAGAGACCAATAGCAAACAAGTACCGTGAGGGAAAGATGAAAAGGAATTTGAAAAGAGAGTTAAAGAGTGCTTGAAATTGTCAGGAGGGAAGTGGATGGAGGCCGGAGATGCTCCCCGGTCAGATTTTTAACGGTGTGAGCCGATCCGCCACTCGGCTCGGGGAGTGCGTCAGCGTGGGCCATCGCGGCGGCACAAGCACGGCTTTTGGGCCATTGAGTGTACCTCCGTCGTGGTGGTTTTGGAATGAAGCGTGCTCCTTTGGCGGGCCCTCGGGCACCTACGCGCTCGTGGCGCTGGCTTGCGGGCTTTCCATCCGACCCATCTTGAAACACGGACCAAGGAGTCTAACATGTGTGCGATTCGGGGGGTTTGGAAACCCACGAGGTGCAAGGAAGCTGACTGGCGAGAGCCCCTCTTTGGGGTGCACCATCGACCGACCCTGATCTTCTGTGAAGGGTTCGAGTGCGAGCACACCTGTTGGAACCCGAAAGATGGTGAACTATGCCTAAGCAGGGCGAAGCCAGAGGAAACTCTGGTGAAGGCCCACAGCGATACTAATATGCAAATATTCATCTGACTTGGGTATAGGGGCGAAAGACTAATCAAACCATCTAGTAGCTAGTTTCCTCCGAAGTTTCCCTTAGGATAGCTGGAGTTCACGCGTGAGTTTTATCGGGTAAAGCAAATGATTAGAGGCATCGAGGGCATAACACCCTTGACCTATTCTCAAAATTTAAATAGGTAAGGCGGTGCGGCTGCTCCGTTGAGCCACGACATAGAATCGCGAGCTCCGAGTGGGCCATTTTTGGTAAGCAGAACTGGCGATGCGGGATGAACCAAAAGATGAGTTATGGTGCCAAATTACGCACTAACCCAAATCCCACAAAGGGTGTTGGTTGATCAAGATAGCAGAACGGTGGTCATGGAAGTCGAAATCCGATAAGGAGTGTGTAACAACTCACCTGCCAAATCAAATAGCCCTGAAAATGGATGGCGCTGAAGCGCGCAACCTATACTCAGTCCTTGGGGCAAGTGCCAGACTCCGATGAGTAGGAGGACGTGGGGGTTGTTTCGAAACCTTGGGCGCGAGCTTGGGTGGACTAACCCCCGGTGCAGATCTTTGTGGTAGTAGCAAATATTCAAATGAGAACTTTGAAGACTAAAGTGGGGAAAGGTTCCATGTGAACATCACTTGGACATGGGTTAGTCAATCCTAAGAGATGGGGAAGTCCTGTGTCAAGGCCGCACTTTGCGCGATCATCGAAAGGGATTCGATCTCCTTTATTCCCAAAGTATAAAGTGGGGTTTCCAGAGAAGAGATGTGTTTTTTTTTCCAAGTATAAAGTGGGGTTTCCAGAGACGAGATGTGTTTTTTTTTTTTCAAACTATAAAGTGGGGTTTCTAAAGAGGAGAGGTGCTTTTCTTCCTGAGGTGTTTCTTTTTCCAAGTACAAAGTGGGGTTTTCACGGAGGAGATGTGCTTTTTTTTTCCAAAGTATAAAAGTGGGGATTTCGCATAGCATAGGTAGTTTTCTTCCTGGGTATAAAGTGCGATTTCCACATAGCAGTGGCAAACAGGGGATTATGCCCCAAGATTCCCAAGCTAATGACGCATTCAGTGACCCAAGTTTGGAGAGTTGATCCTTGGGAAGCTCACCTGGGAGCCCGCCGAGCAGTGCGCCCATGAGCTCTCTGAGTAACACGGCCATGAGCATCTCGTTGGGTAGCTCGCGTAGCAGCTCGCTTGGGAGCTCGCCTGGAAGCCCGCCCTGCAGCTCGCCTCAGAGCTCGCCTTGTCAACTCACCTGTAAGCTCGCCTCGGAGTTCGTCGACCAGCTCGCTTGGGAGCTCGCCACGTAGCTCGCCCGGGAGTTCTCACGACAGGTCACCTTGCCAGCTCATCTGGAAGCTCACCTCAAAGCTTGCCGGGGAGCTCGCCTTAGAGCAGCTTGCCGGGGAGCTCGCCGAACAGGTCGCTAAGCAGCTTTCCTGGGAGCTCACCGAGTAGCTCGCCTGGGAGCTCGCAGAGTAGATCGGTTGGAAAATCTTTTGGGAGCAGCTTGGTTGGGAGATCTTCTCTGAGCTCACCGAGTAACTCGACTTGAGCTTGCTTGTGAGCTCTTCAAGTAGCTCTTCTGGTAGTAGCTTGCTAGTGAGCAGCTCGTTGGGGAGCTCGCCGAACAACTCGCTAAGTAGCTCACCTGGGAGCTCACCAGGGAGCTCGGTAAGAAGCTCACCCTGGAGCTCATCGAGAAACTCACCTGGGACATCACCTTGCCAACTCACCTTGAGCTCGCTGAGGAGCTCACCTTGCCAACTCACCTGCAAGCTCACCTTGGAGTTCGTCGAGTAGCTTACATGGGAGCTCACAGTGTAGCTCGCTCGGGAGCTCACCGAGTAGCTCTCTCAGGAGATCACCCTACAACTTGCCCAGTAGCTCACCTGGGAGGTCGTAAAGTAGCTCACCTCAGAGCTTTCCTGACAGTTCGCCTTGCCAACTCGCCCCTAGCTCGCTGGGCAACTCACCTTGCCAACTCGTCTGACAACTCACCTGTAAGATTACTGACAAGCTCACCCTATAGCAGCTTGCCGTGAAGCTTTCATTGGTGCTCGCCGAATAGCTTGCCTGGGATCTCACTGAGTAGCACACATGGGAGCTCATGAAGTAGCTTGACTGAGAGCTCACCGAGTAGCTCACCAAACAACTCCCATGGGAGCTCACCGAGCAGCTCGCCTGGGAGCTCGGTATGGAGCTCGCCAAGGAGCTCACCGAGCAGCTCGACTTGAGATTGACCGGAAACTCACCTGGGAGCTTGCTGACAGCTCACCTTGCCAGCTCGACTTGAACTCACCCAGGAGCTCGTCAAGCAGCTCACCCAAAAAACTCGCATGGGAGCTCGCTTCTCAGCTCACCTTGTTAACTCACCTTGAGCTCGTCTGGTAGCTCACCTCGAAGTTCGTCAAGCAGCTCACCAATTATCTTGCCTTGGAGCTTGCCGAGTAGGCTACCTTGAGCTCGTGAGAAGCTCACCAAGTAACATCTAGCCGGGGAGCTCGCCAAGTAGCTCGCTTGGGAGCTCACCGAGAAACTCGCCTGATAGCTCACCTTGCCAACTCTCTAGCAGCTCACCTGTAAGAATGCTGACAAGCTCACCCTATAGCAGCTTGCCGTACAGCTCGCCAAACAACTTGCCTAGGATCTCATTCAGGGAGCTCACCGAAAAGCTCACTTGTGAGGTCATTGGGTAGCTCGCCTTTGAGCTCACCTGGGAACTCATGGAGCAGCTCCGCTGGGAGCTCTTTGGGGAGCTCGACTTGAGCTCGCACGGGAGCTCATCGAGCAGCTCGCATGGAAACTCACCTGGGAACTCACCTTGCCAACTCACCTTGAGCTCGTTTGGTAGCTCGCCTCAGAGTTCGTCGAGCAGCTCGCCTAGTAGCTCACAACGCAGCTCACTTGGGAGCTCACCCTGACGGCTCACCTGTAAGATTGCTGATAAGCTCGCCCTATAGCAGCTTGCCTTGGTGCTCACCGTACAACTCGCCAAACAGCTTACCTGGGATCTTATCGAGTAGCTCACATGGAAGCTCGCGGTCCAACTCGTGCGGGTGCTCATAGAGCAGCTCGGCCGAGAGCTCGCCAAACAGCTCCCATGGGAGCTCACCGAGTAGCTCACCTAGGAGCTCACCGAGTAACTCACCTAGGAGCTCGACAAGCAGCTCACCAAGGAGCTTGTCAAGCAGCTCGACTTGAGCTTGCCCAGAAACTCACCTGAGAGCTTGCCGACAGCTCACCTTGCCAGGTCACCAAGCAGCTCGACTTGAGCTCTCCCAGGAGCTCGTCAAGCAGCTCACCTGAAAACTTGCATGGGAGCTTTCCTCTCAGCTCACCTTTCCAACTCACCTTGAGCTCATCTGCTAGCTCGCCTCGGAGTTCGTCGAGCAGCTCCCCCGGGAGCTCACCAAATAGCTCGCCGAGTAGGCTAACTTGAGCTCGCGAGTAGCTTGTCGAGTAACATCTAGCTTGGGAGCTCACCAAGTAGCTCACTTGGGAGCTCACCGAACAGGTCACCAAGTAGCTTGCCTGGGAGCTCACCGATCAGCTTGACTCGAGCCCACCCGAGAGCTTGTCGGGCAGCTCGCTTGGGAGCTCACCTTAAGCTCATTTGGTAGCTCACCTGTAAGCTCACCTTGGAGTTCGTTGAGCAGCTCTCCACGTAGCTCGCAACACAGCTCACTCAGGAGCTCACCTTGCAAACTCGTCTGACAGCTCACCTTGCAAACTTGTCTGGCATCTCACCTGTAAGATTGTTGAAACGCTCAACCTATAACATGTAACATCCTCATTTTTACACATTAGAACAAGTAAATTTTTTTTTTTTTGATAAATGCTTCTTGATTCTAAATACATAATTTAGAACTCACAAATCAAAACAACCATTCTTATAACAGATAACCATATGCAGCTGTAATGACCCAGAGTACCTCTGATCTATTCATTCCGTGACTCGGTAATCTACCGATCTATTCATGTGTTTTAAGAGTTGGTGTTTTTATCTAACACATCACTCTTGCAGTTCTCTTCCCAAATCTGGGATTCAGAATGCTCTGTCTAAGGAACCTATCTGAATAATTGTTACCATTATTCATCGGCATCTCATCCCTTAGACTAGGTGACTTAGGACAACGCAATCAACAGCTTGCGATACTTTGGCCAAAGATTTGAAACATAATGCTTATGTCTCGTATTCCTTGACGGCATACTCATCAATCTGGAATACGTCCTTCACCCCATTCCTATTTTATGTAGAATGTCTTATACTGACTTTTGTCAGTCTCTCCTATCCCAAGTTATTCACTCAGGAACGGATTAGTAAGGTGACAACATTATATGGATGCTCCCAAGGACTAGGGATACGTTGACATATTGGGTCAACCCTAGTTAAACCAGTGTGTCAAGATACCCCGAGTCTCCTAGGGCAGCCTTATAACGTGACCACATTCCTAATCAGTCCCAGAGTAACTTATTCGAGTTTAAGGTGTAAATCTTAACGATCAATGCAAAGGGTGTCGTCATAAGTCACATGCATTGTTGTATCTTCGAGAAGATCCTAATCTTCTCGAAGGTACAACCCTGCAGTTGACTTGTGCTGTCAACCTTTAAATCCGCCTCGAAAAGATCTACTTATTAAGAAGTGTTACATACGTTGAGTTAAATTATACCATAAGACGCTCCCTTAAAAGTAGTCTTTCCCAATCCCTGGGTTCCTCACCTTAGAATTACCTTCCTTAGTAAAATCCATTACTCAAGAGAAGTTATTAGGACTAGAGGTCCCCTCAAGGAGTTCATAGAATATACATAGTTCTAAATCAACGAAATTGGACAATAACCCTCAATCTTCACATGAGATTGCCAACCAAACCCTTTTTAGGTTTGCATCAGTTCTCGTAACTGAATTTATATCTTACTTATTAGTATCGAGATATAGTGATTAAGAATCCAATTAAACGTCGTCTTGACTTAGATTAAGACCAGGAAGTAATAATTTATTCAGCTTGTTTAGCTTCCTGCTCAGATATATTTTAACCCTAGTTTCTAGAAATACAGTGATCTAAATTCCAATTTAGCTTTAGATAGAACATACTAGAAATACTAAACAACCATAAGTATTTAGTCACATATTCTTGCAAGCTTACATTGATAATTACAAAAGTCTCCAAATTATACAATAATAACAAGGCTCTCAAGATCATTTGAACCGAAGAAGGTCAAACTATCAAGATACGAATACAAACACATAAGTAACAAATATCTCTTTTCATTCCCTTCAAACTAATCAAATACATTTTATGCATTCAACATACTTGATACAATACTCAACAGAAAAAGAACATATTTCATCATATAGTACATTTAGAGAATCAAGCTGTAATTCATCATAAAACCAAATTAAACAATCTAAACATCCTATCAGATCTGCGGGCTTTTACCACTTATGGCAACCATTTGTAAAAATTGTCAACATGGGTCAGTTCGATGAACTGAGCATGATAAGCACTAACTCTTAAAACAATTGCAATCCACCAACTGTTTTCATTAAACAACCTGTTTAAATGAGATCATTTCACCAAACAAGTAAACATACCTCAGACTATGTTTCTGTAATACAAACATGACTATAAACGCGTAACTCATATTATCGTTACTGAATAGTCCTAGATACTTTTCAAATATTTCATCAAAATATTTAGAGATCAAGAAGAACGAAAGTATCCAAAACAACTATCCAACAGAATCCCAAGGACAGCAAACATCAAACAGACCATTACATTCAACATAGTAAAATGAATATCATAACAAATCATAATTCCATCAATATGTTAAAACAGTTCCAACGGTTAGATCAAAATATATCAACATATACTTTACAATAGATGAGAAAGAAAACGAGTCATTCATATTTCCCTTCAAACAAGCTCATGACTGTACCATCTCCTTGAGAGTAAAAGCATTCACCTTATACACATACGAATAAGTCAGACAGGCCACAAGAAGAACCATAGTTTTATTAAAATTTAAATATAACAATTTCCTGTAGCTTACTAGCAGTACAGTAGCTCTCACGCCAAGGCAGTGATGAATAATTTATCAAATAGACTCCACATAACCTCCCATACAAATCGACAAACAAGAAATTATTCAATGCCATCGCCTGTCGAGGTACAGTCGACAACTCTTTAGTTCAGTCAAGCTCATGACTAGATATTCATGCTAACAGAAGATGTAATCATGTTCAAACACAAGAACAATCCAACTAAGTCAAAACTCACATCAACATTCAGTTCAATTTAATCCCTACTAAAACACAGCAAGGACAAAAATCGAGAATCGAGCCAATATACAACATAACATGGGCTCCAACAGTGCCAAACTCAACCAATCCTTATGTTAAAGATTTCAATTCAAGTTGAATTCGTATATCAATAAATCAAGAATACTAAAAGTACTCACAACAAGAACTCCTACAGATGTTACAACATAAACTACTTTTCAGTGTCTCCACCAAATTTGATAACATTTAGTATTCATAATAACAACAGCATTCATAACCCAACTTTGAATGAAATTAAAAATACTAGATACCTTTCAAGGACTCTCACTGAGTCAGTATCGACCGAATTCATAACAAGGCTTACACAGAAGTAGAAACACCAGTCACATATCAAGGATTCCAACCATGTGGTACTCTTCAAATAAACTTCTACAGAAGTAGAAAGATACATGATACATATCAATCCAAAAATTCCAATCAAAACAATATCATACTGTGTTCACATTTGAACTCCTTCAGAAGTAGAAACGTATGGCATTCACGACTAACTTCTACAGAAGCCAAAATACAAGATATATATAAATATTAAGGATTCCAATAGAGCCAATAACAATAAGTGTTCATAATCAAGCTTATATAGAAGCAAAAACATTGGTTTCCTATCAAGGACTTCAACTGAATCCAGACAACAGTATTCACTTTAAGCTTAAGCAGAAGATGAAATAAAAAATACACCAACTGAGTCTGTACCAAGAAATTCATTGCTAAGAGAAAGTATTCATATTAAGACAACTGAAGTCGTATTACCAATTACCCCTCCAGGACTCTGACTGAATCAAACTACCAGTATTCACATATATGACTTCTACAGAAGTCCATAATATACGAATCATTCCAAGGACTCCACAGAGTCATTTTGTAAATAATAAATATATTGTAAACTATCAACGAGTTAAATCCCATAATTGCAACACAAGGGGGGGAAACAACTTCTACAAAGTCGCATTCAAAAACTACAAAACAACAAGTTATCTGTTCAAAAATAACTTAAGTATTATAGTGAAACCCAACAAGATTCAGTAACCACAACTTATATTGCCAACGACAAAACTTATAAAGAGTTGAAAAATATACTGAACATTCAAACAAAAATCCAACAGTAACCCTTTTCAACAAGTATCAACAGCAAGTATCGACTGTAGCCTGAACCCAAGGAAACAATTCATGGGCTCCCACAAAGCAGGTTTCGTATACTTTCTTGCATGCATTTCCACAAACTTAATCTGAAATGTAAAACACAACTAGATAGTATAATCATTCGAAACAAAAAGTACACCCACCAAGGGTTCTCTAAAAAAAAACCATCCAGTAAGAAGATACAACAACTAATCCATACACAGTTACCATAGAAACCAACTGAACCCAAAAATCATTTGAATAGAGTTGTTCTAATGAAATCATTTGAAAGAAAGCAGGATCTTTAAAAGTTAGGGCCTAACATGCCTGGTTATGTTGCTTAAAAATCTGAAGAAGACCACTGAAAGAGCTCGAGCCTTCTCCTCTTTTTCCACGTTAGATTCAACAACAATAACTTGTTATTTCCATGCCTTATAAACTTTCCTTGCCAGAGAAAAGAGCTAGTTACACTCATATTTTCCATGCAACACCAAGTAGACTGGTGTGAAGAACTAGTGATCAGACAGAGAGAAAACCGGAGCACATGAAAACCCAAGCAAACTACCAGTTTTCCATTTTGCATGTCTTCCCGAGAAACCTGAGCTCGAAGACCAAGTTCATTAATTGCCTTAACTCCAAAATTCCTGCTCAATCTCAATTGCCACCAACCGCCATAGTTGGCGATGGATAGAAACAATTCAAAGACCATTTCTAACTTTGGTGACTCTGCCACGTCGGCTCTTGCTAGCCGTTTAAAACTTCTACCATTTACCTGTCCTTCATGCTTATCCATCCCATTTAATGCCATAGAAATTACCGCCCATGGCTCGCATTTCCTCCTTGTTCATTAGTTAGGTTAGAAACATAGGTTAGGATTTAAGATAATACTTAGTCTAACCTTCATAGCACTAGGTTACTAACTTAGAACATTTAGCTTATAGCTTAGGCCTAGGTTAGATTAACACTAATCTAACCCATAGATTATAGTTTAGGTTTAGGTTACTAATCTTAATAAATCCAGTTTAGGTCTAACATTTAGAATGTTCAGAATAAGAACCTACAAACATACATTCATGAAAAGGATTCACTCCTGCACTGCCAATAGGCTAGTTGAATAAATGTATCTGAATTTATTACCTGGCCCACGATCAAGACCTTCCTGATATTACGATATCGGGAACCAATTCATTTAACACGATCAGTCTGAGTTAGACTCCGGAATAGCTTATTCAACGCATTCGGACCTTGCAACCTGCATAAGGTCTATAATTTTTGTTCATCCCAAATAAACTTAAAGCATCACTTGGATCAATGCCACTGATTCCAGGCTAGGTCTTATAGATGGATAAATCCACAATTCATTATGAGATCAGATTAAACTCAGGTGCAAAAATGAAAGAAATAAAAGAGTCCAATCATATTTAGACTCAGTCAAAGATCTTCAATTACAAAGAAGATACAGTACATATCAAGCATGACTTCACAATCAAAGGAACACATACTTTTACAGAAGAAATCATATATCAACACTTGAATGCTCAGGAGGAAGTAACAACAATTCAAAGTGTTACATAGCAGCTCTCCACGGAGCTTACCTTCGTGCTCGCTGTACATCTCGCCGTACGGCTTGCCTGGGATCTCACCGAGCATCTCGCATGGGAGCTCATGGTTCAGCTCACACAGGAGCTCGTGGAGCAGCTTGGCTAAGAGCTTGCCGAGTAGCTCGCCAAACCGCTCCCATGGGAGCTCACGGAGCAGCTCACCTAGGAGCTCACCGACCAGCTCATGAGACTCACCAAGCAGCTCGCCTTTGAGCTTTCCTGGGAGCTCACGGAGCAGCTCCGCTGGGAGCTCTTTTGGGAGCTCACCAAGCAGCTCGACTTGAGCTCGCACGGGAGCTCATCGAGCAGCTCGCCTTGCCAACTCGCATTAAGCTCGTTTGGTAGCTCACCTGTAAGCTCACCTCAGAGTTCGTCGAGAATCTCATCACGTAGCTCACAATGCAGCTCACTTGGGAGCTCACCAAGTAACTCACCTAGGAGCTTGCCTTGCCAACTCATCTGGCAGCTCGCTTGTAAGATTGCTGACACGCTCACCCTATAACAGCTTACCGCGGAGCTTGCCTTGGTGCTTTCTATACAGATCACCGTACAACTTTCCTGGGATCTCACCGAGTAGCTCACATGGGAGCTCGCAGTTCAGCTCACACGGGAGCTCGCAAAGCAGCTCGGCTGAGAGCTCGCCGAGTAGCTCGCCAAACAGCACCCATGGGAGCTCATCGAGCAGCTCGCTTGGGAGCTCACCGAGCAGCTCAAATAGGAGCTCAGTAAGTAGCTCACCGAGAAGCTCAGCTTGAGCTTGCCCAGAAACTCACCTGGGACCTTTCCGACAGCTCACTGAGCAGCTCGACTTGAGCTCATGCTGGAGCTCATCAAGTAGCTTGCCTGATAACTCGCATAGGAGCTCGGCTTTCCAGCTCACCTTGCTTACTCGCCTTGAGCTCGTCTGGTAGCTCACATCAGAGTTCGTCGAGCAGCTCACCGAGTAACATATCACCGGGTAGCTCACCAAGTAGCTCACTTGGGAGCTCACCGAGTAGCTCGCCAAGTAGCTTACCTGGGAGCTCACCGATCAGCTCGACTTGAGCTCGCCCGGGAGCTCATCGGGCAACTCACCTGGGAGCTCACCTAACAGCTCACCTTGTCAACTCGCCTTGAGCTCGTCTGGTAGCTCGCATGTAAGATCACCTAAGAGATTACCGACAAGCTCGCCTTGGAGTTCGTCGAGCTGCTCAACCTAGAGCAGCTTGTCGGGGAGCTCACCAAACAGCTCACTTGGGAGGTCACCTAGCAGCTCACCTTTGAGCTCGCCTGGGAGCTCGCGGACCAGCTCTACTGGGAGCTCTTTTGGGAGCTCGCCATACTTGCTAAATAGCTCACATGGGAGCTCGCCAGGTAGCTTAACTTGAGCTCGCATGGGAGGTCATTGAGTAGCTTGCCTAGAAACTTGCTTGGGAGCTCGCCTTACCAACTCGCCTTGAGCTCGCTAAGGAGCTCAACATGCCAAATCACCTCGAGCTTGTTTGGTATCTTTCCTGTAAGCTCACCTCGGAGTTTGTCGAGCAGCTCGCCTGGCAGCTCGCAACGCAGCTCACTCAGGAGCTCGCCGAGCAACTCACCTTGGAGCTCACCTTGCCAACTCATCGGAGAGCTCGCCTATAAGATTACTGATAAGCTCACCCTATAGCAGCTTTCCACGGAGCTTGCCTTGGTGCTCACCGTATAGCTTGCCTGGGATCTCACCGAGTAGCTCGCATGGGAGCTCACGGTTCAGCTCACACGGGAGCTCACGGAGCAGCTCGGCTGAGAGCTCACCGAGTAGCTCACCAAACAGCTCCCATGTGAGGTCACTGAGGAGCTCACCTAGGAGCTCGGCATGGAGCTCGGCAAGAAGCTTGCCAAGGAGCTCGCCAGGCAGCTCCCGGAAACTCACCTGGGAGCTTGTCAACAGCTTGCATTGCCAGCTCACCGAGCTTAGCTCGACTTGAGCTCACCTGAAAACTTGCATGGGAGCTCGCCTCTCAGCTCACCTTTCCAGCTCACCTTGCCAACTCACCTTGAGCTCGTCTGGTAGCTCACCTTGGAGTTTGCCAAGCAGCTCGCCAAGTAGCTCACCTGGGAGCTCACTGAGTAGCTTGTCGAGTAGGCTAACTTGAACTCACGAGTAGCTCACCGAGTAACATCTCGCCTGGGGCTCGCCAAGTAGCTCGCTTGGGAGTTCTCCGAGTAGCTCGCTAAGTAGCTTTCCTGGGAGCTCACCGATTAGCTCGACCTGAGCTCGCTCAAGAGCTCGTCGGGTAACTTGAATGAGAGCTCACCTTGCCAACTCGCATTGAGCTCATCTGGCAGCTCACATTTAAGATCACCTAAGAGATTACCGACAAGCTCGCCTCGGAGTTCATCGAGCTGCTCGACCTAGAGCAGCTTGTCGGGGAGCTCACCAAACAGCTCGCTTGGGAGGTCACCGAGCAGCTCACCTTTGAGCTCACCTGGGAGCTCGCAGAGCAGCTCCGCTAGGAGCTCTTTTGGGAGCTCACCATACTCGCTAAGTAGCTCACATGGGAGCTCGCCAAGCAGCTCAACTTGAGCTTGTACGGTAGCTCATCGAGCAGCTCACCTCGAAACTCACCTTGCCAACTCGCCTTGAGCTCGCTAAGGAGCTCACCTTGCCAGCTCGCCTTAAGCTCATTTTGTAGCTCACCTGTAAGCTCACCTCGGAGTTCGTCGAGTAGCTCGCCTAGTTTCTCGCCACGTAGCTCACCGAGTAGCTCACCTGGGAGCTCACCTGATAGCTCACCCTATTGCAGCTTACCGCGGAGCTTGCCTTGGTACTCACCGTATAGCTTGCCAAACAAATTACCTGGGATCTCACTGAGCAGCTCACATGGGAGCTCGTGGTTCAGTTCGTGTGGGAGATCGTAGAGTAGCTCGGCTGAGAGCTCACCAAGTAGGTCACCAAACAGCTCCTATGGGAGCTCACCGAGCAGCTCACCTGGGAGCTCACCGAGTAGCTCACCTAGGAGCCCAGCATGGAGCTCGGCAAGCAACTCGCCTAGGAGCTCGCCAAGAAGCTCGACTTGAGCTTGCCCGGAAACTCACCTGGGAGCTTTCTGACAGCTCTCCTTGCCAGCTCACCGAGCAGCTCGACTTCAGCTCACTTGAAAACTCGCGTGGGAGCTCGCCTGTCAGCTCACCCAAAAACTCCCATAGGAGCTCGCCTTTCAGCTCACCGAACAACTCACCTTGCCAACTCGTCTCACAGCTCACCTCGAAGATCGATGACAAGCTCGCCCTAGAGTAGCTTGCCGGGGAGCTCGCACGGAAGCTCACCAAGCAGCATGCCTGGGAGCTCGCAGAGCAGCTCAAATGGGAGCTCACCTGGGAGCTCACAGGGAACCTCGGTTGGGAGCTCTTCTGCGAGTTCACGGAGCAGCTCGACTTGAGCGTGCCTGTGATCTCATTGGGGAGCTCACCGAACAACCCACCAAGTAGCTCTCCTTTGAGCTCGCCAAGCAACCTTCGAGGGAGCTCACCGAGTAGCTCACCTAGGAGCTCCGATAACAGCTCACCCAGGAGCTCGTCCAACAGCTCGACTTCAGCTCACCCGGGAGCTTGTCGAGCAGCTCGATTGAAAACTTACCTTGCCAACTCACCTTGAGCTCACTAAGGATCTCACCTTGCCAACTCACCTTGAGCTCATCTAGTAGCTCACATGTAATCCCACCTCAAAGATTACCGATAAGCTCACCTTGGATTTCGTCGAGTTGCTCAACCTAGAGCAGCTTGTCAGGGAGCTCGCCGAATAGCTTGTTTGGCAAGTCACTGAGCAGCTCGCCGGGGAGCTCAGGGAGCAACTCCGCTGGGAATTCTTTTGGGAGCTCACCGTACTCACCAAGTAGCTCACCTGGGAGCTCACCGAGCAGCTCACCTAGGAGCTCCCCAAGTAACTCGACTTGAGCTCACCTAAGAGCTCATCGAGCAGCTCACCTTGCCCACTCGCCTTGAGCTCTTAGAGGAGCTCACCTTGCCAACTCACCTTGAGCTCGTTTGTAAGCTCGCCTCGGAGTTTATCGAGCATCTCACCTAGTAGCTCGCCATGTAGCTCGCAACGCAACTCACTCGAGAGCTCACGTGATAGCTCGTAGAGTAGCTCGCCCAGGAGCTCGTCAAGAAACTCACCTGACAGCTCGCCTTGCCAACTCATATGGCAGCTCACCTGTAAGCTTGCCTCAAAGATTCCTAACAATATCGCCCTAGAGCAGCTTACCGGGGAGCTCACCGAGCAGCTCGCCTCAGAGCTCACAGAGCAGCTCGCATGGGAGCTCAGGGAGCAGCTCACCCGGGAGCTCGCTGAGCAGCTCGCCTAAGAGCTCACCGAGCAGCTCAGTTGGGAGCTCACCTGGGAGCTCGCGGAGCAGCTCGACTTGAGCTCACTTGTGAGCTCGTCGAGTAGCTCATCAGGGAGCTCGCTGAACAACTCGCCAAGTAGCTCGCTTAGTAGCACGCCGAGCAGCTTGCCTAATAGATCACCTGGGAGCTCGCCAAGCAGCCTGCAAGGGAGCTCAGCAAACAACTCACCTAGGAGCACGTCGAGTAGCTCAACTTCAGCTCGACCGGGAGCTCGCCTGACAGCTTGACTTGCTAACTCACCTTGAGCTCGCTGAGGAGCTCACCTTGCCAACTTGCCTTGAGCTCGTCTGGTAGCTTGCCTCGGAGTTCGTCGAGAAGCTTGCCTGGAAGCTCACGTAACAGCTCACCCGGGAGCTCCCCACCCAGCTCTCTCGGGAGCTCACCCAGTAGCTTGCCTGGCAACTCGCCTTAGAGCTCGCGTGATAGCTCGCCCTAGAGCAGCTTGCTGGGGAACTAGCCTTGGTTCTCACCGAACAACTTGCCTGGGAGCTCGCGGAGTAGCTCGGCTGGGAGCTCACCAAGCAACTCGGCTGGGAGCTCACCGAGCAGCTTGCCTGGGAGCCCAGAGAGCAGCTCGGTTGGGAGCTTGGGAGCTCTCACCTGGGAGCTCGCGGAGCAGCTCGGTTGGGAGCTCGCGGAGCAGCTTGACTTGAACGCGCTTGTGAGCTTGTCGGGGAGCTCACCGAATAACTCACCAAGTAGCTCGCTTGGGAGCTTACCGAGCAGCTCACCTTCAAGCTCGCTAACTAGCCTACAAGGGAGCTCACCTGGGAGCTCGGCTAATAGCTCACCCAGGAGCTCGTCGAGTAACTCGACTTTAGCTCACCCGGGAGCTCGTCGAGCAACTCACATGGGATCTCACCTGAAAACTTGCCTTTCCAAGTCACCTTGAGCTCGCTGAGTAGCTCACCTTGCCAACTCATCTTGAGCTCGTCTGGTAGCTCGCCTCAGAGTTTGTTGAGCAGCTTGCCTAGGATCTCGCGTAACAGCTCATCCGGGAGCATGTGCTTAAGGAATAAATCAGTTGAGTGGGTGTTGGCACATTACCCGGAGGAGACTTAATGTCATCCAGATTGTGAACATGTGTAGCTTGTAGAGCTACCAAGTTTGGGGTGACTTCATGCGAAGGGCGCATCGCAATGAGTAGGTGAGTCAATAACATTGGACATAGTGAGCTTGTCGTAGAGCTCACCATCAAGCTGCTCTGCGAATTTAGAAATAATAAATGTTTTTTTCCTTTGATTCCTTATCTGTAGCGTGGCATCCCTTTTTACTTATAACTACTATGGGTAGATGTTTCTCGTCTGATGATTTAGCTTGTACGTAATGTTGGCTCGTCGGTCAGTGAGCCGTATGGCTATCTTTGCGGTGAGCAATCACCGTGTCGAGGTACATTAAAATTCAACATTTTCAATATAACGTTGTGAAAAATATTGCGAGGTGAGAGGTTGGAAACATGAAAATATCAGTTCGGTTGGGGCTTTGCTGAGTGCTCCATAGCTCAACTCTTGTATTCAAAAATCAGGAACATTGGACATAGGTAGCTCGTCCAAGAGCCGACCGTCGAGTTGCCATGCAAGCTGAATGTTTTCCTCATTCGATTCCTTATCCGTCATGTGAGAGCCCTTTTTACTTATAACTACTATGAGTAGAGGTTGTTTGTCATATGATTTTGCTTGTACCCAATGTTGGCGAGTCGGTCAGTGAGCCGTATGGCTATCTTTGCGGCGAGCAACGTTTAAAATTCAATGTTGTGAATACAACATTGTGAAAAATCTTGCGAGGTGAGATGTGGGAAATGTGAAAATATCGGTTCAGTTGGGGCATTACTGAGCGCGCCATGGCTCAGCTCTTGCATTCCAAAATTGTGAACATTGGACATAGCGAGCTCGTCGCAAAGCTCACCGTCGAGCTAAAAAAAATGAATGTTTTTTTCGTTCGATTTCTTATCCATCATGTGAGATCCCTTTTTACTTATAACTACTATTGGAAGAGGTTGTTCGTCCGATGATTTTTCTTTTACCCAATGTTGGCGAGTCGATCAGTGAGCCGTATGGATATCTTTACGGCGAGCAATCGCCGCATCGAGCTACATTAAAATTTAAAGTTTTGAATATAACGTTGTGCAAAATCTTGCGAGGTGACATGTTGGAAACATGAAAATATCAGTCCAGATGGGGCTTTGCTGAGCACGCCATGGCTCAGCTCTTGTATTCCAAAATTGGGAACATTGGACATAGCGAGCCCGTCGCAGAGCTCGCCGTTGAGTTGCCCTCAGAGCTAAAAAAAATGAATATTTTTCTCATTCAATTCCTTATCCGTCATGTGAGAGCCCTTTTTACTTATAACTACTATGGGTTGAGTTTGTTCATCGGATGATTTTGCTTGTACCCAATGCTGGAGAGTCAGTCAATGAGTCGTATGGCTATATTTACAATGAGCTACGGTAAAATTCAACATTGTGAATACAACGTTGTGTAAAATATTGCGAGGTGAGATGTTGGAAACGTGAAAATATCAGTTCAGTTGGGGCTTTGCTATGCGTACCATGGCTTAGCTCTTGCATTCCAAAACTACGAACATTGGACATAGCGAGCTCGTTGCAGAGCTCATCCCAGAGCTCATCGTCGAGCTGCTCTGTGAGGTAAAAAAAATGAATGTTTTTTTGTTCGATGCCTTATCCGTCGTGTGAGAGCCCCTTTTACTTATAACTACTATGGGTAGAGGTTGTTCGTCAGACAATTTTGCTTCTACCCAATGTTGGCAAGTCTTTCAGTGAGCCATATGGCTATATTTGCGGTGAGCTACATTAAAATTCAACGTTTTGAATATAACGTAGTGCAAAATCTTGCGAGGTGAGATGTTGGAAACATGAAAATATCAGTTTGTTTGGGGGTTTACTGAGTGCGTCATGGCTCAGCTCTTGCATTCCAAAACTGGGAACATTGGACATAGCGAGCTCGTCGTAGAGCTCGCCGTAGAGTTGCCCTCAGAGCTAAAAAAAATGAATGTTTTTCTCATTCAATTACTTATTTGTCGTATGAGAGCCCTTTTTACTTAGAACTACTATGGGTAGAGGTTGTTCGTCAGATGATTTTGGTTTTACCCAATGCTGGCGAGTCAGTCGGTGAGCCGTATGGCTATAGTTTTGGCGAGCTACGTTAAAATTCAACATTATGAATACAACGTTGTGCAAAATCTTGCGAGGTCAGATGTTGGAAATGTGAAAATCTCAATTCGGTTGGGGCTTTGCTGAGCGTGCCATGGCTTAGCTCTTGCATTCCAAAACTGTGAACATTGGACATAGCGAGCTCGTCGCAGAGCTAGCCGTCGAGCTGCTCTGCGAGCTAAAAAAAATGAATGTTTTTTTCGTTCGATTCCTTATCCATCATGTGAGAGCCCTTTTTACTTATAACTACTATGGGTAGAGGTTGTTCGTCAGATGATTTTTATTGTACCCAATGTTGGCAAGTCGATCAGTGAGCCGTATGGCTATCTTTGGGGCAAGCAGTCGCCTCGGTGAGCTACATTAAAATTCAACATTGTGAATATAACTTGCTGTAAAATCTTACGAGGTGAGATGTTGGAAACGTGAAAATATCATTTCGGTTGGGGCTTTGCTGAGTGCACCATGGCTCAGCTCTTGCATTCCAAAATCGTAAACATTGTGTTCTCCCTTCGAAGCCTGTCACACTTTACAGATGTAACCTCCGGTGGTTGACCCATATCTGAGTGGGCACCGACGAGTGAGATTTTAGGCCGCAGAGTGGAATGTTTAAGATTCTGATCGTATCCACTTGGCCTGGGGTCCTCCATCGGGGTTACAAAAGTGATTTGCAAGACATTGCTAGAGGGGAGTCGCTATGGAAGCCCCCTGTATATAGCTCCGGTTCGTTGTGTTCTCCCTTCGAAGCCTGTCATGCTTTACAGATGTAACCTCTGGTGGTTGACCCATATCTGAGTGGGAAATGACGAGTGATTTATTAGGCTGCAGAGTGGAACGTTTCAGATTCTAATCGTATCCACTTGGCCTGGGGTCCTCCATCGGGGTTACGGAAGTGATTTGCAAGACATTGCTAGAGGGGAGGTGATTTGAAGTGATTTGTCACGCTGTACGGAAGTAACCTCTGGTGGTTGATCCACATCTGGTGATTTAGGATAACTCGACGGATCACATGGCCTTGGTGCTGGTGACGCTTCATTCAAATTTCTGCCCTATCAACTTTCGATGGTAGGATAGATGCCTACCATGGTGGTGACAGGTGATGGAGAATTAGGGTTCGATTCTGGAGAGGGAGCCTGAGAGACGGCTACCACATCTAAGGAAGGCAGCAAGCACGTAAATTACCCAATCCTGACATGAGGAGGTAGTGACAATAAATAACAATACTGGGCTCATTGAGTCTGGTAATTGGAATGAGTGCAATCTAAATCCCTTAATGAGGATCCATTGGAGGGTAAGTCTGGTGCTAGCAGCCATGGTAATTCCAGCTCCAATAGCATATATTTAAGTTGTTGAAGTTAAAAAGCTCTTATTTGGATCTTGGGTCATCACGGTTGGTCTGCCTACTCGATGTGCACTGGCCCTCATGTCCCTTCTACCGGCGGCGTGCTCCTGGCCTTAATTGTCTGGGTCGCAGTTCCGGTGCCGTTACTTTGTAAAAATTAGAGTGCTCAAAGCAAGCCTACACTCTGAATACATTAGCATGGAATAACGTGATAGGAGTCTGGTCCTGTTCCGTTGGCCTTCGGGACCGGAGTAATGATTAATAGGGACTGTCGGGGGCATTCGTATTTCATTGTCAGCGGTGAAATTTGTGGATTTACGGAAGATGAACCACTACGAAAGCATTTTCCAAGGATGTTTTCATTAATCAAGAACGAAAGTTGGGGGCTCGAAGACGATCAGATACCGTCCTAGTCTCAACCATAAATGATGCCAACCAAGGATCGGCGGATGTTGCTCTAAGGACTCCGCTAGCACCTTCTGAGAAATCAGAGTGTTTGGGTTCCGGGGGGAGTATGGTCGCAAGGCTGAAACTTAAAGGAATTGACGTAAGGGCACCACCAGGAGTGGAGCCTGCGGCTTAATTTGACTCAACACGGGGAAACTTACCAGGTCCAGACATAGTAAGGATTTACATATTGAGAGCTCTTTCTTGATTCTATGGGTGGTGGTGCATGGCCGTTCTTAGTTGGTGGAGTGATTTGTCTAGTTAATTCCATTAATGAACGAGACCTCAGCCTACTAACTAGCTACGCGGAGGTTTCCCTTCGTGGCCAGCTTCTTAGAGGGACTATGGCCATTTAGGCCATGGAAGTTTGATGAAATAATAGGTCTGTGATGCCCTTAGATGTTCTGGGCCGCACGCGCGCTACACTAATGCAACCAACAATTTTTTCTCCCTAGTCTGAAAGGTTTGGGAAATCTTGCCAAATTACATCGTGATGGGGATAGACCATTGCAATTATTGATCTTCAACGATGAATTCCTAGTAAGTGCAAGTCATCAGCTCACGTTGACTGTAACGTCCTCATTTTAGTACATAAGAACAAGTAATTTTATTTTAGTTTTTTGCTAAATGCTTCCTAGTCCTAAATACATAATTTAGAACTCACAAATCAAAAAAACCATTCTTATAACAGATAACCATATGCAGCTCTAATGACTCAGTGCACCACCGATCTATTCATTCCATGACTCGGTAATCTACCGATCTATTCATGTGTTTCATAGAGTTGGCATTTTTACAAACTAGTTAACCCTGTGTGTCAAGGTACCCCGAGTCTCCAGGGTAGCCTCATATCATGACCACATTCCTAACCAGTCCCAGAGTAAAAACTTGTTCGAGTTTAAGGTGTAAATCTTAACGATCAATGCAAACGGTGTCACCATAAGTCACCTGCATTGTTGTATCTTTGAGAAGATCCTAATCTTCTTAAAGGTACAACCCTGTAGTTGACTTTGTGCCATCAACCTTCAAATCCACCTTGAAAAGATCTACTTAACTTTAAGGTGTTACTTACGTCGAGTTAAAGTTATACTTTAAGATGCTCCTTTTAGGGTAGTCCTTTTCCCAACCCCTGGGTTCCTCACCTTAGAATTGCCTTTCTTATTAAGACCCATTTCACAACGAGAAGTTAATAAGATTTGAGGTTTCATTAAGAAGTTCTTTATTACACAATGAACTAAATCAAGGAAATTGGGCAGTAGCCCTAAATCTTCACATAAGGTTGCTATCCATACCCTTATTAGGTTTATATCAGTTCTCAAAACTGAAATGCATCTTACTTATTAGTATTAAGATATAGTGATTTAAAATCAAATTCAGGCGTTGTCTTGACTTAGATCAAGATTAGGGAGTAATAATTTATTCAGCCTGTTCAGCTTCCTGTTGAGGTTTATTTTAACCTTAGCTTCTCAAAAGACAGTGATCTAAATTCCAATTTAGCTTTAGATAGAACATAACAGAACTACTAAACATTCACAAGTATTCAGTCACATAATCTTTGCAAAGCTTACTTAGAGAATCCCAAATGTCTCCAAGGTATACAATAATAACAATGCTCTTAAAATCATTCGAACCGAAGAAGTTCAATCCATAAAGATACGAATGCAAACACATAAGTAACAAATACCTCATTTCATTCATTTCTAAGCTAATCAAATACATTTTATGCATTTAGCATATTTGATACAATACTCAACAGCAAAAGAACATCTTTCTTCAAGTAGTACATTTAGAGAATCAAGTTGGAATTCATCATAAAACCAAATTAAACAATCTGAACATCATATCAGATCTACGTGCCTTTACCACTTACGGCAACCATCTACAAAAATTGTCAACACCGGTCAGTTCGGTGAAATGAGCATGATAAGCACTAATTCTTAAAACAATTGCAATTCACCAATTTCTCTCATTAAACACCCTGTTTAAATGAAATCAATTCATCAAACATGTAAACATAATTTAGACTATGCTCTTTCTGTAATTCAAACATGACTTTTTAATGCGTAACTCATATTATAGTTACTAATTAGTCCTAAAGACTTTTCAGATGTTTCATCATATATATTAGAGACTAAGAAGAACAAAATGAATCCTACAACATCCATCCATCTGAATCCCAAGGACAGAAAAACATCTGACATACTATTACATTCAAAAATGAATATCCTATCAATTCGTGTATCCATCAGTATGTTTTAACAATTCCTACAGTTAAATATAAATATATCAACATATACTTTACAGCAGAAGAGAAAGAAACCGAGACATTCAGAATTCATCCCAATCATATTCAGGACTGCACCGAATTCTCACGAATAATGCAATAACATTAAATGCATGTGACTGAATCAGTCGAGATAATAAAAAGAAACTAAATTTTCATCAAAATCCAATAATAAAAATCACCTATAGCTATTAAGCAATACTAGACCTCCCGTGACAAGCAATATTAAATAATCCATCCTAAATAGACTCAACAGATCTTTCCATATCATTCATTAAACATAATAAAATACCCAACGCCATCGCCTGACATGGCACAACTAGGAACCCCTTTATCTCAGTCAACCAGAGTCTAGATAATACCAAAAACAGAAGACGTATCCAGATGCCAACACAGTGACTATTCCACTGAATCGAAACACATATATTCACAGCAAACATTCAACTGAATCTAATCTCTATGAATATACAGCATGGACTTTACAGAAGTCGCCTCCATTTCATAATCTCATCAAAGTTTTAACCTAGGTTGAGCTAATACGAAAATTATAGCAGGAACTCAAATAGAGTCGTGCATGTAATGTAAACCCAGTACACATTCAACAGAATTGAACTGAATAAAAACACGACAACCTTTAGAAAGAGTCGAGTTAAAAAGTATGCACAGCGTGGACTTAGATCAGAAGTCGAGCCATCACACAAACACATCAGGGCTTCAACAGGAGTTGTGTTCACATGGAGATACTACAAGGACTCGCAAGGAGTTGTATCCAACAAGAACTCACAGCCAGGGTTAAGATTAAAGTCAAATTCATACGAAAACATTCAAGGTCTCCAACTGAATCAATACCAACAGTCTTCACAACTAAACTTCTACAGAAGTTGAAATACAAGATACATATTAAGGACTCAAACAGAGTCAATATCAATAAGTATTCACAACTTGTTATCCTGTAAAATTGACAAGGGCAATTTTACCGATAACCTTACCAAAAATTTTGTTTCGATCCCTCGTTAGGGATCCTTCGCATTCAAAATATTGTAAAATCCCTTCCCGGGAAATTCAGTTTTTGAACTTAATCTTTTTGAGCCTTTTTTGGCTGGGCGCATGGTTTTGCCTTGCAAACATCAATTTTTGATGCGCCTCCTTAAAAGCCTTTGGCGCATGGTTTTCCATGTTAGCACGTCTTTCGGTGCGCCAAAGGATGTTGAGTGAGTTTTTGGTGTGCCAAAGGGTGCACGTAATATCTTTGTTACATCAAGTTTTGGTGCGCCAAAGGGCGCACATAGCTTCGTGTCGACAACTCGTTTGATGCGCCAAAGGCGCGCTCATTCTCCTGTTGTCATTTCCTTCCATGCGCCAAAGGGCGCACGTTTTCCCCTGTCGACAGCTGTTTCCATGTGCCATTTCAAAAGTTGGTGGCGCATTTATGACAAAGTTTTGTTATATATAACAGTGCCCGCCCTGTCGTTTTCATTATTTCCATCGAGCACGTGATATCCCTGGACTTGTCAGCCCCTGCTCTGTCATTTTCATCAAGTTGTGGACCCGCTCAAGGATTTTGGCTATATTGTTAAGGTAAGAGGTTCATCCTCTTTTCATTTAGTTCTTGGTGTGTGCTTGCTTGCTGGTTTTCATCAGTTGTATTTGTGCCTGGCTTGTTTCCCTCCTTGAGCTTTTTGTTTTCTTCCTCTTGCCTGGTCTGTGCTTTCTTTCTCCTCTCCCTCCCTCTTTCTGGATTTGATGGAAAAGGGAGGGATGGTTTTATTTAATGTCAATTAAAAATTCATCTTTACCCAAGTATGAATTAATTACATTTTCAACTTAAAAGTTGCATTTAGGTAAGAATAGATATCAGTTTCCATTTAGCATCCATCCAAGGACAAATAAACAAGTCCTAGTCAAGGAATAAAATTATATTTCCAGATTAGACAACAAAATCAAACTGATATAACTATTTAAAATATCACACTTCTAATTGTATTCAATATTTCAAGTCATAATCTGTACATTTTCCAATCCAGCTGATTGGGCATAGTTTACATAAAACACCAATACAACTTGTAGACAGAAGAATATATTTTCTTCTTTTCCCAATTCCTCGAAGAGGAATAAAAGCAACAAATACAACTCATTTTACAGCTTAATCAAGAGGCATCAGAAAACAGCCAAGTCTTCATTCTAATCAAATTCCATCTGCAAAATGAATTGCACGGGTCAGTTCAATGAACTGAGCATATTAAGCACTTATCCTTAAAAATAAGATGCTTCAACTACTGTTTCAATAAAAGAACCCTGCTTTTATGAAACGACAGTGCAAAAACATCAATCTCGAAATAGGCACAAAGAAAGATCAGCATAACAACTGAACTATCAAAAATATCATCACAATCAGCCAAGGGACTGCTGTCCCGTTTTCCACATAATCGTTACAAGTATCAATTCACAATATTTGAAAAGTTAGGAATACAAGTAGCTCACTGCCAGATATACACACACTGTTATCCTTTCCACGCCTTTCATTAACAACAAATGCAAAGGATGAAACTAACTGAAATGTAATTCCATTACTTTCTTTCAGTTCATGCGTCATATTAAATTCCAAGCAATCAAGTACAGACAAGAAAGCGAAAGCGAACAGCATGCATATAGTTGCTCCCATCTAAGCACTATAAAATTCATTATTCACGAATTCCAGATTTCCAACTGAATGAAAGAAGAAAAGATCATTTTTCTAAAACATTCATTCATATCTCTATTTCTTTCCACATGACTGTCCTAACAGTGGAATCCAAACGAAGACAATTCAAGATAACAGTTCAGAGTGAAACTTACAAAATCCACTCGGAATTCACTTTCCGGCACAAGATAATAATTTCATTTATAATCAGCTTAAAAATGAAAAAAAGGAAGAATTCATCATCCATATCCATACTTCATTTGGAATCAGACTCATTTAAAGATCCGAAACAGGTTAGTACAACATTAGGTACATCCAAGATCAAACAATATAAGGCTGCATACCATGTATTTTACCATAATAAAAGAAACCATATTTCTTTCACTGCATACTAAACAGACAAACAGTACTTTCAATCATGCAGTTAATAAATCACATGATTACTTAATCCTATGAACGTATCCCGTTCAAAACAACATATTATTCATTGCTGTTACCTACAGCAAACTTAAGTCATATTCATATTGACTATGAATTTCACCAAGTCCAAAACAGCAACAGAAGACGAATTCATTCCCTTTAATTTCACTAAGAAAACAATCATTTGCTCCGAATGAAAAAAAAACACTCAATTCGTGTTTATCTTAGCATGACAGCTCAACTTATGAAGATAACAAAACATTTTTTTCATTGAAAGGCAACTCACATAGCTGTACAGTTTCAATCTAACATGCCTCAACAATGAATATCCAATTCGAGTTCTATCTCGATCAACCGTTAACTTCAAAACACATATTCTCCATTTTCTTAATGAGGTACAGAACTCATATAAAAGCAAATAACATTCATATATCAATACCTCTATGAAGACAAACCCGTTAAGGGTGTTAATCGTGTAAGCTTGGTAGAAGTCAGAATAGACTCAGAAAACAAGCTAATCCTCACATTTCACATTCCATTTATTAAAACAGAAATCCAGGTCAAGTTCACATTCACATTCACAAACAATTCAAAACAAAGGTCAAACTTCAACTACAAGACGCCATGGAATCAACTATCCATCACAGCAGAAAGAAATATAATCATTCCTTCTTGCACATAATACAAACCCAATTTATAATTGTGTCAACATTCCGGACAGGAAGATCGAACAGCATCATTAAAACACCAAAAACCATCCTAATCTCAGCAGCAGGAGAGACATAATCCATTCAATAACTTCAGAAGGAAAAACTAACTTTTTCCTATTTTCATCTTTTTTAAACTTTTCCTATTTCCCCGGTTACAAAAACGTCGCTCATTTCGAATCAACAAAAAACTCACACCCATGAAAATTTCCATTAAAATCCAAACCAAGGAAGAGAATTCATTTCCAATTTCATAAGAAAAACCCAAATGCCATTTCCTTTATAATCCAAAGCAGTCAGGGAAGAGAATCGATTTCAAAAATGAAGCAAGGATGCCACAAGAAACCCAAAATCCCAGTCATTCAGCAACATAACTGACATTCCAGAATTCATCATTTTTACAGGACGCAAGGACAGATTCCAAACCCCATAACTTTCCTCTTTTCATGCCAAACAGTTTACAACACAAAGAAAAGATTTTAAAGGAAACGGAACTATAAGGAATGATTGCACAGCCTGTTCCACTTCAACACAACATGAACAGTGAAGAAAATATATTTCAAACAACTTTACAGTCCAGTCGATAACCAGTACAACAATTCATTTCCAACTTGATTCGAGCAAAAAAAAACCCAAAACCAAGCAACCAACCAGAACATTCTTCATATCATTTTCCAAAAAAGAGAAGCAAGAATCGATAAAATCCAAATCAAAACCATTTGACAACACAATCACAAATCAAAACCCAAGAGCAGGGTTGTTTTAATGATACACTTAATCAAAGCAAAGATTTTTAAAGAGAAGGGCTTAACATGCCTGTAATCTCTTTTCCAGAGCTCGAAGAAAACTTCGTTTGCCGCGTTTTTTTTTCCTTCCACAACGACAAGCACAAACTTCCAACACTCCTTTCTTCTTCAGGCTTAGCAACAGCCTTGAAACTCCAAGAAAAATGTCAAATGCCAAGAGCTGGTTCGACTGAAACCAAGTCAAAAAAAACCAAATGCAGAGCAAACTTTGCCAAAAACCAAATCGAAACAATGAAAATCAAATTCCCTCATGTTGTTTCCAAGGCAAGCTGGTCGCGAGGACCGAAAACAATTAATGCAATTAAGGCTCTGCCTTTTTCCTTATTTTCCACGCCACCGCCACTTGGGTTGGCAAAGTTTTTCTAAATTTCAAATTTCCATGCAAACTAAATGAATGGCTCTATTTCTAAATAGATGCCTCTACTTCCTTACCTGCCCCGCCAAAACTGGCGCTGTCCACGTAGGGACAGTTTATTAAATGCCAATGAATGCCCTTTCCATCCTTATCCCTTTCCTCCAAGGGTCTGCGTACCCCTTAGATTAGGATTAGTTTAGGTTATATATAGTGTTCAACCTAGGTCTTAGTTTAGCCTTAGGTTTTAGAACTTAGGTTATTTTCCCTTTATTTTTTTGTAATTTAAAAATCCACTTAGGACAGTAGTGTAGGATGCATGATAGGTCTTAGGATTAGTTTAGGTTTTAATTCATACTAACCACTAACACTAACAACTTCCTTCCAGTCTCCCTGCTAACATCCACGTTAATACAGAGCAGGACGTTCCGTCCTTCCGATTACATGTCAAGGCCACCCGTGTCCAGGCGTTTCTCGCCCCACAAGGTCCCGAGTTCGACAGTACAGGGTTCAAGAATCGAACCCCTATCGTTGGCATCTACGTGCTAGCTATTCACACCTGTAGTCAGATGCTGCATGTTTTATAATAATCCTTGGGTTCAGTTCAAGTGTGAATTAACATAGAAAACACAAGAGGACCTCAGCATGCTTGGATCAATGGAATTGATTCAAGGTATGCTGTCAATCAGCACAGAGAGTTTAGCAATTATACGACAATCTGTCGTCACATCAGCAATCACGCAAGTACGATAACTGTTGCTGTCCATACAATAAGCCAAAGCATGCAAAAATCCAAATTAGCAACACATTCTCTTAAGATCAAAACATATCTTAACATGTTTGCTTTCATTTCAAGAGCTATAACAGTATGTAAAACATTCACCAAGTTAGCATACAAAATCAGAGTGTTACATTCTTCCCTCCTTAAAGAATCATCGTCCCGATGATCAGATTTACAAATCAAGGAGTTCATAGGACAAAATTCAGTTATTGTCCTTTCATTCATAAGTTCATACCAAAAACAGATTCTCTCTTAAAAACAACGTTTTAAGACAACTGTACAATAGACTAATAATTGTCTAAATTTGGTAAAATTTTCAGTTCTCTTAATTTCATATTCAGTTAAACAGATGTGGAAAAGTAGATCTCATTTCTTCGAGATTCTCCCAAGTTGCACTTTCCTCGCTGAACTGGTCCCACTGGACCTTACATTGGTTCACTTCGCGATTTCTCAAGTACAACTGGCGAGTTCCCAACACTCGAATGGGCTTAACCACGATTATTCCTGGGTCTTGGACCTACAAGGAATTCCAATTTAGCACATGTGATAAATCTGTCATGTATTTCTTAAGCAAAGAAATATGAAAAACATCATGCATTTGAGACAAGGCAGGAGGTAATGCTAGACGATAAGCTACAGGGTTGATTATTTCAATAATTTCAAAAGGTCCCACGTAACGTGGTGACAACTTGGCAGCCCTGCCAAAGGTTATGGAGCTCTTTTTCGGCTTCACCCGAAGAAAGACCTTCTCTCCAAGTTTATAATGCCTGTCAACCCGCTTCAAGTCTGCATAGCTCTTCTGCCTATTGGCAGCCTCCTTTAGATGTTCCCGAATCATTTTGATTTGCTGTTCCATTTCCATAAGGATTTCTGGCCCAATTACCTCTCTGTCCTCAACGCTGTCCCAGCTGACAGGGGTTCTGCATTTTCTTCCATACAATGCTTCAAAGGGCGCCATTTTTAAAGAGGCATGATAGGTGTTATTGTAAGCAAATTCTACCAGCGGAAGGTATTCCTCCCATTTATACTGCTGGTCCATGCAATACATCCTCAACATGTCCTCTAAAACTTGATTAACTCTCTCAGTCTGTCCATCCGTTTCTGGATGATATGCAGAACTGAAGTTTAATTTAGTTCCCAAGGCTGCATTAAGCGTTTGCCAAAACCTTGATGTCATCCTCGGATCTCTGTCCGATATGATTAATTCCGGTATTCCATGCAACCTGAAGATTTCATGTACAAATCTTCTTGCTAAAACTGGTGCATCGTCCTTCAAATTACCAGCAATGAAGTGTGCCACTTTGGTCAATTTGTCGACTACAACCAGGATAATGTCATGTTTATTTCTTGACATAGGCAATCCTTGAACGAAATCCATCGTTATCACTTGCCACTTATACTGCGGAATGCTGTGGGGATACAATAATCCAGAAGGGTGCATATGTTCCGCTTTAACACGCTGACATTCCAAGCAGTGTGTTACAAACTCTACCACATCCTTTTTCATTCCCTTCCAAAAATATTGCTGCTTAAGATCAGCAAGCATTTTTGTGATGCCAGGGTGTCCAGAAAAAGGTGAATTATGGAATTCAGTGAGCAATTTCCCTCTTAAGTCATTTGCCACAGGTACATATACCCTGTTTTCGAACCTCAGAACTCCTTCGTTATCAAAACGAAATCCCTTATACCTGACTGTCCTGCGGGTCTGCAGCAAGTGCTGATTTGACTTGCTGAAAATAAGGATCTGATTCTAAGGCATCTTTTACCTCATCCTTAAACTGAGTTCTTAACGTTATAAGAGCAGAGATATGCTTCCTTCGACTCAGAGCATCTGCTACTCTATTTTCCTTGCCCTTAATGTAGCTTATATCAAAATCATACTGAGACAGAAATTCTAACCATCTTCGTTGCCTTGCATTCAGATTTGGCTGAGTAAAAATATACTTCAGCCCCAGATGGTCTGTTTTTAATTCAAAGGGCTTGCCAAGAAGGTAATGCCTCCATATTTGAAGCGCATGTACTATGGCAGCGAGCTCAAGATCGTGTGGAGCATAGTTCTGTTCATGTAACTTAAGCTTTCTGCTTTCATAAGCGATAACATGGTTATTCTGTAACAAAATACCCCCAAGGCCTTCTCCTGAGGCGTCCGTTACAACCATAAAATCTCCATTTGGATCAGGTACAGTCAAAATAGGTGCTGTAGTTAACTGCTCCTTTAACTTTTTAAAGGCAGATTCACATTTGTCTGTCCAGACAAATTTCTTTTCTTTCTTCTGCAACGAAGTGATTGGGGCAGCAATTTTTGAAAAGTCCTTAACGAACTTTCTATAATATCCAGCCAAGCCCATGAAGCTCCTTACTTCATGCACGTTCTTAGGTGCAGGCCACTCAGTTATAGCTGTGATCTTTGAAGGGTCAATAGCTATCCTGTCTTTGCTTATAACGTGTCCCAAATAATGCACCTCTGCATCATAAAAGGAACATTTGGACAGTTTTCCATACAACTTCCTCTTTCTTAAGATTTCCAGCACTATCCTGAGATGTTCTTGGTGCTCTTCGACATTTTTAGAGTATATAAGAATGTCGTCTAAGAATACAAGCACAAACTTGTCTAAGTATTCTTGAAAAATGTTATTCATTAGATTCATGAAGGCGGCAGGTGCATTGGTCAGCCCAAAAGGCAACACCGTGAACTCATAGTGCCCATACCTCGTTCTAAAATCTGTTTTATGAATATCTTCTTCCTTTATTCTCAGCTGATGGTACCCTGACCGCAGATCTATTTTTGAATAAACTGATGCTCCTCGCATCTGATCAAACAAATCATCGATCCTTGGAAGTGGGTATCAATTTTTAATGGTTTCCTTATTCAGCATTCTGTAATCAATGCACAACCTCAAAGTGCCATCCTTTTTCTTTACAAAGATTACCGGTGCTCCCCAAGGTGAGACGCTCGGTCTGATCAGCCCCTTAGTCAGAAGTTCTTGTAACCGAGCCTTCAGTTCTACCAGCTCAATGGTAGTCATTCTATAAGGTGCCTTAGATATGGGTTCCGTTCCTGGTTTGATCTCTATAGCGAAGTCAAACCCACGTTTGGGCGAAAGACCCGGCAATTCCTCCGGAAACACATCACGGAAAATCCCTCAACAATGGATACCTTTCCATGAAATCATTATCTTCCACTTCATTTTCTGTCATTTTTACCGCATACAAAGTGCAGCCTCTGTTTTTGGCCCTCTTTAGTTGCATAGCCGTCAGTTTCCTAACTGCAACTTCCTGTTTTACACCTTGAATGACTACTGCTTTCTGCAGGTCATCAAGGCAACTGATTTGTTTTTCATAACAGTCAACTTTTGCTTTATGTTCAGCCAACCAGTTAACTCCAATAATGATATCATATGATCCTAGAGGAGTGACATACAAGTCAACTTCGGTGGAGAAACCAGGCAGGTCAAGAATTGCCCCAAAAAGGCACATTTCAACTGTATGGACAGCATTATTCCCATAATGCACTGTCCATGTTTTATCCATTCTCGCAGCCTTTCTTTTTAATTTCATAGTTAGTTCAGTAGAAATAAAACATTCTGTAGCTCCAGTATCAAAAAGTACAACTACAGGTTTACCGAATAACTTACCCGTAACTTCTATGGGCGTCACTTGCTTTTCAGCTTGTCTGTTAGACACTGCAGCATGTATCCTATGCTGCTGTCCGCGATCATCCTTCTTCAGAGGATAGTGATTCGCATAGTGGTCTTTTCCACAGTTGAAGCATCCTCCAGCTGGCCCTTTTCTAGGTTCAAATTTATTACCAGCCTTAAAGTTATCGTTTTGGCTTCCATAGGACTTCTGTCCAATGCCACTAACTTTTGGGAAGCTGTTCCGCACGCTATTTACAGGTCTGTTCATCACAGGTTTCTTGTTGTTATCTACAACAATTTTATTTTTCACACCAAACCTTTTCCAAGGTCCCCTTTTTGGTGCAAGAGACGAAGAAGGATTGGGAATCTTCTTCCTTATCTCTTCCCTGTGAGCAGAGATTGCTCTCAATTTTTGTTCCTGTCTGATTGCCTTTTCGACAACTCCATCCATGGTGGTTGGGCCGTGGACATCCACTTCGCCACCAATGATGGGATTCAGTCCCATTATGAATTTCCGTATTCTGAACTTCTCGTCAGCTTGGTACTGCGGCACATACTTAAGGAGTTTAGTAAACCCTTCCCAGTATTCTGTCACCGACAGCCTTCCTTGCGACCAGTTCTGAAATTCAGTCATTTTCCTATCAAAATAGAGTTGAGGCAGCCATCTTTGCCTAAAATATCCCTTAAATTGATCCCAAGTTATGTCTGATTCGACAATATTCAGCTCAACCTTACGGTTGTCCCACCAGGATGATGCTTCATGAGAAAGCTGATATGCTCCCCATATCACTTTAGTCTCTTCAGAGAAGTTTCTTATTGCAAAGTATTTCTCCATTTCACTGAGCCAGTTTTCAGCTCCGTCCCCAAGAGTTGTTCCATCAAACTTTGGAGGACTTATTCTCTTTATATCATTCGTAAGTTCAGCTGCTAATCTTGCCCTTTTATTTTCAGGGGGATTAGGAGCAATTACGTTATTATCATCAACACCCAGATTCCCTCCGTTGATGTTGTCCACAAGAGGCAGCTGATCATTTATTTCAGCTTCATTCCCCTCCTCTTCATTGCCCATTGACTACTGTTCCAGTACAGTCAAACGATCCCTCGTATCAAGTAGGGCAAGCAAGGATTTCATCCAGCTTTTGGGCAGTTGCTGCTTCTCCACCCTGCAACGGGTTATTCGCAGCATTCCCTCTTGTCCTGACCATTTTCTGTTCAATAAGAAAATGTAAACTTTATTAATAACGTGGACTCATTAGGTCTAAGAGCTGCAACCTTCAGCTCTGATACCAAGATGTAACATCCCCATTTTAAAACACCAGAACAAGGGAAATTTTTTTTTATATATATAACGTTCTCTGTTATGAATTATAAAATTCAAACACACGTTCAAGTTTTAATAATTGTTCTCTGCCCAAACAACACAGTTTGGATCATACAATTTCTTTTTAAAACGAATGTTCCCTGTTCACATATTTACAATATGGAACACACATTCAATGCCATTCAATCTTATAACAGATTCTATATGCTGCTGTAAATGACTCGATGAACTGCCGATCCTTCCATTTTCATGGCTCGGAGTTTCAACGATCCTTCATTTCATGACTCGGCAACAACCGATCCTTCATGTACATGACTCGGCAACAACCGATCCTTCATGTTTGTTTATGCATAGTATATTTTATATACTTGTTCTCATAACCTTCCCCGGTTATCGAAGTGATCCATTTAAGAAGCCTATCTGAATATCTGTTACTGATATTCATCTGACATCCTGCATCTTAAATTAAGTGATAAGGACAACGCAACCAGCAATTGCGATACTTTGGCCAAAGATTTTCACATGCTTTGCATGATCATATTCCTGAATGTGATACACATCTACAGAATACGTCCTTCACTTCACTTCACCTGTTATCTAGAATGGTCTTTCCTGGTTCCTACCAGTCCTCAACGTTTAAGTTCAGTTTTAAACTTTCAGTTCCAGTTAGTAATATGAACGGGTATAGGAAGGCACTCCTGGTAACTAAAGATACGCAGACATACGGTGTCGTTACCCCACGACTCCGTGTGTCTGATTATCTTTAGTATTTCGGAGTCACTCCGTATACCAGATCATACCCTATCCCCACCCCAGCTAAGATCTACACATTCAGCCTATGTATTCTAAATGTTTTAATTCGGGAGGGCATTGCTATATGTCAGCTGCAACATTGTGTCGTCATGAAGACCCCGTCTTCATGAAGACACCTTGCTGTAGCTGGCATATGCCAATGTCCTGCAGAATCCACCCATCGAGAATACACATCCTGCTCAAGTGACTTAGCCACGAGTAAATAGTTAAAGCAATTTTCAGCATCCACGCTGATCCCTTGATCCTCGTTTCCGTTGCAGTTGTATATAACTAAGAGGGACTAAACTGTCCATTAGTTTGCTATGTATCGTCTCCTTCGTATCGAAGGGCTACATTTCCTTACTTGGTTTATTTCTTAATCATTGGATTAAGCAGTCCGTACCAACGGACGTAATAAGTTTAACCTATTAAACTTAGCCAAGATTTTTCCAACTGCAACTAATTTCAGAATATTAACTTATTAGACGTCATCCAAACGAGGTCTAATCTTCGAGAAATGAATTCATTTGTTCCCCTTAACGTTATATAGTTAAGGATCATTAGTTATGGATATATTTATTCTATATCCTTTATTCTGAATTTTATCAAACGGGATCAATGATGGGGTTCGAAAACGAAGTTCGAATACTCCCAATTTAAATTGATATTCCTTAGCTCCTAAGCTAATCCTGAATACCTTCTGATTATGAAATCATATTCTTCTTAATCCTTTTAATGTCAATTAAAAATTCATCTTTACCCAAGTATGAACTAATTGCATTGTTCAACTTAAAAGTTGTATTTAAGTAAGAATAGATATCAGTTTCAATTCAACATCCATCCAAGGATAATGAAACAATTCCAACTCAGGAAATAACATCATATTTCCAATTTAAACAACAATATCAACTGATACAAATATTGAAAATATCACACTTGTAACTGTATTCAATATTGTAAGTCATAATTTGTACATTTGCCAATCCAGCTGATTGGGTATAGTTTATACAAAGCATCCATACAACTCATGGTCAGAAGAATATATTTTCTTCTTTCACAATTCCTCAAAGAGGAATAAAAGCAACAGTTACAATATAATTTACATCTAATCAAGAGGCATCAGAAGACAGCCAAGTCTTCATTCTAATCAAATTCCATCTACAAAATGAATTGCACGGGTCAGTTCAATGAACTGAGCACATTAAGCACTTATCCTTAAAATAAGATGCTTCAACAAATTGTTTCAATAAAAGAACCCTGCTTTTATGAAACAACAGCAAAACATCAATCTCGAAAGGCACAAAAGAAAGATCAGCATAACCACTGAACTATCAAAAATATCATCACAATCAGCCAAGGGACTGCTGTCCCGTTTCCACATAATCAATGCAAATATCAAGTTACAATATTTGTCAAGTTAGGAATACAAGTAGTTTGCTGCCTATATAGCATACAGTTATCCTTTCCACACCTTTCATTAATAACAAATGCAAAGGATGAAACTAACTGAATATAAATCCATTACTTTCCTTTCCGTTCATGAAGCATGTTAAATTTAAAGCATTCAAGTACAACAAGAAAGCGAACAGCAATGCATATAGTAGCTCCCATCTAAGCACTATAGAATTCATCATTCACGAATTCCAGAATTCCAACTGAATGAAAGAAGAAAGATCATTTTTCTAAAACATTCATTCATATCTCTATTTACTTCCACATGCCTGTCCTAACAGTGGAATCCAAACGAAAATCAATTCAAGATAACAGTTCAGAGTGAAACTTACAAAATCCACTCGGAATTCACCTTCCGGCAGCAAGAATAATTTCATTTATAAACAGCTTTTAAAATGAAATCAAGAAGAATTTATCAATCATATCCATATATCTTTTTGAATCAGACTCACACAAAGATCCGAAACAGATTAGTACAACATTAGGTACAATCAAGGTCAAACAATATAAGGCTACATACCATATATCTACCCTAATAAAAGAAACCATATTTCTTTCACTGTATGCTAAACAGACAGACAGTCCTTAAATCATGTAGTCAATGAATCACATGATTACTTAATTCTATGAACGTATCCCGTTCAAAGCATCATATTATTCATTACTGTTACCTACAGCAATTTGAATATTCACATTGACTATGAATTTCACCACGTCGGAACAGTAACAGAAAACAAATTCATTCCCTTTAATTTCACTATGAAACATCATTTTGTTCAAAACGAAATCAAACACCCAACCCGTGTTCATCTTAAACAAGACAGCTCATTATAAGGGTAACAGAACAGTTGTTCTTATCAAAAAAACAAACTCTCATAGCCTGTACCGTTCAATCCAATACCACAACAACTCATAATCAATTGCCAATGCCTATATAAAAGCAAACCCGAACCAGATGCTAATTGTATGAGCTCGGTACAGCCAGAGCAGACTCAGAAGACAAGTTAGATCCCAAATTTTTCCATTAATTCAAAACAGAAATCCAAGTCAAGTTTGCATTCACAAAACAGTTCCAAACAGAAGGGTAAACCTCAAATATAAGACGCAATGAAATCAGTTTTTTTTTTCTTTGCAGTAACAAGAAATTTAATCATTCTTTGCACAGAATACAATCAAGTTGTAATTGTATCAACAGTCCGTATAGGAAGACCAAACAACATTATAACACAAAGTGAAACCACCTTATTCTTTCAACAAGGAGAAACGAAATCCATAGATAACTTAAGAAGGAAAAACAGTTATCTATTTCCTATTTCACGAATACCCAACACGTATTCGTTTGGTTCTACTCCTGCAAAGGTATAGCAATGATAATATTGCTTAAACTTCCTTTAGTTCGAGCTCAATTACTCAGAGTAAACCCGAATGCCACTTCCATCCAAAATCCAAAACAGTACAAGAAGAAGGATCTACTTTCTTAAAGAAAATTTCAATAAGAACTACTTCATCAACTATTATTCCCTTCCTTCCAGTTCGTTAGCAACAAACGATTGTTCAATAGTGAAAACACCTCATAATAAGTGTACAGTCACAAGATTTTTACGATGAATTTCCCATTACTGTCAAACGTCCAGCACACAGGAAGATACATCATTCAAGAATTACAAGACAATAAAGCTCAGTAGTCAAAGACAATATTTCCTTATTGTATCCAACATGACAGCAAGATTCAATGAAACCCAATTCATAGAATATACACGGCTGTATCTCCACTTTTCTCTTTTTTGTTTACATGCAAGGACAGTTCTCAATATGACAGCAAGAAAAGGTTACACTTAAAGAAACAATTTCACTATAAGGAGCGATTGCACAGCCTATTCCAACTTCGAACAACACGAACAACGAAAGGAATATCCATTTCAAACCATTATACAGTCAACAATCAATACTGTAAATCATTTCCAACATGATTCTAGCAAAAACAAATCAAGGCCGAGCAACCAGAAGTAAATCTTCTTATCATTTTCCAAAGAAAAGAAGCAAGAACCAACAAAATCCATTTCCAAATCACTCAACAGCAATCATGCAATCCCAACCCAAGAGCAGGGTTGTTTTAATGAAACATTTAATCAAAGCAAAGATTTTTAAAGAGAAGGGCTTAACATGCCTGAAACCTCTTTTCCAGAGCTCGAAGAAAACGTTGTTTGCCGTGTTTTTCCTTCCACAGCGACAGCACAAACTCTCCAACACTTCCTTCCTTCTTCAGGCTTAACAACAGCCTCCAAATCTCCACAAAAATGTCAAATGCCAAGAGCTGATTCGACCAAACCAGACCAAGAAACCAAATGCAGAGCAACTTCACAAAAGGCTCGAACCAACAAAAATGAAAATCAATTTTTCCTCATGCTGTTTCCAAGGCGAGCTGGTCGCGAGGACCAAAAACCATTAATGCAATAAAGGCTTGGCCTTTTTCCTTATTTTCCACGCCACCGCCACTTGGGTTGGCGAGTTTTAAATTTCAAAATTTCCATGCAAACTGAATTTAGCCATAACTCCAAATAGATACCTCTATTTCCTACCTGCCCCGCCAAAACTGGCGCCGTCCACGAAGGGACAGTTCATTTAACTCCAATGAATGCCTCCTTCCCATCCTTATCCCTTTCTTCCCAAGGGTCTGCGTACCCCTTAGTTTAGGATTAGTTTAGGTTACATAACTCATTCGACCTAGATCTTAGTTCAACCTTAGGTTTTAGAACTTAGGTTTATTTTCCCTTTTCTTTTTTTTTTTTTGTAATTTAAAAATCCACTTAGGATAGTAGTGTAGGATGTATGTTAGGCCTTAGGGTTAGTTTAGGTTTAATTCACACTAACCACTAACACTAACAACTTCCTTCCAGCCCCTTACTAACATTCACGTTAACGCAGAGCAGGACGTTCCGCCCTTCAGATTACATGCCAAGGCCACCCGTGTCCAGGTGTTTCTCGCCCCACGAGGTCCCAAATTCGACAGTACAGGGTTCAAAAATCGAACCCCTGTCGTTGGCATTTTCGTGCTAGCTATTCACACCTGTAATCAGGCGCTGCACGCTCATAATAATCCTAGTCCAGTTCAAGTGTGAATTAACATAGAAAACACAAGAGGACCCCAGCATACTTGAATCAATAGAATTGATTCAGGGTATGCTGTCAATCAGCAATAAGAGCAAGCAAGTATACGACAATCTGTCGTCACATCAGCAAACACACAAGTACAATATTTGCTGTCCCATGCAATAAATCACAGTATGCAAGAATCCAAATTAGCAACACATTCTCTTAAGATCAAGACGTATCTTAACATGTTTTGCTTTCATTCCAAGAGCTATAACAGTATGTAAAACATTTACCAAGTTAACATACAAAATCAGAGTGTTACAGCCATCGCCTGATATGGTACAGGTAAGAGCTTTTTGTTTTAGTCATACATGAGACAAGATAACATTAAGAACAAATAACGTTTCCATATGCAAATACAGTGACATTCACACTGAGTCGAAACACAAACATGCACAACTTCATTCAAATTAAACAAATCCCTACGATTATACAGCAAGGACTTATATTAGAAGCCGATTTCAAGAAGAATAATCACAACAAGGTCTTCACAGAAGCCGAATTCCATATTAATAATTTCCTCAAAGTTTCATCCGAAGTCGAGCTACTACGAAATACAACAGGGTCTCAAACAGAGTCAAGTTTGTAAATAAAACCCATCCTTTAATTCCACAGAAGCGAACTGAATATAACACAACAAGGTTAAGAAAGAGTCTGTACGATATGCATGCACAACGAGGACTTAATACGAGAATCGAGCCAATTTGCAACATATCAAGGACTCCAATAGTGTCAAATACAACTAGTACTCACAACCAGGGCTTTGATTGAAGTCAAATTCATACGACAACAATTCAAGGACTCCATCACAGTCAAAACCAAAAAGTAAACACAACAAAGCTTCCACAAGAGTCGAAAACATACTATCCAATTCAAGGATTCCAACAGTATGCACAACAAAACTTTTACAGAAGTTAAAAACATAAGTTACGTTTCAAGGACTCCAACTGGAGTCAATACCATAGATTATTTTCAACTATACTTCTACAGAAGTCAAAAACATATGTTACGTTTCAAGGACTCCAACAGTAATCACAACCAAGTTTAGACAGAAGACGAAAACATACGAAAACATTAAAAGGAATCCCACTGAGTCATTTTCGTATATAATCCCTGAAAACTTTCAATGGAGACTAACCCAAAATTGCAAACACAGTAAGGATTTCTACAACAGTCGCATTCAAGTAGAATAATCACGAAAAGCATTTCAACCAGAAGAAACTTAAAGTATTCTTAGCAAGATTCAACAGAATTCAACAACAATAAAAGCACATCCGGTCTTCAATCAAAATGAAACCAAAAGGAAGAATAAATACAGTAAACATTCCAACAAAGTCTTCGAAAAACCCGAGATTCCTAATTCCAAAGGAAAAGAAGAACCAATGCATTGTTTCAAACCAACTGAACTGAAATCATCTGAACATAGTTGTTTTAATGAAAGCATTTGGAGTAAAGCAAGATTTTTAAAATTCAGGGCCTATCATGCCTGGTAATGTCGCTTAAAAATCCGAAGAAGACCTCTGAATGTGCTCGTGCCTTCTCTTCTTCTTCCACGATAGATTCAACAACAATAATTTGTTACCCTCATGTCTTATAAACTTTCCCCGACAGAGAAAAGAGATAGATATTCTCATAGTTTCCATGCAACACAAAGTAGACTAGTTCGAAGAACCAGTGATCAAACAGAGAGAAAACCGGAGCGTATGGAAAACCAAACAACCAACTAGTTTTCCATTTGTATGCCTTCCCAAGCAATCCGCGCTCGGGAACTGAAGTTCATCAATGACATTAACTCCAAGATTCCCGCCTATTTTCCATTGCCACCGACCGCTAAGGTTGGCGATTGACAAATGAAAACAAACGACCATTCCCAGATTTGGCGACTCTACCACGTCAGGTCTCAATAGCCATTTGAAATCTCTGCCAAATCCCTTATCCTTCATGCTTATCCACTTCATTTAATTCCATGGAAACCACAGCCCACGGCTCGCACCCCTTCATAGTTCCCCCTTCATCCATTATCATAAGTTAGGTTAGAAACATAGGTTAGATCTTACGGTAAGACATTAGTCTTACTTCCATAGAGCTTAGGTAGCTAACCTTAGGAGCATTAAACCTATAGGTTAGGGCTAGGTTAGTTTAACAATAATTCAACCCATAGGTTATAGTTTAGGTTAAGGTTATTAACCTTAATGAATCCATTCAAGGTCCCACAAGTAGGTTCAATCAGTATTAGAACCAACAGGTATAACATTCCCGAAATGGATCCTATCCGGCATGATAATAAGCTTGCAGTATACACAAAAATTTATTACCTGGCTTAAGGTCTAGGCCTTCCTGATATTACGTATATCGGGAACCAATTCATTTAACACGATCATCCTGAGTTAGACTCCGGAATTTCTTATTCAACACATTCAGACCTTACAACTTTCGTAAGGTATATAATTTTTGTTCATCCAGAATAAACTTAAAACATCTCTTGGATCAATACAACTGATCCAAGGCTGAGTCATAAAGACGGATAAATCCACAATTCCTCCCGAAATCATATTGAACTCAGGTGCTAAAAATGAAATAAATAAAATATTCCAAGCATATCCTGACTCAGTCAAAGATCTTCAAGAGCAAAGAAGATACAATCCATATCAAGCATGACTTCACAATCAAAGGAACACATCCTTATACAGAAGAAATCATATATCAACACTTGAATGCTCAGGAGGAAGTAACAATAGTTCAGGGTGTTACATGCTTCACTCCTAAAAGATTCATCGTCTCGATGATTACATATTTGATTTACCTTCAGGTCAACCAATCTATTAGTTCACAATACAATAAGACTATTTCCAACTTGAATAGTTCCAGAAACCAATGTCACGATACATTTTATTCAAACTAAATAATGTTTTCCTCAATCTGGCTTTCATATAGATAGGAAAAAAAAAGATAAGTGCATAAAAATGTTTTGTCAACAGATTTCATTCTATTGAAAAATAAAAGGAAAAGCAATTTTCATCTCTTCCAGATTTTCCCAAGTTGCACTTTCTTCGTTAAACTGGTCCCACTGGACTTTACATTTCTGTATTTCACGATTTCTCAAATGCAATTGGCGAGTTTCCAGCACTCGCGTGGGTTTAACCATGATTATTCCTGGGTCTTGGACCTGCAAGGAATTCCAATTTAAAACATGTGACAAATCTGAAACATATTTCTTAAGCAAAGAAATATGGAAAACATCATGCATGCGAGACAAAGCAGGTGGTAATGCTAATCGGTAAGCTACAGGATTGATTATTTTGACAATTTCGAAAGGTCCCACATAACGAGGTGACAACTTGGCAGCCTTGCCAAAATTTATAGAACTCTTTCTGGGTTTAACACGAAGAAAAACCTTCTCACCAAGCTCAAACCTTCGATAAACCTTTTTAAGGTCAGCATAGCTCTTCTACCTATTTGCTGCTTCCTTTAATCATTCACGAATCAACTTTACTTGCTGTTCCATTTCAATGAGGATCTCTGGTCCAATTACCACTCTATCCTCAATACTATCCCAGCTAACAGGGGTTCTGCACTTCCTTCCATAAAGTACTTCAAAAGGTGCCATTTTAAGAGATGAGTGATAAGTGTTGTTGTATGCGAATTCAACTAGTGGAAGATACTCTTCCCATTTATACTGTTGATCCATGTAATACATTCGCAATATATCTTCCAACACTTGATTTACTCTCTCGGTTTGTCCATCCGTTTCCGGATGATATGCAGAACTGAAATTTAGTTTCGTTCCAAGAGCTGTATTAAGCATTTGCCAAAATCTTGATGTCATTCTAGGATCCCTGTCATATATAATCAATTCTGGTACACCATGTAACCTGAAAATTTCGTGCACGAATCTTTTGGCCAACACTGGTGAATCATCCTTTAGATTTCTAGCGATGAAATGAGCTACCTTAGTTTATCTACAATTACCAGGATAACATCATGTTTATTTCTGGACATAGGTAACCCTTGTACAAAGTCCATGTTTATTACTTGCCATTTGTACTGCGGTATGCTATGGGGATATAATAGTCCAGCAGGGTGCATGTGTTCTGCCTTAACCCGTTGACATTCCAGACAATGAGTCACAAAATCAATAACATCCTTTTTCATACCTTTCCAAAAGTATTGTTGTTTTATATTAGTGAGCATTTTTGTGATACCCGGGTGTCCAGAGAAAGGGCGAATTATGAAATTCAACTAACAACTTCTTTCTCAAATCATTCAGCATAGGTACGTATACCCTATTTTCATAACGTAAGATTCCTTCATTATCAAAATGAAAACCTTTATACCTTTCATCATTAGGTTCTATAGCAAGCACTGCTTTTACTTGCTGAAAGTATATATCAGATTCTGAGGCACTTTTTACCTCATCCTTAAACTGAGTTCTTAATGTTATAAGAGCAGAAATGTGCTTCCTACGACTTAGATCATCTGCTACCCTATTCTCTTTCCCTTTGATGTAGCTAATATCAAAATCATATTGAGATAAAAACTCTAACCACCTTCTCTGTCTGGCATTTAGATTAGGCTGAGTGAAAATATATTTCAGTCCCAAGTGATCAGTTTTCAACTCAAAAAGTTTCCCAAGTAAATAGTGTCTCCAAACTTGAAGTGCATGAACAATGGCAGCAAGCTCCAAATCATGAGGAGCATAATTCAGCTCATGTAACTTAAGTTTTCTACTTTCATATGCTATGACTTGATCATTTTGTAACAAAACACCTCCAAGGCCTTCCCGAGAAGCATCCATTACAACAGTAAAGCTCCCATTAGGGTCTGGTACAGCTAATATAGGTGCGGAAGTCAACTGGCTTTTTAGACTTTTGAAAGCAGTTTCACACTTGTCATTCCAAATAAATTTCTTATCCTTCTTCTGCAATGAAGTTATCAGTGCAGCCATTTTAGAAAAATCCTTAACAAATTTTCTATAATAACCAGCAAGACCCATGAAGCTTCTTACTTCGTGCACATTCTTTGGTGCAGGCCACTCAGTTATTGCCACTATTTTTGAAGGATCTACAGAAAATTCCTTCTTTACTAATGACATGGCCCAAATAGTGAACTTTTGTATCAAAGAAAGAACATTTGGATAACTTACCATATAACTTTATTTTTCTCAAAATTCCCAAAACTATCTTCAAATGCTCATTGTGCTCTTCAACACTTTTAGAATAAATGAGAATATTGTCCAAGAATACAAGTACAAACTTGTCCAAATATTCTTGAAAGATATTATTCATTAAGTTCATAAAAGTTACGGGTGCATTAGTTAATCCAAAGGGTAGAACCGTGAATTCATAATGTCCGTACCTTGTTCAGAAAGCTATTTTATGAATATCTTCTTCTTTAATCCTTAATTGATGATAACCAGATCGAAGATCTATTTTGGAATAAACCGCTGCCCCACGCATCTGGTCAAATAGATCGTCGATCCTTGGAAGTGGGTATCTGTTCTTGATTGCTGCTTTGTTCAACATCCGATAATCGATAGACAGCCTAAGTGTTCCACCCTTCCTTTTCACAAATATTACTGGTGCTCCCTAAGGTGAAACACTTGGTCTAATCAAACCTTTAGACAAAAGTTCTTGCAATTGTGCCTTAAGCTCGACTAACTTTGTAGTAGTCATCTGATAAGGTGCTTTGGAAATAGGTTCCGTTCCTGGTTTGATTTCGATGGTGAAGTCAAATTCCCTCTTGGGTGGTAAACCTAGTAATTCCTCCGGAAAAATGTCTTTGAAACTTTGTAACAGAGGAAATCGTTTCATGGAATCACCATCTTCTTCTGAAAATTCAGATATCTTTACTGCATAAAGGGTACATCCTTTGTTTTTAGCCTTTTTAAACTGCATAGCTGACAGTTTTCTAACTGAAATTTCCCGTTTCACATCTTGAATCTCTGCTGCTTTCAGCTGATCATCTAAACATTTTATATTCTTTTCATAGCAGTCTACTTTTGCTTTATGTTTCAGCTAACCAATTGACACCGATGACAATGTCATACGATCCCAAAGGTGTAACATAGAGGTCAAATTTAGTGGAAAAGTTAGGTAAGTCAAGGACTGCCCCAAAAAGACACATACTCACTGTATGAACAGAATTATTACCGTACAATATAGTCCAAGATTTATCCTTTTTTCCAGCTTTTCTCTTAAGTTTAGAAGCAAGTTTACTAGAAATAAAACTTTCAGTAGCTCCTGTATAAAAAAGAATAGTGATAGGTATGCCAAATAACTTACCTGGAACTTCTATAGGTGTCACCTGCTTTTCAGCTTGCTTGTCTGCTACTGCAGCATGTATCTTATGCTACTGATTATGATCATCCTTCTTCAAAGGGAACTGATTTGTATAGTGGTCTTTGCCATAATTGTAGCAGCCTCCTATAGGTCCCTTTTTAGGCTAAAAATTTCCTCCAGCCTTGTAATTATCACGTTGTCCTCCATAGGGCTTCTGCCCATTGTTATAATTTTTGGCAAAACTATCCCTTACATTTCTAGCAGACTTATTCCCTATCATTTTCTTACTATATCCCCTGGAAACTTACTTCTGTTTCCAAAAATTTTCCATGGCCCCTTTTTGGGTGCAAGTGAATTTGAAGAAGGGTTTGCAATCTTCTTCCGCACTTCCTCTTTATGAGAAGAAATAGCCTTTAATTTTTGTTCTTGTCTTATGGCCTTTTCAACAACTCCTTCCATAGTGGTTGGACTGTGAACATCGACCTCTCCCCCTATCATGGGATTCAGTCCCATGATGAATTTCCATATTCTGAACTTCTAGTCAGTTTGATACTGCGGTACATACTTGAGCAGTTTTGTAAACCGCTCCCAGTATTCAGTTACCGTTAGCTTCCCTTGAGCTAAGTTCTGGAATTCTATCATTTTCTGATCATAGAAAAGTTGTGGTAGCCAACGTTGCCTAAAATAGCCCTTAAATTGATCCCAAGTAATATTGGTCTCATCAATATTTAGCTCAGCGTTACAGACTATCCCACCATGAAGATGCTTCATGGGAAAGCTGATAGGCTCCCCAAATAACTTTGGTTTCCTCTAAGAAGTTTCTTATTGCAAAGTACTCCATTTCGTTGATCCAGTTCTTAGCTCCATCTCCTAATGTGGTGCTATCATATTTAGGTGGGCTTATCCTTTTTATATCATTAGTGAGTTCTGCTGCCAACCTGGCCTTTTTGTTTTCTGGTTGGACAGGTGCATTTCCAGCGTTATTATCAACACCCATATCGGGGTTGTCCTCAGGAGGTTGCTGATTGTTATTACCAGCTTCATCATCCTCCTCATTTCCCATTACTTTTTGTTCAAGTACAGCTAAACGATCTCTTGTGTCCAATAGGGCAGCAAGGATCTCATCAAGCTTTTGGGTTGTTTCCACCCCTCCTTCAGGTGGAGCATTATTCGTAACGTTCCCCCTTGTTCTAACCATTTTCTGTTACAAGAAAATTCAGATTTTTTATCAGATTATGGACACAATAGGTCCAAGAGCTGCAACCTTCAGCTCTGATACCAAGATGTAACATCCCCATTTTAGTACATTAGAATAAGATTTTTTTTTTTGATATAAGCATTCTAGTTCTAAATACATAATTTAGAACTCTCAAATCACAACAATTATTCTTATAATAGATAACCATATATAGCTGTGATGACTCGGAGTACCTCCAATCTATTCATATCATGACTCGGTGATCTACCGATCTATTCATGAGTATCAAAGAGTTGGCATTTTTATTTTAACACATCCCTCTTGCAGTTCTCTTCCCTAATCTAGGATTTAGAATGATCTGTCCAAGGAACCTATCTGAATAACTGTTACCATTATTCATCGGCATCTCGTCCCTCAGACTAGGTGACATAGGACAATGAAATCAGCAGCTTGCGATACTTTGGCCAAAGATTTAAAACATATTGTTTATGTCTCGTATTCATTGACGTCATACTCATCAATCTGGAATACGTCCTTCACCCCATTCCTATGTTATGTAGAATGTCTTATACTGACTTCTGTCAGCCTCCCCTGTCCCAAGTTATTCACTCAGGAACGGATTAATTAATATGACAATGATATAAGGATGTTCTCAAGAACTAGGGATACGCTAACATACTGGGTCAACCCTAGTTAACCCTGTGTGTCAAGGTACCCCGAGTCTCCAGGGCAGCCTCATATCATGACCACATTCCTAACTAGTCCCGGAGTGAAAACTTGTTTGAGTTTAAGGTGTAAATCTTAACGATCAATGCAAAGGGTGTTGCCATAAGTAACTTACATTGTTGTATCTTTGAGAAGATCCTAATCTTATCGAAGGTACAACCCTGCAGTTGACTTGTGCCATCAACCTTCAAATCCGCCTCGAAAAGATCTACTTAACTTTAAGGTGTTACTTATGTTGAGTTAAAGTTATACTTTAAGACGCTCCTTTTAGGGTCGTCTTTTCCCAACCCCTGGGTTCCTCACATTTAGAATTGCCTTTCTTATTAAGACCCATTTCACAAGAGAAGTTAATAAGATTTGGGGTTTCATTAAGCAGTTCTTTGTTACACAAATATCTAAATCAACAAAAATTGGGTAGTAGCCCTAAGTCTTCTCATAAGGTTACTAACCATACCCTTATTAGGTTTATATCAGTTCTCAAAACTGAAATACATCTTACTTATTAGTATTAAGATATAGTGAATTAAAATCAAATTAAGGCGTTGTCTTGACTTAGATCAAGATTAGGGAGTAATAATTTATTCAGCCCATTCAACTTCCTATTGAGGTTTAATTTAACCTTATCTTCTCGAAAGACAGTGATCTAAATTCCAATTTAGCTTTAGATAGAACATAACAGAACTACTAAACATTCACAAGTATTCAGTCACATAATCTTCGCAAAGCTTACATAGAGAATCCCAAATGTCTCCAAGGTATACAATAATAACAATGCTCTTAAAATCATTTGAACTGAAGAAGTTCAATCCATCAAGATACGAATGCAAACACATAAGTAACAAATATCGCATTTCATTCATTTCTAAGCTAATCAAATACATTTTATGCATTCAGTATATTTGATACAATACTCAACAGCAAAAGAACATCTTTCTTCAAGTATGTACATTTTAGAGAATCAAGTTGGAATTCATCATAAAACCAAATTTAAACAATTTAAACATCATATAAGACATGCGTGCCTTTACCAACTTAACGGTAACCATCTGCAAAAATTGTCAACACGGGTTCATTTTGGTGAACTGAGCATGATAAGCACTAATTCTTAAAACAATTGCAATCCACCAATTGTTCTCATTAAACAACCTGTTTAAATGAAATCATTTATTCAAATTCCAAACATAAATTAGGCTATTTCATCTTATATGTTAGAGACTAAGAACAAATGAATACAACCATTCTAAAGACAACAAAACTCCTACAAGAATGTTTCTAAAATTTACTCAAAGGTAGTTTATAACATTCAACAAGCTCAACTGTCATAATTTCCTTTCAATCATACATTATTTTTAATGGTATTGACGAGTATACCTACTTATATAGCAACACACATTTTATACCAGTCTCTCCATACAATACCACAGTCTATTCTTGTTATGCCCTTACTGTAGAGATCGCATAAGGATACAAGAAGAAAGTACATAAAGTTTCCAGACTAGGAGAGAGAGAGTATTTTCTTATTCCTCTTATTACACATCAACATATAATTTACAGCTCAGGAGAAGGAAACAGAGTAAATCAGATTCCCATTTCAATCATGTTCTGGTCTATACCGACTCCTCTAGAATAATGCAATTACTTTTTACGCATGTGATTAAAAACAGTCGAGATCACAAGAAGAAACTACAGTTTCATCTAAATTCATTAATAAAAATCACCTGTAGCTATTAAGCGTTACAAGAGCTCTCGCGACAAAGCAAAGAAAATAATCCAACCGTGAAACACTCAACAAATCTTTTCCATATCATTCATCAACATGAAAATACCCAATGCCATTGCCTGACATGGTATAACTAAGAGCTCTTTGTTTCAGTCATACACGAGACAAGATAACATTAAGAACAAATAACATTTCCATATGCAAAATACAGTGACATTCACACTGAGTTGAAACACAAAACATGCACAGCTTCATTCAACTTAAACAAATCCCTACGATTATACAAGGACTTATATTAGAATCTGATTTCAAGAAGAATAATCACAACAAGGTCTTCACAGAAGCCGAATTCCATATCAATAATTTCCTCAAAGTTTCATCCAAAGTCGAGCTACTACGAAATACAACAGGGTCTCAAACAGAGTCAAGTTTGTAAAGAAAACCCATCCTTTAATTCCATAGAAGCAAACTGAATATAACACAACAATGTTAAGAAAGAGTCTGTACGATATGCATGCACAGCGAGGACTTAATTTTAGAATCGAGCCAACTCGTAACATATCAAGGACTCCAACAGTGTCAAATACAACTAGTACTCACAACCAGGGCTTTGATTGAAGTCGAATTCATATGACAACAATTCAAGGACTCCAACAGAGTCAAAACCAAAAAGTAAACACAACAAAGCTTCCACAAGAGTCAAAAAACATACTATCCAATTCAAGGATTCCAACAGTATGCACAACAAAACTTCTACAGAAGTTAAAAACATAAGTTATGTTTCAAGGACTCCAACGGAGTCAATACCATAGAGTATTTTCAACTATACTTCTACAGAAGTTGAAAACATATGTTACGTTTCAAGGGACTCCAACAGTAATCACAACCAAGTTTAGACAGAAGAAAAAAAACATACGAAACAATTAAAAGGACTCCCACTGAGTCATTTTCGTATATAATCCCTGAAAACTTTCAATGGAGACTAACGCAAAATTACAAACCACAGTAAGGATTTCTATAATAGTCGTTATTCAAGTAGAATAATCACAACAAGCATTTCAACCAGAAGAAACTTAAAGTATTCTTAGCAAGATTCAACAGGATTCAACAACAATAAAAGCACAACCAGTCTTCAATCGAAATGAAACCAAAAGGAAGAATAAATACAGTAAACATTCCAACAAAGTCTTCGAAAAACCTGAGATTCCTAATTCCATAGGAAAAGAAGAACGAATACATTGCTTTAAACCAACTGAACTAAAATCACCTGAACAGAGTTGTTTTAATGAAAGAATTTGGAGTAAAGTAATATTTTTAAAAGTCAGGGCCTATCATGCCCGGTAATGTCACTTAAAAATCTGAACAAGACCTCTGAATGTGCTCACGCCTTCTCTTCTTCTTCCATGATAGATTCAATAACAATAATTTGTTACCCCTCATGTCTTATAAACTTTCCCTGACAGAGAAAAGAGCTAGATATTCTCATAGTTTCCATGCAACACAAAGTAGACTGGTTCGAAGAACCAGTGATCAAACAAAGAGAAAACCGGAGCATATGGAAAACCAAAACAAGCCAACTAGTTTTCCATTTGCATGCCTTCCCAAGCAATCCGAGCTCGGGAACCAAAGTTCATCAATGACATTACCTCCAAGATTCCCGCCTATTTTCCATTTCCACCGACCGCCAAGGTTGGTGATTGACAAATGAAAACAAACGACCATTCCCAGATTTGGCGACTCTGCCACATCAGGGTCTCAATAGCCGTTTGAAATCTCCACCAAATCCCTTATCCTTCATGCTTATCAACTTCATTTAATGCCATGGAAACCATCGCCCATGGCTCGCACCCCTTCATAGTTCCCCCTTCATCCATTATCATAAGTTAGGTTAGAAACATAGGTTAGATCTTACGGTAAGACATTAGTCTTACTTCCATAGAGCTTAGGTAGCTAACCTTAGGAGCATTAAACCTATAGTTTAGGGCTAGGTTAGTTTAACAATAATTCAACCCATAGGTTATAGTTTAGGTTAAGGTTATTAACCTTAACGAATCCATTCAAGGTCTCCACAAGTAGGTTCGATAGGTATTAGAACCAAACAGGGTATAACATTCCCTGTAAATGGATCCTATCCGGCATTGCTATAATAAGCTTGCAGTAGTACACCAGGAATTTATTACCTGGCTTAAGGTCTAGGCCTTCCTGATATTACGATAGTCGGGAACCGATTTTCATTTAACATGATCAACTTGAGTTAGACTCCAGAATTGCTTATTCAACACATTCAGACCTTGCAACTTTCGTAAGGTCTATAATTTTTGTTCATACTAGAATAAACTTAAAACATCTCTTGGATCAATGCAACTGATCCAAGGCTGAGTCATAAAGATGGATAAATCCACAATTCCTCCCGAAATCATATTGAACTCAGGTGCTAAAAATGAAAGAAATAAAAGAGTCCAAGCATATCCTGATTACGTCCCTACCCTTTGTACACACTGCCCGTCACTCCTACCAATTGAATGATCTGGTGAAGTGTTTAGATCGTGAAGACAGAGGTGGTTGCAATTTCCACCTACTAGGCAGTTCCTTGCAAATGCCCATGGCTACTTTGTATACCGTTGAACATTTTCTGGTCTGCAAAGCAGATGCAACCCCCCGAAGTGTCACCGGGTAGGTTATGTCGTACAGATTATTTCGTGCCTTTGGAGGGGTGCACCTGCGTATCTCACTGGGTGGGACGACCGTCCACTGGTTCCGTTCTCATCTGTTCGGTCTCCATCCTTTCTACACTCCGGGGTAAGGACACCCTTTCTCCGATTTCCCCCACGGGGCATCACCTCTAGTTGCGGGGGGCATCGAGTGGAGGTGCGTGTCATAACACTTAACGCATCGGTGTGGATTGCACCAAGGATCTGATAAATAGCTGTGCGGGCTGCATGCCATGCGCGAGTCAGACTCACTGTGCCAATTAAACACAACTCTCGGCAATGGATATCTCGTCTCTCACCATGATGAAGAATGTAGCGAAATGTGATACTTAGTGTGAATTGCAGAATCTCGTGAATCATCGAGTCTTTGAACGCAAGTTGCACCCGAGGCCTCGGCCAAGGGCACGTCTGCTTGGGCGTCACACTCTAAAATTGACTTCCCCTGTTCCTCGATGAGAGGATCAGAGATGGTTGTCCGTGCCCACCAGCGGTGCGATCGGCTTAAATGGGCACGAGATTTGTGGCCGATGTCACGATGAGCGGTGGCCAATGTTGGTCGGCATTGGATTGTGGCATGAGGTCACGGATTTACTCGTTGTTAGTCACAACTCTTCCGTGGGAGGGTGCGTCCCAACTTTCACGGCCCCCAGGTCAGGCATGAGTACCCATTGAGTTTAAGCATATCACCAAGCGGAGGAAAAGAAACTTACTAGGATTCCCCTAGTAACGACAAGCGAACCGGGAAGAGCATAGCATGAAAATCAACCGATCTACATGCCAAATTGTAGTCTGTAGAAGTGTCCTCAGTGATGGACTGGGCCCAAGTCCCCTGGAAGGGGGCGTCGAAGAGGGTGAGAGCCCCGTCGAGCCCGGACCTTGTTGCACCACGAGGCACTGTCGGCAAGTCGGGTTGTTTGGGAATGCAGCCCTAATCGGGTGGTAAATTCCGTCCAAGCCTAAATACGGGCGAGAGGCCGATAGTGAACAAGTACCGTGAGGGAAAGATGAAAAGGAATTTGAAAAGAGAGTTTAAGAGTGCTTGAAATTGTTGGGAGGGAAGCGGATGGAAGCTCGCGATGCTCCCCGGTCGGATGCGGAACGGTGTGAGCCGGTCTGCCACTCGGCACGGGGAGTGCATCAGCATGGGCCATCGCGGCGGCACAAACACGGATTTTGGGCCGTTGAGTGTACCTCCGTCGCGGCGGTCATGGAACGAAGCGTGCACCTTTGGTGGGCCCTCGGGCACCTGCGCGCTCGTGGCACTGGCTTGCAGGGTTTCCATCCGACCCATCTTGAAACACGGACCAAGGGTTCTAACATGTGTGTGAGTCGGCGGGTTTCAAAACCTGCGAGGCGCAAGGAAGCTGACTGGCGAGAGCCCCTCTTTGGGGTGCACCACCGACCGACCCCTGATCTTCTGTGAAGGGTTCAAGTGTGAGCACACCTGTTGAGACCTAAAAGATGGTGAACTATACCTGAGCAGGGTGAAGCCAGAGGAAACTCTGGTGGAGGCCCGCAGCAATACTGACATGTAAATCATTCGTCTGACTTAGGTATAGGGGTGAAAGACTAATCAAACCGTCTAGTCGCTAGTTTCCTCTTAAGTTTCCCTCAGGATAGCTAGAGTTCATGCGTGAGTTTTATTTGGTAAAGCAAATGATTAGAGGCATCGAGGGCGTAACGTCCTCGACCTATTCTCAAACTTTAAATAGGTAAGGCGGTGCGGCTGCTCCATTGAGCCGTGCCACGAAATCACGAGCTCCAACTGGGCCATTTTTTGTAAGCAGAACTGGTGATGCGGGATGAACTGAAAGTCGAGTTACGGTGCCAAATTACGCGCTAACCCAGATCCCATAAAGGGTGTTGGTTGATTAAGACAGCAGTACGGTGGTCATGGAAGTCGAAATCCGCTAAGGAGTGTGTAACAACTCACCTTCCGAATCAACTAGCCCCGAAAATGGATGGCGCTGAAGCGTGCAACCTATAGTCGGCCGTCGGGACAAGTGCCAGGCTCCGATGAGTGGACTGGTCCCCGGTGCAGATCTTGGTGGTAGTAGAAAATATTCAAATGAAAACTTTGAATATTGAAGTGGGGAAAGGTTCCATGTGAACAACACTTAGACATGGGTTACTCGATCCTAAGAGATGGGGAAGTCCTGTATCAAGGCCGCACTTTGTACAATCATCGAAAGGGAATCGGGTTAATATTCCCGAACCAGGACGTGGTGGTGGACGACAACGTTAGGAAATATGGAGACGTCGGCGGGGGCCCCAGGAAGAGTTATCTTTTATTTTTAACAGCCTGCCCACCCTGAAATTGGTTCAACCAGAGATAGGGTCCAACGGCTGGGAAGAGCACCGCCCATCTTGCGGTGTCCAGTGCGCCTTCGGCAGCCCTTGAAAATTAGGAGAACCGAGTACCATTCACGCCCAGTCGTACTCATAACCGCATCAGGTCTCCAAGGTGAATAGCCTCTGGTCAATAGAACAATATAGGTAAGGGAAGTAGGTACAATGGATCCGTAACTTCGGGAAAAGGATTGGCTCTGAGGGATAGGCCTAGGGGTCTGTGCCTTAAACCTGCGGGCTGCTATCGACCTACCCGAGCTGCTTCCATGGTGAGGGTGGGCCATCGCGTGCCTATCAGGCGACGGGCGCAGGACGCTCCCCTTGTGGGGGCTTTCCCTAGGCGGCGAACAACCAACTCAAAACTGGTACGGACAAGGGGAATCCAACTGTTTAATTAAAACAAAGCATTACGATGGTCCCTGCGGATGCTGACGCAATGTGATTTCTACCCAGTGCTCTGAATGTCAAAGTGAAGAAATTCAACCAAGCGCGGGTAAACGGCGGGAGTAACTATGACTCTCTTAAGGTAGCCAAATGCCTTGTCATCTAATTAGTGACGCGTATGAATGGATTAACAAGATTCCCACTGTCCCTATCTACTATCTAGCAAAACCACAGCCAAAGGAATGGGCCTGGTAGAATCAGCGGGGAAAGAAGACCTTGTTGAGCTTGACTCTAGTTCGACTTTGTGAAATGACTTGAGAGGTGTGGAATAAGTGGGAGTCGTTTCGGCCAAAGTGAAATACCACTACTTTTAACGTTATTTTACTTATTCCATGAGGAGGGGATGGGGCAATGCCCCTGTTTTTTGCCTTAAGGTGTGTCAAGGCGCGCCGATCCAGGTGAAAGACATTGTCAGGTGGGGATTTTGGCTGGGGCGGGACATCTGTTAAAAGATAACACAGGTGTCCTAAGATGAGCTCAACGAGAACAAAAATCTCGTGTGGAACAAAAGGGTAAAAGCTCATTTGATTTTGATTTTCTGTACAAATACAAACCGTGAAAGTGTGGCCTATCGATCCTTTAGACTTTCAGAATTTAAAGCTAGAGGTGTTAGAAAAGTTACCACAGGGATAGCTGGCTTGTGGCGGCCAAGCATTCATAGCGACATTGCTTTTTGATCCTTCAATGTCAGCTCTTCCTATCATTGTGAAGTAGAATTCACCAAGTGTTGGATTGTTCACCCACCAATAGGGAACGTGAGCTGGGTTTAGACCGTCATGAGACAGGTTAGTTTTACCCTACTGATGATCCACGCTGCGATAGTAATTCAACTTAGTACGAGATGAACCATTGATTCACACATTTGGTCATCACGCTTGGTTGAAAAGCCAGTGGCGCGAAGCTACCATGTGTTGGATTATGACTGAATTCCTCTAAGTCAAAATCCATGCTAGATGCAGCACATCTCTCTCTCCAATTGCATCGTGATCCGCAGTAGGGGTGCTCTTGCACCCCCAGGGGCCCGTGTCATTGGCGACCTCTGGTCGGTACAACAACCTGTCTGGGGAAACCTTGTATAACAATTTCAAGTGTTCGGTGAGAAGAATCCTTTGCAGACGACTTAGATAAGTGACAGTGTATTATAAGTGGCAGAGTGGCCTTGCTGCCACAATCCACTGAGATTCAGCCCTTTTTCGCTCCGATTCGTACAACCTGAGACTAGTTGAAGAGTGGGGTTTCCACACATCAGATGCGACTTTTGTTTTTACGCGAGTGTAGGAGGGAGGAGTGGGGTTTCCACACTCAGCAGATGCGACCTTATTCTCCTTTTTCCCAAGTATAGGAGGAGGAGGAGTGGGGTTTCCGGAGAAGAGATGTGATTCTTTTTTTTTTTTTTGTCCAAGTATAGAAGAGGAAGAGGTGGGGTTTCCGGTGAAGAGATGTGATCTCCTCCTCTCTTTTTTTTGTTTGCCGAAGTACAGAAGAAGAAGAGGTGGGGTTTCCTGCGAAGAGATGCGATCTCCTCCTCTCTCTCTTTTTTTTACCCAAGTATAGAAGAAGAAGAGGTGGGGTTTCCGGTGAAAAGATGCGATCTCCTCCTCTCTCTTTTTTTTTTTGCCCAAGTATAGAAGAAGATGAGGTGGGGTTTCCAGCGAAGAGATGCGATCTCCTCCTCTCTCTTTTTCTTTTTCCCAAGTATAGAAGAAGAAGAAGAGGTGGGGTTTCCGGAGAAGAGATGCGATCTCCTCCTTTTTTTCCTAAGCATAGAAGAAGTGGGGTTTCCGGAGAAGAGATGCGGTCTCCTCTTCTTATTTTTTTCCTAAGCATAGAAGAAGTGGGGTTTCCAGAGAAGAGATGCGATCCCCCTCTTCTTCTTTTTTGCCTAAGCATAGAAGAAGTGGGGTTTCTAGAGAAGAGGTGTGATCTCCTTTATTCTTTTTTTTGCCTAAGCATAGAAGAAAGTGGGGTTTCCAGAGAAGAGATGCAATCTCCTTTATTCCGCAAGTATAAAGTGGGGTTTCCAGAGACGAGCATTATCGGTTGTGCCCGACTCGGTGGTTGTGTGTATTTGGTGTGAGCCTAACTTATTGTACTTTGGGCTATTTTGTCTTGTGAGAGTTAATAAGAATTACACATTCTCCCAGCTGTATAGTACATTGTGTATTTGCTCTTATTCTTAGAGTAGATTTCCTTACATTGCATGCTTTATTGTGCTTCCGCATTAAACCCATCAAAAATACAAAAAGAATACCATTGTGTTGTGAGTGTTCTTGTGTAGGTAAACACTGAAGGTGTAGTCCATAACTTACGTAGAGTTCTGTAAGAATACCATGGCTCAGCTCTTGCATTCCAAAATTGTGAACATTGGACATAACGACCTCGTCGCAGAGCTCGCCGTCGAGATGCCCTGCGAGCTAAAAAAATGAATGTTTTTCTCGTTCGATTCCTTATCCGTCGTGTGAGAGCCCTTTTTACTTATAACTACTATGGGTAGAGGTTGTTCGTTGGATGATTTTGCTTGTACCCAATGTTGGCGAGTCAGTCGGTGAGCCGTATGGCTATCTTTTGCCGCGAGAAATATGCGTTGCAAGCTACATTAAGATTCAACGTTTTGAATATAACGTTGTGAAAAATCTTGCGAGGTGATATGTTGGAAACGTGAAAATATCGGTTCGGTTGGGGCTTTTGCTGAGCGCGCCATGGCTCAACTCTTGCATTCCAAAATCGCGAGCATTGGACATAGCGAGCTCACTGCAGTGCTAGCCGTCGAGCTGACCTGCGAGCTAAAAAAATGAACGTTTTTCTCGTTCAATTCCTTATCCGTCATGTGAGAGCCCTTTTTACCTATAACTACTATAAGGGGGGTGAGTCCCGGAGCTCAATGAGCGACCGCCTCCCCTAGGATGGGCAGACCCCATCCGACTAGGGCAGTGCATGAGGCACTACCCAGGGTTCCAAAATGGATCCCGACAGAGGCAAATGGTTGGTTAAGTGTGCGTTGGGGTTGACAACCTCTGGCGCGATAGCCCATAAAAGATATGGGTGGATTTGGGCGAGTTAAGCGCATAGGCGGTAGAGTAGCGCTAGGATGGGTGACCTCCCGGGAAGCTTCCAGTGTCGCGCAACAACAACTCTTGAGGGCTGGTTGGCGAGTAAGAGATGCGCATGGAGGTTGGAATACTCCATTATATGAGCTCAAAGATGACCTAGAGTCAAGGTTAGCTGAAGGCGGGTTGGTAAGCGATTTGGTTGCACTTAGAGTGGTGCAAGGCGTCTTGGAGCGCAGAACGTACCCAACGTACACGGAGCGAGTTGGGAAACTCATGAGAGCAGTTAAGTTGCAGAGTGGGTTGGTTTGAGCATGAAGACCTTGCATGAATGAGGACTTGCGTTGAGAGTGCAGCACAAGATCCTCGAGAGCCATATGAGATTGGCAGACTTGGGTGACCAACGTGGTGAGCTTACACCCACACCAAGTGGAATGTGGAACACTTGGGCGAACTGAGCATTCAGATGGAAAAGGGTGTTCAGGAGACCTTGGAGGCATAATTCACCCTTGCGGAGTATGTCCATGCAGAGGTGTGCATTATGGATCAGCAGTGGGACTCCAGAGAGAAGTAGCATTGGACTTAGGGAGACCTTAGTGGTGTAAACGTCCTTGGAAGCAAAGCTAATGTGGAATACAGCCATAGGGCGAGTTGGAGTGAGACTGGGATTCGGAGGTCGAAATGAAGGAGATGTAACTCAGACACGGGTGAGCCATGTGATGGTGAGCTCCTCAAACCTTGAGAGAGGTGCAGTGACAAAGATGAGTAGGGCGCTCACGTAGATGTATCATGAGGCGTGTGCATGCGTGGATGTGGAGTGAGAGCAGAGATGGACTCATGGAAGTGGACTTAGAGAAAGGTTCACATGGTGTTATGCAACATGGTGGTCTAAGCCAAGGACATCATGGATTCAGTTGTAGTGAGGAAATCATGCAACTAAGGCAGAAGGCTCGTAGAGGGGTCAACTCAGTTTGGACGCAAGCAGATGTCAAAGGCCTTGGCATCGGGGTGAGATCTATGTTGGGATTGAGCCGAGGGAAGAAGAGTACCTCAACCATATGTGATGCGGTCTACAAAGATGGAGAGCTTTGTAGTGCTCTTCGTAGGGATCTTTGGTGTTGGGACTTGAGTGACAGAACAGTCAGTAGGTCGGGGTGAGTTGGTGGTTCAATCCCAGGAAGGACTCATGAGGAGGACTTCCCTCGTCAGTGCACGTGTAGGTGACCGGCACCGCAACTCAGGCAGACTCATAGATGGATGGTAGTAAGGGTATGGGATGTTCCTTAGCGGCATTGTGCAGAGAAGTTGGGTGTTTGACAGTGGTTCGGCCAGCGGCATTGTAGAGAGAGCTATTTCAGTGATGGGTCATGGAGGCAGGAGTTATGCATTCCCTCAGGTGGACTAAGAAGACATATTAAGAGCTCCCTGCGGTTGTATGGGTGGCTGTGGTTTTTAGTGAGTGGTCTTCTGCAGCGGTTGTATGGGCAACTGTGAATGGTGTTTGAAGAGTTCACTTGTGCGCAAAGGAGAAGTTGTGGGGAATGGTAGTTAGTGTGTTAAGGCATAGTCTGGGACTACTTGAGTAACTTTATCCTCTAAGGTGAGCGAAAAAAAATTAGCGTCTCAGTGCTGCGTGGGGGTTAGTTTCTTCCGTAGTGCGCGAGCCCCACGACAACTACTATGGGTAGAGGTTGTTCGTCAGATGATTTTTCTTTTACCCCATGTTGGTGAGTCAGTCGGTGAGCCGTATGGCTATGTTTACGGCGAGCTAATCTATGTTGGTGAAATAACTTTGTGCAAAATCTTACGCGGTGAGATGTTGGAAACATGAAAATATCATTTTGGTTGGGGCTATGTTGACCACGCCATGGCTCACCTCTTCCTTTCCAAATTTTCCAACATTGGACACAGCGAGTCGGTCCGTGAGCCGTATGGCTATCTATGCGGTGAGCAATCGTCACGGAGATATAAAATAGAATTCAACGTTTTGAATATAACGTTGTGCAAAATCTTGTGAGGTGAGAGGCTGGAAACATTAAAATACCAATTTGGTTTTAGCATTAGTGAGTGCGCCATGGGTCAACACTTGCATTCAAAAATTGCCCACATTGGGACATACCGAGCACGTGGTCTGGCTAGTTTACGAACTAAAAAGACGAATGTTTTTCTGGTTCGGATCCTTATCCGTCGCTTGACAGGCCTATTTACTTATAACTACTATGGGTGGACGTTGCTCTTATGATGTTTTTTGCTTGTATCTTATGTTGGTGAGTCCGATAGTGAGGCGAATGGGAATATTTGCATCGAGCAATGTCCTTTGCGAGGTACATTAAAACTGAATGTTTTGAATATAATCTTGTGTAAAAATCTTGCGGAGCGACACGAGAATATTATTTTTGATTGGAGGTTTTTTTAGCGCGCCATGGCTCAACCTATGCAATCCGTAATCATGAACATTTGAAAAAACGAGATCGTCGCCGAGTGTACCGGCGAGCTAATGTAGTTGCTACAAAAAAATGAATGTTTTTGTCATCCGTATTCTTATCCGTCACGCGACAGGTCCTTTTACTTAGAACTACTATGGATAGAGGTTGGTCATTCGATGTTTTTGCCACTACGCTATGTTGTGGACTCTCGAAAAAGCTTGCTCAGCTCACATTTGTTCTTATCATCTGCCAAGAGTGGATTGAGTTAAATTGATGTGGTCTTTTGGGTCAGTCTGAGCTTTGTCCTCGGGCCATTGTTAGGGCTGTCAAAATTTCCGTCTAACCCACATCCGCCTAGTAACGAATGTGACATGTATTACGCAAATATCCCACCGTTCTTGGAGTTTTCTTCGGAGCACGTGGGTTTTGCCTCTCATTAGCACGCCTAATTTATTGGGTGTTGTCGGTTGTGTTTGTGTTGATTCCTTGATGGTATATATGGTTCGATGATAATGCGGGCAGCCCTCTATTGGCCAAGTTGTCAATGGATGGGTTTTTCTCCTCTAATAGAGTGATAACTGATTCATAGGTGAATGGGAGAATTCTATCCCATCTTGTGTATCGGTGTCATTGCCGAAGATTATGCGGGCTATGAGTGCATGTTATAAAATTTTTGCCATTGGTATTCTCCTTGGCTCTCCTTGTTCGTTGCATTGAATTCTCCTTTGAGCTCATGTGATTGCAATGGGAAGGCGACGTTGATTTCCATATGGATCTCTTTATTGTGCTTGCTTCATTCTGTTGGCTCTCAATCAGAAGCATCACGTTCTTCACGGATGTAACCATTCGTGGATGGCCCAAATGATTGTAGGCAGTAGAGCGGAATGTTTCAGATTCTGATCGGATCCGCTTTGCCTAGGGTCATCCGTGCTGGTTATGGAAGTGATTTGTAGGACATTTCTAGAGAGTAGGGGCGGCGACAATGCTCGGTAATTTGCACGTTTTGTTGTGATCCCACTTCTCTCCTCAAAGCATCTTACGCTTTACGTATGTAACCTTCGGTGGGATGGACCCATATGCATGTAGGCCGTAGAGTGGAACGTTTCAGATTCTGGTCGGATCCACTCGGCCTAGGTTCCTCCATCGGTGTTATGGAAGTGATTTACAAGACATTGCTAGAGGCCCCCTGTATATAGCTCGATTCTTTGTGTTCTCTCTTCAAAGCATGTTTCTCTTTACGGATGTAACATTTGGTGGTTGACCCATATCCGAGTGGGTGCCAACGAGTGATTTCTTAGGCTGCAAAGTGGAACGTTTCAGATTTTGATCATATCCACTTGGCCTAGGATCCTCCATCGGGGTTATGGAAGTGATTTGTAAGACATTGCTAGAGGGGAGGTGCTACGGAATCCCCCTGTATATAGCTCGAATTGTTGTGTTCTCTCCTCGAAGCCTGTCACGCTTTACGGAAGTAACCACTGGTGGTAGACCCATTTTCTGAGTGGGCACCGACGAGTGAGTTTTTAGGCTATAGACTAGAATGTTTCAGATTCTGATCGTATCCACTTGGCCTCGAGTCCTCCATCGGGGTTACAGAAGTGATTTGTAAGACATTGCTAGAGGGGAGGTGTTGCGCAAGCCCCCTGTGTATAGTTCTGGTTCGTTGTGTTCTCTCTTCGAAACCCGTCACGCTTTATGGAAGTAACCTTTGGTGGTTGACCCATATCCGTGTGGGCACCAACGAGTGAGTTTTTAGGCCTCAGAGTGGAACATTTCAGATTCTGATCGTATCCACTTGGCCTTGGGTCCTCCATCAGGGTTATGGAAGTGATTTGCAAGACATTGCTAGAGGGGAGGCACTGCAGAAGCCCCCTGTATATAGCTCTGTTTCGTTGTGTTCTCCCTTCAAAGCCTGACATGTTTTATGGATGTAACCTCTGGTTATTGACCCATATTCGAGTGGGCACCGACGAGTGAGCTTTTAGGCCACAGAGTGCAACGTTTCAGATTCTGATCATATCCACTTGGCATGGGGTCCTCCATCAGGGTTACGTAAGTGATTTGCAAGACATTGCTAGAGGGGAGGCACTGCGGAAGCCCCCTGTATATAGCTCCGGTTCATTTTGTTCTCCCTTCGAAGCCTGTCACACTTTACGAATGTAACCTCCGGTGGTTGACACATATCCGAGTGGGCACCGACGAGTGATTTTTTAGGCCGCAGAGTGGAACGTTTCAGATTTTGATCATATCCACTTGGCCTAGGGTCCTCCATCGGGGTTTAGGAAGTGATTTGCAAGACATTGCTAGAGGGGAGGAACTACGCAAGCCCCCTGCATATAGCTCTGGTTCGTTGTGTTCTCTATTTGAAGCCTGTCACGCTCTATGGAAGTAACCTCTGGTGGTTGATCCACATCTGAGTGGGTGCCGACAAGTGAGTTTTTAGGCCGCAGAGTGGAACGTTTCAGATTCTGATCGTATCCACTTGGCCTAGGGTCCTCCATTGAGGTTATGGAAGTGATTTGCAAGACATTGCTAGAGGGAGGGCAAGCGCACTCATTTTACTTGTGTTCTTTTCAATGTTCCCCTTCTACTTTTGTTTTACCTCTCTCGTCGGAGGCTTTTACGTTGCGCGGAAATATCCTTTGGAGGTCCATATGTGCCCTTTTATGGTAATGATGTGGAATGTTTCAGAATCTGATCGGATCTCACATTGCCTAGGGTCCTACGTTGGTCTTGTTTTACACATTTTGTAAATGCCTCGAGGAGAAGGGTAGTAATCAAATCGGGTCGAGGTTGGCTAGTCCAGACAGTCTGTGCCCTTTGAACGTGCGTAGGGGGCTATCTTGGGTAAGGATGTCCCTGAGTAGTCTTATAATTGAGGTGGCTGCATGCATGGTGCATTATGTGTGGCCTATGTTTATCGCGAGCAATTTTTCTTTGAGGCTTAGGGTAAAGGGCTTCATACGGGATGCGCTTCCCAGATTCCTGTGAACCGAATCTCATTATCGATGTGCTCCGGCCCTATGAAGTCTATCTACGCCCGAAGATGTGAAGTTTTATGAGGTTCTTGATGCCCCCGTCGTGTTTTTTCCACGACATTTGATGCGCCAACAGGTTCATTGGAAAATCTCTAATGCTCATCGGAGTTGAAAATGTTGGAAGCACATGGAGATCTTCAATGGTTTCCTACCTTTCCACGTCGACATCTACGCTCGAGGTGTGGGTTGATTCGATGTTTTCTGCAAGAGAGGAGGAATTTGATATTTTGCTTTCACATTTGTGCGGGTCTCGTCATGCCTTTTGAAGGCCTCCAACATCCTGTGCGTGGAAGGGAGCTACCTGGTCGATCCTGCCAATAGTCATATGCTTGTCTCAAAGATTAAGCCATGCATGTCTAAGTATGAACTATTTCAGACTGTGAAACTACGGATGGCTCATTAAATCAGTTATAGTTTCTTTGATGGTACCTTTACTACTCAGATAACCGTAGTAATTCTAGAGCTAATACATGCACAAAATCCTGATTCTTGGAAGGGACGCATTTATTAGATAAAAGGCCAGTGCGGGCTTGCCCGCTACTCTAGTGATTCATGATAACTCGACGGATCGCATGGCCTTTGTGCTGGCGACGCTTCATTCAAATTTCTGCCCTATCAAATTTTGATGGTAGGATAGAGGCCTACCATGGTGGTGACGGGTGATGGAGTATTAGGGTTCGATTTCAGAGAGGGAGCCTGAGAAATGGCTACCACATCCAAGGAAGGCAGCAGGCGTGCAAATTACCCAATCCTGACACGGGGAGGTAGTGATAATAAATAACAATACTGGACTCATCGAGTCTAGTAATTGGAATGAGTACAATCTAAATCCCTTAATGAGGATCCATTAGAGGGAAAGTCTGGTGCCAGCAGTCGCGGTAATTCTAGCTCCAATAGCATATATTTAAGTTGTTACAGTTAAAAAGCTCGTAGTTGGATCTTGGTTTGTCACGGTTGGTCTGCCTACTCAATGTGCACTGGCCCTCACATCCCTTCTACCGGTGGCATGCTCCTGGCCTTAATTATCTGGGTCACGGTTTCGGTGCCATTACTTTGAAAAAATTAAAGTGCTCAAAGCAAGCCTACGCTCTGAATACATTAGCATGGAATAACGTGATAGGAGTCTGGTCCTGTTCTGTTAGCGCTTGGACCGGAGTAATGATTAATAGGGACTGTCGGGGGCATTCGTATTTCATTTTCAGAGGTGAAATTCTTGGATTTATGGAAGATGAACCACTACGAAAGAATTTTCCAAGGATGTTTTCATTAATCAAGAATGAAAGTTGGGGGCTTGAAGACGATCAGATACCGTCCTAGTCTCAACCATAAACGATGCCGACTAGGGATCGACGGATGTTGCTCTAAGGACTCTGCTAGAACCTTCTGAGAAATCAGAGTGTTTGGGTTCCGGGGGGAGTATGGTCACAAGGCTGAAACTTTAAGGAATTGACGGAAGGGCACCACATAGTGCGGCTTAATTTAACTCAACACGGGGAAACTTACCAGGTCCAGACATAGTAAGGATTGACAGATTGAGAGCTCTTTCTTGATTCTATGGGTGGTGGTGCATGGCCATTCATAGTTGGTGGAGTGATTTGTCTGGTTAATTCTGTTAACGAACGAGACCTCAGCCTGCTAACTAGCTACGCGGAGGTTTCCCTTCGTGGCCAGCTTCTTAGAGGGACTATGGCCGTTTAGGCCATGGAAGTTTGAGGCAATAACAAGTCTGTGATGCCCTTAGATTTTATGGGCTGCACGCATGCTACACTGATGCAACCAACGAGTTTTTCTCCCTGGTCCGAAAGGTTCGGGAAATCTTGCCAAATTGCATCGTGATGGGGATAGACCTTTGAAATTATTGATGTTCAACGAGGAATTCCTAGTAAGCATGAGTCATCAGCTCACGTTGACTACGTCCCTACCTTTTGTACACACTGCCTGTCGCTCCTACCGATTGAATGGTCCGGTGAAGTGTTCGGATCGCGACGACGGCGGTGGTTTCCGTCACCGATTTTGTGAGAAGTTCATTGAACCTTATCATTTAGAGGAAGGAGAAATCGTAAGAAGGTTATCGTAGGTGAACCTGTGGTAGGATCATTGTCGTTTTAAAAACTGAACTGTGCAGGGGAGTGGGCATGTTCGGCACGTCCGACGCATCTCCTTCCCGTCCCCCGCTCTTGCGGGAGTTTACACTGGAGTTTCGGATGCTTTTCCCTTTACAATGCCTCGGGGGTCCCCTCCACTGACTTTCTCTCAGGTGGGCATTCCAGTCTTCGCAAGTTGTTCTCCTGTGGTTTGAGTTATTACAAGAGTGAGTGCCAGTGTCGTCTACAGTGTGGCTATGCGAGGGGCTCATTTTCAGCTGCAGTGGATGCACCAGTGACTCTGTTCGTCTGGCAGTCCTGCTCCTTTGCGGTCGAAGGGTCCCAACAATTTCCACCTGCTAGGTGGTTCCTTGCAAACGCCCGTGGCTGCTTTTCAGACCATTAAACATTTACCGGTCTGTAAAGTAGCTACAACCCCCCAAAGTGTCTCTGGGCAGGTTATGCTGTACAGATTATTTCGTGCCTTTGGACGGGTGCACCTGCGTACATCGCCGTGTGGGACGACCGTCCACTGGTTCCGTTCTCATCTGTTCGATCTCTGGCCTTTCAACACTTCGGGGCGGGGACACCCTTTCTCTGATTTCCCCCTGTAGACACCAAATTTGTGTCTTACGACCCCCTTGTGCCCCGCATCTCATTTCGCAACTTAACCTCATCACCTAAACCTTACACAATTATTTATTAATTACCTTATAATTAATAAATCCACATCGTCATACCTGCCACCTCATTTTGCCACCTCATCATGACCTAGTCCTAACCCTAAACTAACCTAATTAAGACCTATAACTTGGTCTACATCCACACCATGACAAAATGACTCCTCACCCGCACCTAAAACCAACCTCGTAATGACTTGACCAAGCCCACAACTAATCCCTTGGGAGAAAAGGAGGGAAAGTTGGCTATTTTACTAAAAATAGCCCACTTTGACTTAACCGATATCGGTTTCTACTTGACCGCCGTCGGTTACGTAACCACCATCGGTTCCCTGTAAATGACCTCCTCCAACCAGAAACAAGGGTCGGGATTTTTGACTAATTGGGATCATCAGAAGTCATTGAGGAAATCCGGATTTTACTTGGCCGAGCAGAGACAAGTGAAGAAACAAGAATATTTTTTAGAAAAGGACATCAAGCCCAAGACTGCAACTGAGTAATCAGAGCCTTATGACACTCATCTGATCATCGGGAGGGAAGATATCTCATCTTCTGATTGTCAGGTCATCCTACCTGAGTTCTACTTTTGTCATCACAGTCCTTGGACCTGCATCCTCATCAATAACTAGTAAGTAGTATCTCGTATGTCCTTTTAATAACATTTCTTGAACTTCTGAATCACAGCCATCATAAGTCTATTCCTAGATCCACTACCTAGCAACACACTACATCTAACTGTTATTCCTCTACCCTTACGTTACCCCAAGGACACCCTCCCGTACTCTCTGAGTCCCTCTCATCACCCCGTTACCTAACCCCACTCATTTAACAGCCTTATAAACAACACAACCAACCCTCACCAAAGGTCCCTAAAATATTTCCCCTACCAATATCGGTTAATAGCAACCAGTACCGGTCACTGTGATTCAAAACCAAAAACCATCCTTTCCTCTATTTGTTTCAACGAGGCAATTAAATTGTGATTTTACGATAATTTTTGTTAATTCATATTAGCAGGGGAACTAACCACCTTCGAAAGGAAGTTTTATATTTCTTGGGCCCAAGACAGTTCCCTCATTTATTGTTTAATTAAAATCTGGTGGTCTTGTATTCTTACTTACAGGTAGTCCTTCCAAGACAAAAAGGATTTCTTCGCAGTCGATTTGATCTCTCTCTATGGTACGCGCACACCCTCTCGACATTCAACAGGTATTCCTCCTAGCCCTAACCCTTATCTATTTCTCAAAGGAATGAAAAGATAGAAGCAACTCTATTCCCAAAAGCGGAAACATTCCGTGCGAAACATTTTGGCACGCCCGATGAGACCCATTTCGGGTTTCTTTCTTTCTTGCTTGCTTTCATTTAGGGAGCATACTTGTTGTTTTCTCCTTCTAAAGATATTCACAAGGTATTTTGTTATTTTGGTAAAAGAACTTGCTTTGCTTTTACATCTTTGCATTAGTGAAAGTCATCTCTTTTGCTTCATCGAATATCATTTTCGATTTGGGTTTAAAACACGTGCATCACATTCTTGCTTGTTGTTTTCAATTCTAGTGAACATAGATTAAGTAACAGGTTGTACACGTGGGGGTGATATCCACGGTATTAACAAGAAATTAATCTTACTTTCACTGCGCAACACATACCGAATCACGACATAATCAAAACAACAGCTCAAACATCCCCCCTTTTTCGCAGTATTCCTCCGCCCGATTGAGGTAACCTTATAAGCCAAAACAAACTTAACATTTCCCCTAAGTCTTTTGTTTAGGATTGACATCACCTTGCGTCTAAGGCATAAGCCCATAATAATTAAAACTAATCCTAGGGTTAGTCTCTGGATTTGCATGTGCATCTTGCTTGTTTTTTAGTTCTATTTCTCTGTCCTACACTGTTTTCTGTGATCACTTCAGAACAATTTGATAGATGTACTAAGCATTGTTAAACTTAAATTAGCAGCTTCTTACAGTTTCTTATACCAGTCCTATTATACAGACATCGGTTAACTGACCGATGCCGGCTATAGTCCAACCGACATCGGTTAGCAGACCGATATCGGTTACTGTCTTTTACAGTCCCTAACAAACCAGCAACCTACCAATTTCAACATTCTGAGGTTGTTTCTGTTCCAGATAGATTGAAACCCTACTATGTACTCTTGTCCATGGTTGTTATCACTTGGAAGCAAGCCGCCGCCATGGTTTCACATGCCTGCTCTGTGCCTTTTCCTGAATCACCCCCTTCACATTCTATAGGGAACCCTACGGACACCAGTGAGATCCCCAAAATTCCTGTAGGAGATAAGGAATTTACCAAATTTTTGGATGCTAATCCTATCATTGTACAATACTATTTGTCACATGCCCCCTGACTGTACACCCGATGGTCAACTCCTTGTTGGCATGCCTATTAGTATAGCTACTCATTTAGCTCCTTCTCCGCCTGATAACTCCACTTTGGCTTCTGCATCCTTAGCCCCGTCTCCCAATCCATCAGCTTCAGGGGTTCATACGGCACAGATTGGCTTTCCTTTGGTTAATCTTGGGCCCCACATATCATTACCTCCAACTACTCCTACCTCGTCTCTCTCGCAGACTGCCCCTTTCATAACTTGCTCTCTGCCACCTATCCACACGAGCTTTCCTTCTCAAGCTCTGCCCACCTTTTTATTTCCGCACACTTATCTGGTGACTTCGATACCTTATATAGGACATCCCTATTCGGTCTCCTCAACATACTCATCCTCAATACCTTATCAACATTTAACCCCACCATTGTCTAGTGGAGGCCCTTGGCCCAATCCTCCACCTTTCACAACAACCGCACCAGCATCTCATCCAACCACAGATTTCATCAAACAAATGATGGAAAAAATGCAAAATCTGGAGGCTTCTGTTTCGGGAAGTTGTAGCGCCTTGACATACGAGCAAGTTTTTCAGGAGCCTATCCACCCTTCTGTCCCCCTTCATTCATATCCTCCTCAATGGGAACTACCGAAATTTACTCATTTTAATAGTAAAGAGGATCCTCAACAACACTTGCGATCATTTAGACATGCTTGTTATTTGATTGCTCATGATGATGCCTTACTACTCCGCACCTTTCCCATGTCCTTATCAGGACCCACCTTGGAGTGGTACAGTGCTTTAACCCAGCACTCAATCTTCTCTTTTAACCAACTAGCCCAATATTTCTTGGATCATTTCTCCATTAACATTGCCAAGAAAGTATCTATCACCGACCTCTATGCCATCCGACAATTTGAAGATGAATCTATCACAGATTTCGTTGGATGATGGCGGGGCCTTATCAACCAACTTACATATGCCTTGCCTCAGGCCGAACTTATTGAACTTTTTATGCGGGCCTGAGCTAAGCACATCTCTCCTACCCTCCAAATTCAAACTTTCCACACATTTGACGAGGCCTTTACTATGGCTCGAAAACTAGAGATTCGAGCCTTAGAAGAAGAGAAATTGCGGTTGCGCAACAAAAACCCCAATTTTTGAACTCAAGATTCCACCAATAAATCTAACACCACCACTCCTCACACATCCACTGCTTTGAAATCAAAAGGAGCTGTTAAATCTCAAGCACCGTCTAATACCCCGCCAAAAACCACCTATAAGTATAAAGCCGAGCCCATCAATTACACTCCCTTGGGAGAAACTTATGGTGTCATCTTGGAAAAATTGCTCAAATCCAGAGCTATCACCTTGCCTCCTGTTAAACCTCACTCCGGCTTTGACTCCACCCATGCTATACCTTCTTGGTACAAAGAAAATGACTTCTGTAACTTTCACCGCGTAAAGGGACACAATCATGAAAACTGCAAGATGTTGAAAAACATAGTGCAGGAAATGGTTGATGCAAGGGATATAACCCTCGATAATCCTAATGCCCCTGCTAACTGAAATTTAAAGATCTTCAACAAACCATTCCCGAACCACTCATCTAACAGTAATGTAAACCAAGATATCTTAGCCGAGGAGAGTGTTCATGAGATCCATGCAGTCTTCGAATCCCAGCCAAAAGCCTCTATCAAAAAAATTCTGAATCAAACCTCTACACTAACGCAGGGACCTGAATCCCCTTCACCACCATCAAGACAAGATGATAGCCTTACCATTCCCTTACCCATAAAGTAATTAACCACCCAGAGTTCTCTACTTACAGATGAGCCTTCTTACACCACATCCCTGCAAGACTGTGAGCGGATGTTATCTAACTTATCTATTTCCCAAACGTCTCCTTCTACCACTCTTGCTGCACAAGAGGAGGGCTCGCCACTCCTTTTGTCATCCTTAGACGAGAAACCTCTTGCACCGACATCACCAAATTCTTTAATCATGACAGATCCTCTCAAACATGCCCTCCTACCTATTAGTTCTTCATCGCCTAAATCTTTTCAGCGACCGGTTGACCTCTTAACACCCATTGATACAGTGCCTCATCTACCCCCTGTATCACACCCACAATGGACCGGAATCACAACCCACATTTCTTCCATACAAAAGTTCCTGTTCACACATGAGGATTGTCATCCCTCAGAAGATAGACGAGTCCTATGGGAATGTTTGAGTACCCCCTATTCTACTCAAATGCAGATGACCGATCCAGACGCCTCTACCATATACCTGAAGTGTTTACAAAAGCTTAAAATGCCTATGTCCTCATCTTCACCCCTCTCATCTCTACCAAGTATCTCATCCACCTCTATTAGCCTAACCAAATCTTCCCCTACACTTGGGACCTCACCAATACCCAGTCTAACACACCCACCTAAGTGGCTAGATTTACCCAAAAATAAAGCCGTCCATCCACTTAGGAGACAAACTCAATCTCCTCAACCTATGCCTCTATCACAACTAAAACCATTATCGTCACACCTACCTTCCATATTGGGACCTAATCCCTCCACCTTGCATCAATATATCATACCTCCTACGTTTTCTCTAAAATGACCTACGCCTTCTGCACCCATACAACGATCCAAGGGTATATCAACATTGTCACCCCACCTATCCTGTCCAAAAATCCACAGGCATCTCAACACCCATCGCCCAAGTATCTTGCCTACCTACCAACCCTAAGCAAAACTCGATCATCGAAGGACTTGTTTGTTGCCACTCCTCTTTCCCCATGGTTGTTTTCTACCACCACGTCATCTTGTGGCCTCATCATCTAACCAGCTAAAAATGACTTCTGCGCAGAAGAAGCCACACCTAGTTTAACCCAATCATCAAAAATCCCTTGCCTAAACCACCACCCGTATGAACCACTCGTACCCAACCATTACCAAAAAAATCAATAATCTCACCCCACTCAATCAATAGCCTCATCTTCATTTGACCCGCTCAAAGGATCTTACGCCAAGATCCTTGATATGCTGGTAGGGGATGCGACCATTTCCCTACCCCCACTCAGACCCTATGATCCATCTAAACCTCGACCTATAGGTTATGATGAATCTAAAATCTGTGCCTACACACCACACCCAGGACACAATGTAGAAGGATGCAAAGCTTTGAAAGCCATCCTTCACCAGTCACCTATCTCGGATAGAAAATCTCAAAAAGACACTTACGGAAGGGAACAAACCCTAGCTTCGATCCCTTCTCCTATACCACCTGTCCCCCGCCTCGCCAAAATCTATCATCATTGCAACCCCACCTCTCGAGAACAATGACTTATCCCTGTCCATCTTCCTCATCTCGCATTCATGAGATCAACATGATTAGCATTGCTACTCGAGGTCAGAAAAACAAATGGAAAAGCTAAAGAGAGCACACCTGCGGCCTCTCTTTCTCCTTCCGCCATCCCATCGCACCACCACCTAAAGTGGTTATTCATGGACCTACCTATCCAGTCTCTGATGGAGTTTCCCATCGCACTATGATCAAACACTTCACCAATCTCCTGTAAAAATGACACTCTATGATCTCATTCAAACATCTGAATCGCATCGACAAGCTCTAATTGAGATCCTTCAAGGGATAGAGGTCCTACCTAACGAAACCTTTCCCATCACCTCCATCTTCACACCCAACCACATTGCTTCTCTCACCAAACAACCTACCTCCACAACCACCTCTGTCCCTGTACAGCAAGCCGCTGCTGTCAGTTTTTCCGAAGAAGAAATTGTCGTCTTTGGTGCAGAAGATCCTGACCCTACTCTTTTCATCTCGGCTTACGTCTGGGACATCTGGTACGTCGTGTTATGATCGACAGGGGTGCTAGCCTAAACATCGTCTCTTCCAAAGCCTTCCAACAGATGAATATCCCTCCTAGTTGCATGTGTGCCAACCCCACCATGTTGCGTTCATTCAACGATGCTATTACTTCTACCCTAGGCACCATGATCCTTAACATTCGTGTAGGGCCACGTACCTTACCCGAACTCTTCTATGTCCTTGAGGGAGAATTCCAATACAACATGTTGTTAGGACGCCCTTGGATCCAGGCTATGGGATGCGTTCCCTCCACCTTACATAGATGCATCAAATTTCGAGTATGAAGGGAAGTCATACACCGTCACAGCTGACACTTCCCCCTTCAAAACCTATAATATGTTATACCACCCTAATGATGTGCTTGTACCCGTCAAGACACCCATTGATCCAACCCAACCATCTACTTCAACCACGCCTCAACCATCCACCTTAGCCGCACCCACCCACACCTTCGACCAATGAAACCACCGACGCAAATACTTCTTCCTTTCCCGCAGACAACATCCCAACCTCAGATCCCTTGGTAGGTGTTTTTCAATGCCTTACGCTAGGGGGAGTACCGCCTATACAATGTTAGCACCTTCCATACCCCACAAGAGTATGGACAATTACATGGCACATCCTACCTATATGACCGTCGTGTGGGGGAGGTGATCTCCTACGGACCACCTAATTACCGCACACAACCTAACATATGGGGGTGTTGACACATCCTCTGTCACCCCTGAACCTCCCCTTGGTGTGGTTCCCTTCCAATCTGATTTTCAATACTTGAAAAATCGTCGTTTCACCCTCACCTTCTTGACTCGCTGTGCTTGGAAAGGCTTTGGTTTTGGTCTTTATGAACAAGGCTGACATACAATCATTCTCGTAACTACATGCAAGAACAATGATCGTAGTGGTCTCAAATTTCCTGAAACACTTACACTGAAGGAACCTCATGTCAGTTGTCTCCTGGAAGATGATGACATCACCCCTACTGAACCATCATCACCCATTTTTCCATCGTCACCCATAGAGTCGATAGATCCTAAATCTATCCCTCCTAACTTTTTTTTTTCATAAATGCTATCTTCCTAGGTCCTCTCACTTATCAACACGATAATGAGGACCCGTCTTCTTTACCCCTTGTATATCTAGAAATGATCGAAGAATACTTGCCTTCGATTAATGTTGTTGAGTGCCAGGATGATGACTCCATCCTCACTTACCTTAGTGTGGACGACTCCTATATTCAACACGCCTTACCATCTGAAACTCAAACCATGTTGAATGAGTCTACTATAGAAATCAACATCCACACAGAGAATGATCCTCACATTGTGAAGATCAGACAATCTCTTGACTGCATCAGAACAAAGCTACCTTCACTACCTTCCTTTGTGCTCTGCAGCCAAGCCTTCGCTTGGTCCTACGCTGACATGCCAGGAATCGATCCTGACATTGCGGTCCATAACATTTTCTCTGAAACCCGATTCCAAGCCAGTTAAATAAAAACTAAGAAAAATGCATCCACGCATTGCCCTCTTAGTCAAAGAGGAGCTTCAACGACTCCTTTCTGTTTCCTTCATCTTACCTATTGACTATCCACAATGGATTTCTAACATCGTACCTGTCACTAAAGTGATGGGGGGACTTCGGATATGCACAGATTTCTGAGGACCTTAACCTTTCTTTCCCTAAGGATGACTTCCCCCTACCAAGTATTGATCAACTTGTTGATATCACTGCAGGCCATGAGATGCTCTCTCTCATGGATGGCTTTCTCGGGATACAACCAAATTTTGGTAGCCCCTGCCGATCAACATAAAACTACCTTCATAACTCCTTGGGGAACCTTCTGTTATTGTGTCATGCCGTTTGGCCTTAAGAATGCTGGTGCAACCGATTAGCGGGCTATGACTTACATTTTTCATGACATTATGCACACTATCCTTGAGGATTATGTCGATGATCTTCTTGGCAAATCTAAACATCGCAGTGAACATCTCGATGTTTTAAACATTATTTTCGATCACCTGTTACAATATTCTGTCCGTCTTCAACCAAAGAAATGTGTCTTTGGCGTCCTTTCGGGAAAACTTATTGGTTTTATTGTCTCTTTGCGTGGCATTGAGGTTGATCCCACTAAAGTCAAAATCTATCCTAGATATGCCCCCCACCTACTAACCTCAAACAATTACATAGTTTGCAAGGTAAACTCCAATCTATCCGGCGTTTCATCTCCCAACTCTCGGATCGATGTCAACCTTTCCATCACTCTCCTTAAAAAGGATATTGTCTTTCAATGGAGCGAAGAGTGCCACCAAGCCTCTGAGGCTCTTAAAATTTATCCCTTGCAGCCACCCGTGCTTATCCCACCTCAGGACGATCACCCTTTCTACCTTTACCTTTCGGCCACTGACCATGTCGTAGGAGCCATGCTCACACATCATGACTCTGAGCATCGAGAACAAGCAGTTTATTACATAATCCGTACTCTTGTGGATTACGAAACTAGGTATACACAAGTTGAAAAGTTGTGCCTAGCCCTATCATTCGTGGCCCACCAAACTCTAACATTACCTCCTGAAACACAAAACTTTTGTCATCACCAACACTGACCCCATACATTATATGTACGCCAAACCTCATCTAAACCAATGCATCACCCGATGGCTTATGCTCCTCGCCGACCTTGACCTTGAGTTCGTACACCAGAAATCAGTCAAAGGAAAAAACTATCGCAAACCAACTCGCGGAAGCCCCTTACCTGGGGAACAATTTACCAATTTTACTTTCCCTGATGAACTCATCGTAACTCTTTCACTCAATGATGCGTCTTATCCGATGACTCTCTTCTTCGATGGATCTAAATGCCAACGTGTTATCCCGTAAAATTGACAAGGGCAATTTTACCGATAACCATACCGAAATTTTGTTTTGATCCCTCGTTAGGGATCCTTCGCATTCAAAATATTGTAAAATCCCTTCCCCGGGAAATTCAGTTTTTGAACTTAATCTTTTTGAGCCTTTTTTGGCTGGGCGCATGGTTTTGCCTTGCAAACATCAATTTTTGATGCACCTCCTTAAAAGCCTTTGGCGCATGGTTTTCCATGTTAGCACGTCTTTCGGTGGCGCCAAAGGCTGTTTGAGTGAGTTTTTGGTGCGCCAAAGGGCGCACGTAATATCTTTTGTTACATCAAGTTTTGGTGCGCCAAAGGGCGCACATAGCTTCGTGTCGACAACCTCGTTTGATGCGCCCAAAGGCGTGCTCATTCTCCTGTTGTCATTTCCTTCCATGCGCCAAAGGGCGCACGTTTTCCCCTATCGACAGCTGTTTCCATGCGCCATTTCAAAAGTTGGTGGCGCATTTATGACAAAGTTTATTTTATATATAACAGTGCCCGCCCTGTCGTTTTCATTATTTCCATCGAGCCACGTGATATCCCTAGACTTGTCAGCCCCCTGCTCTGTCATTTTTCATCAAGTTGTGGACCCGCTCAAGGATTTTGGCTATATTGTTAAGGTAAGAGGTTCATCCTCTTTTCAATTTAGTTCTTGGTGTGTGCTTGCTTGCTGGTTTTCCATCAGTTGTATTTGTGCCTGGCTTGTTTCCCTCCTTGAGCTTTTTGTTTTCTTCCTCCTGCCTGGTCTGTGCTTTCTTTACTCCTCTCCCTCCCTCTTTTTGGATTTGATGGAAAAGGGAGGGATGGTTTTATTTTGGCTTGGTCTGATCCTATTTTATCAAACTAAGTGATGCCAAGCGTCCTTTCGAAGTGGAGGTTGAAATGTGAAAATGCTTAAGTATTCCCCATGGCGCGTTGCCGCGTCATGTTGCACCTTAGACAGTCGCGCCCCTCGGCGCGTCCTACCCAGCATGCTGCAGTTAAAAATCATGCACCCCTAGGCGCACCCTTTCGACCCGTAACACCGCTCAAAACCCGCGCCTCCTTATATCCCTTTGGTGCATCTTTTACCCCTGTTGCATCCCTCTTCTATGCGCTAAAGGGCGCGCCCAGCTTCCATGCAACGCAAGAGTTATTTGCGCAAGTGTAAAACCTCCGAGGCGCGGGCGCACCTTCCATTGCAAGTACATGATGTTGTGTAGACCCTCCATGCGCCGCGCCATATCCCTTTGGCGCGCCTTTTTTCCATGTTGCACAATCTGCCCATGCGCCAAAGGGCGCACCAAACCTCAATGTAACATGCATTTCCTATGCGCCCTTCTATATAATGCAGTCTGCTTCATCCATGCGCCATGCGCCTTTGGCGCCAACTTAACCTCTGTTGCACCCTTTTCCTATGCGCCTTGACTATTCAGCCTGTTATATACATTTTTCACGCGCCCTGCATCCCGAACCTTAAAAGTTCTAACTCTTTCTTCTACTAGTATTCCAATGGAAGATCAAATGACTAATTCAAGCTTCTTGGATTGGGTTTCGCTCCTTCTGCGTGCAGATCATCAGATAAGCCTTGAAGAACACATGTCTACGTCAAGCAAGAGACCCATCAAACCAAGAGGGAAGGCAAAGCTAACAGAAGAAGAAATGAAATACAAATATCAGAGGGTCAGAATGCCCGAATCACAGGCAGAGTGTAATATGGATGTCAGGGATTCTGAACTGGGCCACATTGACATAGAGGAATTCTGGGTAAGGACTCAGAAAGTGACAAGGAGTCCATGGATGGATAAATTGATAGGCAGCGCCCTGCACTTTGCCGGAGGAATCCCTGTCAGCGCTGTGAATAACGAGTTTATGATGATTGTTGCACAATCCTTCAACAAACACACGAGATGTGTCGAGAACAGCAAAGGTGAGGTAGTTATAAACCTTACTGCCCGTCGCTTTGAGTTGATGCTTGGAATCCCTCACCACCGAAACTATGTGGCTGTTAGCCAGCAAGAATGCCTCAAGGCTTGGGAGGACAACGAAGACAAGTGCATGCAATTGATGAATGAGGTCTACCTCAAGAATAAGAAGGTAGTGACCCGGTGGCCTCAAACTATCCACCGAAGTGATTTCTCATAGGAACTCAGTGATACAATCACCTTCCTGAGCAGAGTTTTCGGTCTTTCAGATGCTCACTACTTCCATAAGTGGATGCTGCGGTACCTGGAAACAATGAATAAGAATCTACCCGATCAGCGTTTCTGCTGGGGGGAGATAATAAGCAGCACAATATCCGAGCAACTGCAACAGTTCGCTACAACAGGAGTGTTCCACATGAACTCCTACGTAGTGTATGCTGCTGCGTCTGAAAGGGATTATCCAGGGCTGCACCGAAGCGGAACTTGGCCTCAGGCCAAAATATATGAATACTATCAAGAGCTGAAGCTGGAGAACAGCATCCAACACTTCGCTAAGATCAATGATGTTTTCTTCTATCACATCATGTGCATGTTGCGGCCAAATTTGACTCATGGCCGGACAACCAAAAACATAGTGGCAGTCACAGAGAAGTGGGGGGCCTTGTTCACCCAGTTTCCCATGTTCACCTATCTGAGGGCGGTCAACTTTTTGGGCGAACCAACCAGGTTGCCAAGGTATGCTGGACCAAAGCTGATTTTATTGGAACTATCAAGACAGCTCGTCACATACCATGAAAAGTGCCTCAAGAGAAAGAAGGGCGGAACTCCTTTCCCCCTCACAGTAGGCCGTTACACATGCTCCAGCTATCACAAGGCGAAGGAGATGTTTGCTGAGCTAGAATTGCTCAACCTAAAGCATGATTTCCCAGCAAGGCCTACATTCGACCCTAGGGGCTGTCTACCAAGGGCTAAGCTTGATCCGATTCATGTCCCTCAGATTGAGGATATCTACATTGACGTTCTCCATGAGGTAGAACTCAGAAGAAAGGATCACTCTCGCTTAGCATTAACGGAAATCATCCATTACGGAGTGGCCATTGTCCCAAAAGGCTTCCAAACCACGGAAGATGAAGTAGACAAAGTGTATAATGACACAGAAGGGGATGATTGGCCCTTCCTGGACATTGACAGAAGCAAGGCTCCTCAGACAATCGAGGAGAGGGTCAAGGAGACTATGCGGAGAACAGAGCATTGGTGCCGCATGAATGGGTTGATCTACCTCAGTGTAGATTTTACAACTTCTCCTTTGGGTAATGCACCTCCAAGGTCAAAGAAGCAGCTAAAAGGCAAAGCTGCGGAAGGTGAGCCTAGCACCATTCAGGAGGAAGCCCCTGAAAGTCCTCTTCCTTCAGAGCCTGAACAAGTAATAACCCTGGATTCGCCAGAGAAGGAATTGGCAGAGGATAGTCCTATACGCCCATCCACCCAGGATGTCGGCATCGCTACAACTACAGAGGTCCCTTCTATCCCTTCTTCTTCTCTTCCTCCCCTTCCTCAGATGTCGGCAACCACTCCTTTGGTTGTGTCTTCTCCCCCTTCTTCTACTCTCTCCCCTGCCTCTTCGTCCATCTTCTCCTCTCTCGCTGATTTGTCTTCCTCCATTTCTTCCCTCATTTCCGGGCTCCCTTCCCTTCCCATGTCTTCTACAGCTGCGGTTTCCCTTCCTCCTGTGGGCATGTCTTCGGCTATTCTTTCAATGCCGCCGCCGCGTGTCTCCACGTTCTTCCCCTCTTCTACCGTTGCTGCTTCCCGCTCTGTCTCTGGTCCTTCTTCAATAGGACCAGCTTGGATCTCTCAGCAGCTGAGCCAACCAAAGAGGAAAGTCCCCATCGCTCCGATGGACTTTTCAGTCATTCCGGCTAAAGGAGCAAAGAAGCACAAGCCGGTTACACGCTTCTCCAATAAAAGCTGTAGGTGAGAGAGTTATGGAAATTGGCCTACCCCGATCTCACCAAAGAAAAAGAAGATCTGTCTCCGGTAGATTTCACAGTGACCCAAGTCACAATGGGGACATCCTCTGAAAGTCTCCAGGGGGAAGCTCTTTCCGCAGTTGATGCACTCTGCGAAAAGCTTCAGGAAACAAAGGAAGAAAAGAGGCTACTGAAGGAGCAGAATAAATACCTGCTTCAAGCCCTACAGAAGATGGGAAGTGCACCTCCCACAACTGCCGCCGAGACTCCTGAGCTGCTCAGTCAGGAGAAGATCAATGAATACTCAAAGATCAGCGAGCAAGGTATGGCTGTTTCTGCTTGGAGGAGCCAAATCCTTAAGGATAGTGAAAAGGTGATCGCCGAGTATATTAGTTTATACCTGAACATCGAGAAGGCGAATAAGGAACTCCAAACATTAGCAAGTCCAGTATCAGAAGAGCTCAAAAATGCCAGACTCCAACATGAGGCCTTCCAACAAATGTTCGACTGTTCAGTCGAAGATTTGGTCAAGTTTGGAGTATTCGGTCATCCAAGGACCCTCAACAAGATCATGTCCACTCTGGACTATCGGATAGATCAGCTCGAATTTGTGTTAGAGAAGATAGACAAGGTGAAGGAAGAGGCCCTGGATGCGATGCATCAAATGGAGAAGATTGTTCTATCTATGACTCCAGGGTTGCTCACTCCTTCCCTCACCTTGAGATCAGCTGACGATACTATCCGAATTTTCAAGGAGCTAGCTTCTCAAGGGACAGGGCCAGAAGTCACTTTCGACATCGAATCCATCAACAACCTACTGGCCTGTAGAGACTTCATCGAGTCCCTAATCGAGGCGGGTAAAGACTATTCCAGGGTCCCCGAAAAGCTCATTGATGAGCGGGAAACTTGCGAATCAATTAGTGAAAGGCACAAGGATCCATCACAGGATCAATTTGCGCCAATGATCAGCAAGTTCTTGGAATACCGCGCTCAGTTCCACATCTCATCTCCTAATCAGCATCAGAAACAGGCGACCCCTTTTAGGCCACAGGATGATGATGATGAATAGCTTCTTCTTCTTCTTCTTCTTCTTCTTCTTCTTCTCCTCTCTATTCTCCGACTTTCTCTTCGAAATATCTGAAGTGTGTTGGCACAAACGATGACATCATCCATGTTGCATCATGGGATGATGTCATCCATCCAAGTTGTAAAAGTCAACATGACTTTTGGATATTTTGTAAATATCTTGTGAATAAGTGGTTGGCTCCTTTTTGCCTTCTCTCTCCCTCACTTTCTATAAATACTAGAATACTTGTTGTATTCAAGGAGGTGAACATTTTTCAGATAGAAATAGAGGTGAGGAGAGAAAGACTTTGAGCTTTCTTGTAACAGATAAAAACAATTAATACAATTATTCAGACTTTGTGCTCAATAGCTGTGTTATACATTAGATCTTTCTTATGTTAGATCTGCATGTGTCTTTTCTGTTGAATTCATATCTACTTTTCCGTCATTTGTTTATCAGTATTGCTTTGTTTATTTATGTGAGTAGGTTTGGCTCTGTTTACTACCAAGCCCAAAGCATAGATCTTCTGACCCTTCCGCTTTGGAATTCATTTCTTTTCTTCCTTCGGATCTGTTCTTTCTCTTCTCCTTCTTTTATTCCTTTCTCTTCGCAGCCTAGAACACTCTACTGGGATGAGATCCCAACCCCCGAAGGCAGAATCTGTGAGACTTGCATAGGTTCCTGCTAGTAGAAGTAGCAATAAACCAGTTTCGCTTTGCTGTCTCAAAGAGGGGCTAAGCCCTGCACACTGTTGGCTCGTCTATCCATAGATCTGTCCACGCGACAGATTTTCAGACCAACACAACTAAGCTTATACAGAAGTCGAAACACTAGTTACATTTCAAAGACTCCAACTGAGTCAATACCAACCGTATTCAAAACTAAACTTCTACAGAATTTGAAATACTAGTTACATTTCAAGGACTCCAATTGAGTCAATACCCACAGTATTCATAGCTAAGCTTATACAGAAGTCGAAAACATATGAAACATTCATTACAAGGAATCCCACTGAGTCATTTTCGTAGATATTCCTTGCAATCTTTCAACGGATTTTATCCCAAAACTTGCAAACACAGTGAGGACTTCTACAATAGTCACATTCAAGTAGAATAATCATAACAAGCATTCCGAACAGAAGAAACTTCAAGAATTCACAGCAAGATTCAACAGAATTCAATCAACAATAAAAGCACAGCTGGGTCTATCAATCGGAATGAAACCAAAAGGAAGAATAAATACAGTAACCATTCCAACAAGGTCTTCTAAAACCCCGAGATTCCTAATTCCACAGGAAAAGAAGAACCAATACATTGCTTCAAACCAACAAAACATGAAATCACCTGAACAGAATTGTTTTAATGAAAGCATTTGGAAGTAAAGCAAGATTTTTAAAAGTCAGGGCCTATCATGCTTAGTAATGTCACTTTAAAAATCTGAAGAATACCTTTGAATGAACTCGAGCCTTCTCCTCTTCTTCCACGATAGATTCAGCAACAATAATTTTGTTGCCCTCATGCCTTATAAACTTTCCTCAACAAAGAAAAGAGCAAGAAAATCTCATAGTTGCCATGCAACACCAAAGTAGACTGGTTCGAAGAACCAGTGATCAAACAGAGAGAAAACCGGAGCGTATGGAAAACCAAACAACCAACTAGTTTTCCATTTGCATGCCTTCCCAAGCAATCCGTGCTCGGGAACCAAAGTTCATCAATGACATTAACTCCAAGATTCCTGCCCAATCTCCATTGCCACCGACTGCCAAAGTTGGTGATGGCCAAATGCAAACAAAAGACCATTCCCAGATTTGGCAATACCGCCACGTCAGGTCTCAATAGATATTTACAACCTCCACCAAATCCCAAGTCCTTCATCCTTATCCACCTCATAAATGCCATAGAAACTACCGCCCATGGCTCACACCCCTTCATAGGTCCCCCTTCATCCATGATCATTAGTTAGGTTAGAAACATAGGTTAGATCATAAGGTAATACTTTAGTCTTACTTCCATAGTGCTAGGTGGCTAACCTTAGGAACATTTAGCTTATAGTTTAGGGCTAGGTTAGATTAATAATAATTTAACCAATAGGTTATAGTTTAGGTTTAGGTTATTAACCTTAATAAATCCAGTCTAGGTCTCCCAAGTAGGACCGATCAGTATTAGAACCAAACAGGGTAAAACATCCCTGTATAGGATCCTATCAGGTATTGCTAAATAAGCTTACTGAATACCCAGGAACATCTTACCTGGCTTAAGGTCTAGGCCTTCCCGATGTTACGGTATTTGGAACCGATTTTCATTTAACAAGATCAGCCTGAGTTAACTCCTGAATTGCTCATTCAACACATTCAGACCTTGCAACTTTCGTAAGGTCTATAATTTTTGTTCATCCAGAATAAACTTAAAACATCTCTTGGATCAATGCCACTGATCCAAGGCTGAGTCATAAAGATGGGATAAATCCACAATTCATCCCGAAATCAGATTGAACTCAAGTGCTAAAAATGAAAGAAATAAAAGAGTCCAAGCATATCCTGACTCAGTCAAAGATCTTCAAGAGCAAAGAAGATACAATCCATATCAAGCATGACTTCACAATCAAAGGAACACATCCTTATACAGAAGAAATCATATATCAACACTTGAATGCTCAGGAGGAAGTAACAATAGTTCAGGGTGTTACATGCTTCCCTCCTAAAAGATTCATCGTCCCGATGATTACATATTTGATTTACCTTCAGGTCAACCAATTTATTAGTTCACAATACAATAAGACTATTTCCAACTTGAATAGTTCCAGAAATCAATGTCACGATACATTTTATTCAGCCTGAATAATGTTTGCCTCAATCTGGCTTTCATATAGACATGAAAAAGATAAGTTCATAAAAAAATGTTTTGTCAACAGATTTCATTCTGTTGAAAAAGAAAAGGAAAAGCAATTTTCATCTCTTCCAGATTTTCCCAAGTTGCACTTTCTTCGTTAAACTGGTCCCACTGGACCTTACATTGCTGTATTTCACGATTTCTCAAATGCAATTGGTGAGTTTCCAGCACTCGTGTGGGTTTAACCACGATTATTCCTGGGTCTTGGACCTGCAAGGAATTCCAATTTAAGACATGTGACAAATCTGAAATGTATTTCTTAAGCAAAGAAATATGGAAAACATCATGCATGCAGACAAAGCAGGTGGTAATGCTAATCGATAAGCTACAGGATTGATTATTTCGACAATTTCGAAAGGTCCCACGTAACGAGGTGACAACTTGGCAGCCTTGCCAAAAGTTATAGAACTCTTTCTGGGTTTAACACGAAGAAAAACCTTCTCACCAAGCTCAAACCTTCGATCAACCCGCTTAAGGTCAGCATAGCTCTTCTACCTATCTGCTGCTTCCTTTAATCGTTCACGAATCAACTTAACTTGCTGTTCCATTTCAGTGAGGATCTCTGGTCCAATTACCACTCTATCCTCAACACTATCCCAACTAACAGGGGTTCTGCACTTCCTTCCATAAAGTGCTTCAAAAGGTGCCATTTTAAGAGATGAGTGATAAGTGTTGTTGTATGCGAATTCAACTAGTGGAAGATACTCTTCCCATTTATACTGTTGATCCATGCAATACATTCGCAACATATCTTCCAACACTTGATTTACTCTCTCGGTTTGTCCATCCGTTTCCGGATGATATGCAGAACTGAAGTTTAGTTTCGTTCCAAGAGCTGTATTAAGCATTTGCCAAAATCTTGACGTCATTCTAGGATCCCTGTCAGATATAATCAATTCTGGTACACCATGTAACCTGAAAATTTCATGCACGAATCTTTTGGCCAACACTGGTGAATCATCCTTTAGATTTCTAGTGATGAAATGAGCTACCTTAGTTAGTTTATCTACAACTACCAGGATAACATCATGTTTATTCCTGGACATAGGTAACCCTTGTACAAAGTCCATGCTTATTACTTGCCATTTGTACTGCGGTATGCTATGGGGATATAATAGTCCAGCAGGGTGCATGTGTTCTGCCTTAACCCGCTGACATTCCAGACAATGAGTCACAAAATCAATAACATCCTTTTTCATACCTTTCCAAAAGTATTGTTGTTTTAGATCAGCGAGCATTTTTGTGATACCCGGGTGTCCAGAGAAGGGTGAATTATGAAATTCAACTAACAACTTCTTTCTCAAATCATTCAGCATAGGTACGTATACCCTGTTTTCATAACGTAAGATTCCTTCATTATCAAAATGAAAACCTTTATACCTTTCATCATTAGGTTCTGCAGCAAGTGCTGCTTTTACTTGCTGAAAGTATATATCAGATTCTGAGGCACTTTTTACCTCATCCTTAAACTGAGTTCTTAATGTTATAAGAGCAGAAATGTGCTTCCTACGACTTAGAGCATCTGCTACCCTATTCTCTTTCCCTTTGATGTAGCTAATATCAAAATCATATTGAGATAAAAACTCTAACCACCTTCTCTGTCTGGCATTTAGATTAGGCTGAGTGAAAATATATTTCAGTCCTAAGTGATCAGTTTTCAACTCAAAAGGTTTCCCAAGTAAATAGTGTCTCCAGACTTGAAGCGCATGAACAATGGCAGCAAGCTCCAAATCATGAGGAGCATAATTCAGCTCATGTAACTTAAGTTTTCTACTTTCATATGCTATGACTTGATCATTTTGTAACAAAACACCTCCAAGGCCTTCCCCAGAAGCATCCGTTACAACAGTAAAGCTCCCATTAGGGTCTGGTACAGCTAATATAGGTGCGGAAGTCAACTGACTTTTCAGACTTTTGAAAGCAGTTTCACACTTATCATTCCAAATAAATTTCTTATCCTTCTTCTGCAATGAAGTTATCGGTGCAGCCACTTTAGAAAAATCCTTAACAAATTTTCTATAATAACCAGCAAGACCCATGAAGCTTCTTACTTCGTGCACATTCTTTGGTGCAGGCCACTCAGTTATTGCCACTATTTTTGAAGGATCCACAGCAATTCCTTCTTTACTAATGACATGACCCAAATAGTGAACTTCTGTATCAAAGAAAGAACATTTGGATAACTTACCATACAACTTTCTTTTTCTCAAAATTCCCAAAACTATCTTCAAATGCTCATTGTGCTCTTCAACACTTTTAGAATAAATGAGAATATCGTCCAAGAATACAAGTACAAACTTGTCCAAATATTCTTGAAAGATATTATTCATTAAGTTCATAAAAGTTGCGGGTGCATTAGTTAATCCAAAGGGTAGAACCGTGAATTCATAATGTCCGTACCTTGTTCGGAAAGCTGTTTTATGAATATCTTCTTCTCTAATCCTTAATTGATGATAACCAGATCGAAGATCTATCTTAGAATAAACCGCTGCCCCACGCATCTGGTCAAATAGATCGTCGATCCTTGGAAGTGGGTATCTATTCTTGATTGTTGCTTTGTTCAACATCCGATAATCAATACACAGCCTAAGTGTTCCATCCTTCTTTTTCACAAATATTACTGGCGCTCCCCAAGGTGAAACACTTGGTCTAATCAAACCTTTAGACAAAAGTTCTTGCAATTGTGCCTTAAGCTCGACTAACTCTGTAGTAGTCATCCGATAAGGTGCTTTGGAAATAGGTTCCGTTCCTGGTTTGATTTCGATGGTGAAGTCAAATTCCCTCTTGGGTGGTAAACCTGGTAATTCCTCCGGAAAAACGTCTTTGAAACTTTGCAACAGAGGAAATCGTTTCATGGAATCACCATCTTCTTCTGAAAATTCAGATATCTTTACTACATAAAGGGTACATCCTTTGTTTTTAGCCTTTTTAAGCTGCATAGCTGACAGTTTTCTAACTGAAATTTCCCGTTTCACACCTTGAATCTCTGCTGCTTTCAGCCGATCATCTAAACATTTTATATTCTTTTCATAGCAGTCTACTTTTGCTTTATGGTCAGCTAACCAATTGACACCGATGACAATGTCATACGATCCCAAAGGTGTAACATAGAGGTCAACTTCAGTGGAAAAGTTAGGTAAGTCAAGGACTGCCCCAAAAAGACACATACTCACTGTATGAACAGAATTATTACCATACTGTACAGTCCAAGATTTATCCATTTTTCCAGCCTTTCTTTTAAGTTTAGAAGCAAGTTTACTAGAAATAAAACATTCAGTAGCTCCTGTATCAAAAAGAATAGTGACAGGTATGCCAAATAACTTACCCGAAACTTCTATAGGTGTCACTTGCTTTTCAGCTTGCTTGTCTGCTACTGCAGCATGTATCTTATGCTGCTGATTACGATCATCCTTCTTCAAAGGGCACTGATTTGCGTAGTGGTCTTTGCCACAATTGTAGCAGCCTCCTACAGGTCCCTTTTTAGGCTCAAAATTACCTCCAGCCTTGTAATTATCACGTTGTCCTCCATAGGGCTTCTGCCCATTGTTATAATTTTTGGCAAAATTATCCCTTACATTTCCAGCAGGCTTATTTGCTACTGTTTTCTTACTATTATCCCCTGGAAACTTACTTCTATTTCCAAACTTTTTCCATGGTCCCTTTTTGGGTGCAAGTGAAGTTGAAGAAGGGTTTGCAATCTTCTTCCGCACTTCCTCTTTATGAGCAGAAATAGCCTTTAATTTCTGTTCTTGTCTTATGGCCTTTTCAACAACTCCTTCCATAGTGGTTGGACTGTGAACATCGACCTCTCCCCCTATCACGGGATTCAGTCCCATGATGAATTTCTGTATTCTGAACTTCTCGTCAGTTTGATACTGCGGTACATACTTGAGGAGTTTTGTAAACCGCTCCCAGTATTCAGTTACCATTAGCTTCCCTTGAGCTAAGTTCTGGAATTCTGTCATTTTCTGATCATAGAAAAGTTGTGGCAGCCAACGTTGCCTAAAATAGCCCTTAAATTGATCCCAAGTAATATTGGTCTCATCAATATTTAGCTCAGCTTTACGGCTATCCCACCATGAAGATGCTTCGTGGGAAAGCTGATAGGCTCCCCAAATAGCTTTGGTTTCCTCTGAGAAGTTTCTTATTGCAAAGTACTTCTCCATTTCGCTGAGCCAGTTCTCAGCTCCATCTCCTAATGTGGTGCCATCATATTTAGGTGGGCTTATCCTTTTTATATCATTAGTGAGTTCTGCTGCCAACCTGGCCTTTTTGTTTTCTGGTTGGACAGGTGCATTTCCAGCGTTATTATCAACACCCATATCGGGGTTGTCCTCAGGAGGTTGCTGATTGTTATTACCAGCTTCATCATCCTCCTCATTTCCCATTACTTGTTGTTCAAGTACAGCCAAACGATCTCTTGTGTCCAATAGGGCAGCAAGGATCTCATCAAGCTTTTGGGTTGTTGCCGCCCCTCCTTCAGGTGGAGCATTATTCGCAACGTTCCCCCTTGTTCTAACCATTTTCTGTTACAAGAAAATTCAGGTTTTTATCAGATTATGGACACAATAGGTCCAAGAGCTGCAACCTTCAGCTCTGATACCAAGATGTAACGTCCTCAATTTAGTACATTAGAACAAGTAATTTTTTTTTTGATAAATGCTTCCTAGTTCTAAATACATAATTTAGAACTCACAGATCATAACAATCATTCTTATAACAGATAACCATATGCAGCTGTGATGACTCGGAGTACCTCCGATCTATTCATTCCATGACTCGGTAATCTACCGATCTATTCATGAGTATCAAAGAGTTGGCATTTTTATTTTAACACATCACTCTTGCGGTTCTCTTCCCTAATCTGGGATTCAGAATGCTCTGTCCAAGGAACCTATCTGAATAATTGTTACCATTATTCATCGGCATCTCGTCCCTCAGACTAGGTGACATAGGACAACGCAATCAGTAGCTTGCGATACTTTGGCCAAAGATTTGAAACATACTGCTTATGTCTCGTATTCCTTGATGGCATACTCGTCAATCTGGAATACGTCCTTCACCCCATTCCTATGTTATGTAGAATGTCTTACACTGACTTCTGTCAGCCTCCCCTGTCCCAAGTTATTCACTCAGGAACGGATTAATAATATGACAATGATATAAGGATGTTCTCAAGGACTAGGGATACGCTGACATACTGGGTCAACCCTTGTTAACCCTGTGTGTCAAGGTACCCCGAGTCTCCAGGGCAGCCTCATATCATGACCACATTCCTAACCAGTCCCGGAGTAAAAACTTGTTCGAGTTTAAGGTGTAAATCTTAACGATCAATGCAAAGGGTGTCGCCATAAGTCACCTGCATTGTTGTATCTTCGAGAAGATCCTAATCTTCTCGAAGGTACAACCCTGTAGTTGACTTGTGCCATCAACCTTCAAATCCACCTCGAAAAGATCTACTTAACTTTAAGGTGTTACTTACGTTGAGTTAAAGTTATACTTTAAGACGCTCCTTTTAGGGTAGTCTTTTCCCAACCCCTGGGTTCCTCACCTTAGAATTGCCTTTCTTATTAAAACCCATTTCACAAAGAGAAGTTATTAAGATTTGAGGTCTCATTAAGGAGTTCTTTGTTACACAATAATCTAAATCAACGAAATTGGGCAGTAGCCCTAAATCTTCACATAAGGTTGCTAACCATACCCTTATTAGGTTTATATCAGTTCTCAAAACTGAAATATATCTTACTTATTAGTATTAAGATATAGTGTTTAAAATCAAATTAAACGTTGTCTTGACTTAGATCAAGATTAGGGAGTAATAATTTATTCAGCCCGTTCAGCTTCCTGTTGAGGTTTATTTTAACCTTAGCTTCTCGAAAGACAGTGATCTAAATTCCAATTTAGCTTTAGATAGAACATAACAGAACTACTAAACATTCACAAGTATTCAGTCACATAATCTTTGCAAAGCTTACTTAGAGAATCCCAAATGTCTCCAAGGTATACAATAATAACAATGCTCTTAAAATCATTCGAACCGAAGAAGTTCAATCCATCAAGATACGAATGCAAACACATAAGTAACAAATACCTCATTTCATTCATTTCTAAGCTAATCAAATACATTTTATGCATTCAACATATTTGATACAATACTCAACAGCAAAAGAACATCTTTCTTCAAGTAGTACATTTAGAGAATCAAGTTGGAATTCATCATAAAACCAAATTAAACAATCTGAACATCATATCAGATCTGCGTGCCTTTACCACTTACGGCAACCATCTGTAAAAATTGTCAACACGGGTCAGTTCGGTGAACTGAGCATGATAAGCACTAATTCTTAAAACAATTGCAATCCACCAATTGTTCTCATTAAACAACCTGTTTAAATGAAATCATTTCTTCAAATTCCAAACATAAATCAGGCTATTCATCTTATATGTTAGAGACTAAGAACATATGAATACAACCATTCTAAAGACAACAAAACTCCTACAAGATTGTTTCTAACAATTTCTCAAAGGCAGTTAAAACATTCAACAAGCTCACTGTCTTAATTCTTTTATCATCATAACACATTTCAATGGTATTGACAAGTATACCTATTTATACAGCAACACACATTTTATACCAGTCTCTCCATACAATACCACAGTTTATTCTTGTTATGCCCTTACCGTAGAGATCACAAAAGGATGCAAGAAGAAAGCACACAAGGTTTCCTGACTAGGAGAGAGAGAATTTTCCTATTCAACTTATTATACATCAACATATAAATTACAGTCTAGAAGAAAGAAACAGAGTCAATCAGATTCCTAAATCATAATGTTCTGGACTGTACCGACTCCTTTAGAATAATGCAAATACATTTATGCATGTGACTAAACAGTCGAGATTACAAGAAGAACTACAGTTCCATCTAAATCCAATTATAAAAATCACCTGTAGCTATTAAGCAATACAAGAGCTCTCGCGACAAGCAATAGTAAGTAATCCAACCATAACAGACTCAACAATTCTTTTTCATATCATTCATCAACATGAATATACCCATCGCCATTGTTTAACATGAGCACAGCTAGGAGCTTTTTATCACAGTCAGCCACGAGACTAGATAACACTAAAACAAATGACGTTCCATATGCAAATACAACGATATTCACACTAAGTCTAAACACAAACATGCACAGCTTCATTCAACTGAATCTAATCTCTATGAATGTACAGCAAGGACTTTACAGAAGTCACCTCCATTTCATAAGCTCATCCAAGTTTTAACCTAAGTAGAGCCATCCCGCAAACACATCAGGGCTTCAACAGGAGTCGAGTTCACATGGAAATACTGCAAGGGCTCCAACGGAGTCGTATCCAACAAGAACTCACAGCCCTGGGTTAAGATTAAAGTCGAATTCATACGAAAACATTCAAGGACTCCAACTGAATCAATACCAACAGTCTACACAACTAAACTTCTACAGAAGTCGATTACAAGATACATATTAAGGATTCCAACAGAATCAATATCAATAAGTATTCACAACTAAGCTTATACAGAAGTCGAAACACTAGTTACATTTCAAGGACTCCAACTGAGTCAATACCAACCGTATTCACAACTAAGCAACAATATTCGAACTGAGCAACAGTATTTAAGTAACTAAGCAACAGTATTCACAACTAAGCAATACAGTATTCACAACTGAGCAAGCTTATTCACAACTGAGTCGAAAACTAGTTACATTTCAAGGACTCCAACTGAGTCAACAGTATTCACAACTAAGCAAGTATTCATAACTAAGCTTAGACAGAAGTTGAAATACAAGATACATTTCAAAGACTCTCACTGAGTCGATACCATCAGTATTCTCAACTAAACAACAACATTCAAAACTAAGCTTATACAGAAGACGAAAACATACGAAACATTAAAAGGACTCCCACTGAGTCATTTTCGTATATAATTCCTGAAAACTTTCAATGGAAACTAACCCAAAATTGCTAACACAGTAAGGATTTCTACAATAGTCGCATTCAAGTAGTATAATCACAACAAGCATTCCAAACAGAAGGAACTTCAAGTATTCACAGCAAGATTCAACAAGATTCAACAACAATAAAAGCACAGCCGGTCTCAATCGAAATGAAACCAAAAGGAAGAATAAATACAGTAAACATTCCAACAAAGTCTTCGAAAAACCCTGAGATTCCTAATTCCACAGGAAAAGAAGAACCAATACATTGCTTCAAACCAACTGAACTGAAATCACCTGAACAGAGTTGTTTTAATGAAAGCATTTGGAGTAAAGCAAGATTTTTAAAAGTCAGGGCCTATCATGCCTGGTAATGTCACTTAAAAATCCGAAGAAGACCTCTGAATGTGCTCGAGCCTTCTCCTCTTCTTCCACGATAGATTCAGCAACAATAATTTGTTACCCTCATGTCTTATAAACTTTCCCCGACAGAGAAAAGAGCTAGATATTCTCATAGTTGCCATGCAACACAAAGTAGACTGGTTCGAAGAACCAGTGATCAAACAGAGAGAAAAACGGAGCGTATGGAAAACCAAACAACCAACTAGTTTTCCATTTGCATGCCTTCCCAAGCAATCCGTGCTCGGGAACCGAAGTTCATCAATGACATTAACTCCAAGATTCCCACCCAATCTCCATTGCCACCGACCGCCATAGTTGGTGATTGACAAATTAAACAAAAGACCATTCCCAGATTTGGTGATACCTGCCACGTCAGGTCTCAATAGATATTTACAACCTCCACCAAATCCCAAGTCCTTCATCCTTATCCACCTCATAAATGCCATAGAAACTACCGCCCATGGCTCGCACCCCTTCATAGGTCCCCCTTCATCCATGATCATTAGTTAGGTTAGAAACATAGGTTAGATCATAAGGTAATACTTTAGTCTTACTTCCATAGTGCTAGGTGGCTAACCTTAGGAACATTTAGCTTATAGTTTAGGGCTAGGTTAGATTAATAATAATTTAACCAATAGGTTATAGTTTAGGTTTAGGTTATTAACCTTAATAAATCCAGTCTAGGTCTCCCAAGTAGGACCGATCCGTATTGGAACCAAACAGGTAAAACATTCCCTGTAAATGGATCCTATCAGGTATTGCTAAATAAGCTTACTGAATACCCAGGAACATCTTACCTGGCTTAAGGTCTAGGCCTTCCCGATGTTACGGTATTTGGAACCGATTTTCATTTAACAAGATCAGCCTGAGTTAACTCCTGAATTGCTCATTCAACACATTCAGACCTTGCAACTTTCGTAAGGTCTATAATTTTTGTTCATCCAGAATAAACTTAAAACATCTCTTGGATCAATGCCACTGATCCAAGGCTGAGTCATAAAGATGGGTAAATCCACAATTCATCCCGAAATCAGATTGAACTCAGGTGCTAAGGGTAAGGACACCCTTTCTCCGATTTCCCCCACGGGGCATCACCTCTAGTTGCGGGGGGCATCGAGTGGAGGTGCGTGTCATAACACTTAACGCATCGGTGTGGATTGCACCAAGGATCTGATAAATAGCTGTGCGGGCTGCATGCCATGCGCGAGTCAGACTCACTGTGCCAATTAAACACAACTCTCGGCAATGGATATCTCGTCTCTCACCATGATGAAGAATGTAGCGAAATGTGATACTTAGTGTGAATTGCAGAATCTCGTGAATCATCGAGTCTTTGAACGCAAGTTGCACCCGAGGCCTCGGCCAAGGGCACGTCTGCTTGGGCGTCACACTCTAAAATTGACTTCCCCTGTTCCTCGATGAGAGGATCAGAGATGGTTGTTCGTGCCCACCAGCGGTGCGATCGGCTTAAATGGGCACGAGATTTGTGGCCGATGTCACGATGAGCGGTGGCCAATGTTGGTCGGCATTGGATTGTGGCATGAGGTCACGGATTTACTCGTTGTTAGTCACAACTCTTCCGCGGGAGGGTGCGTCCCAACTTTCACGGCCCCAGGTCAGGCATGAGTACCCATTGAGTTTAAGCATATCACCAAGCGGAGGAAAAGAAACTTACTAGGATTCCCCTAGTAACGACAAGCGAACCGAGAAGAGCATAGCATGAAAATCAACAGATCTACATGCCAAATTGTGTAGTCTGTAGAAGTGTCCTCAGTGATGGACTGGGCCCAAGTCCCCTGGAAGGGGGCGTCGAAGAGGGTGAGAGCCCCGTCGAGGGAAAGATGAAAAGGAATTTGAAAAGAGAGTTTAAGAGTGCTTGAAATTGTTGGGAGGGAAGCGGATGGAAGCTCGCGATGCTCCCGGTCGGATGCGGAACGGTGTGAGCCGGTCTGCCACTCGGCATGGGGGAGTGCATCAGCATGGGCCATCGCGGCAGCACAAAGCACGGATTTTGGGCCGTTGAGTGTACCTCCGTCGCGGCGGTCATGGAACGAAGCGTGCACCTTTGGTGGGCCCTCGGGCACCTGCGCGCTCGTGGCACTGGCTTGCAGGGTTTCCATCCGACCCATCTTGAAACACGGACCAAGGGTTCTAACATGTGTGTGAGTCGGCGGGTTTCAAAACCTGCGAGGCGCAAGGAAGCTGACTGGCGAGAGCCCCTCTTTGGGGTGCACCACCGACCGACCCTGATCTTCTGTGAAGGGTTCGAGTGTGAGCACACCTGTTGAGACCTGAAAATGGTGAACTATACCTGAGCAGGGTGAAAAGCCAGAGGAAACTCTGGTGGAGGCCCGCAGCAATACTGACATGTAAATCATTCGTCTGACTTAGGTATAGGGGTGAAAGACTAATCAAACCGTCTAGTCGCTGGTTTCCTCTTAAGTTTCCCTCAGGATAGCTAGAGTTCATGCGTGAGTTTTATTTGGTAAAGCAAATAATTAGAGGCATCGAGGGCGTAACGTCCTCGACCTATTCTCAAACTTTAAATAGGTAAGGCGGTGCGGCTGCTCCATTGAGCCGTGCCACGAAATCACGAGCTCCAACTGGGCCATTTTTTGTAAGCAGAACTGGTGATGCGGGATGAACTGAAAGTCGAGTTACGGTGCCAAATTGCGCGCTAACCCAGATCCCATAAAGGGTGTTGGTTGATTAAGACAGCAGTACGGTGGTCATGGAAGTCGAAATCCGCTAAGGAGTGTGTAACAACTCACCTTCCGAATCAACTAGCCCCGAAAATGGATGGCGCTGAAGCGTGCAACCTATACTCGGCCGTCGGGACAAGTGCCAGGCTCCGATGAGTGGACTGGTCCCCGGTGCAGATCTTGGTGGTAGTAGAAAATATTCAAATGAAAACTTTGAATATTGAAGTGGGGAAAGGTTCCATGTGAACAACACTTAGACATGGGTTACTCGATCCTAAGAGATGGGGAAGTCCTGTATCAAGGCCGCACTTTGTACAATCATCGAAAGGGAATCGGGTTAATATTCCCGAACCAGGACGTGGTGGTGGACGACAACGTTAGGAAATATGGAGACATCGGCGGGGGCCCCAGGAAGAGTTATCTTTTATTTTTAACAGCCTGCCCACCCTGAAATTGGTTCAACCAGAGATAGGGTCCAACGGCTGGAAGAGCACCGCCCATCCTGTGGTGTCCAGTGCGCCTTCGGCAGCCCTTGAAAATTAGGAGAACCGAGTACCATTCACGCCCAGTCGTACTCATAACCGCATCAGGTCTCCAAGGTGAATAGCCTCTGGTCAATAGAACAATATAGGTAAGGGAAGTAGGTACAATGGATCCGTAACTTCGGGAAAAGGATTGGCTCTGAGGGATAGGCCTAGGGGTTTGTGCCTTAAACCTGCGGGCTGCTATCGACCTACCCGAGCTGCTTCCATGGTGAGGGTGGGCCATCACGTGCCTATCAGGCGATGGGCGCAGGACGCTCCCCTTGTGGGGGCTTTCCCTAGGCGGCGAACAACCAACTCAAAACTGGTACGGACAAGGGGAATCCAACTGTTTAATTAAAACAAAGCATTACGATGGTCCCTGCGGATGCTGACGCAATGTGATTTCTACCCAGTGCTCTGAATGTCAAAGTGAAGAAATTCAACCAAGCGCGGGTAAACGGCGGGAGTAACTATGACTCTCTTAAGTAGCCAAATGCCTTGTCATCTAATTAGTGACGCGTATGAATGGATTAACAAGATTCCCACTGTCCCTATCTACTATCTAGCAAAACCACAGCCAAAGGAATGGGCCTGGTAGAAATCAGCGGGGAAAGAAGACCTTGTTGAGCTTGACTCTAGTTCGACTTTGTGAAATGACTTGAGAGGTGTGGAATAAGTGGGAGTCGTTTCGGCCAAAGTGAAATACCACTACTTTTAACGTTATTTTACTTATTCCGTGAGGAGGGGATGGGGCAATGCCCCTGTTTTTTGCCTTAAGGTGTGTCAAGGCGCGCCGATCCAGGTGAAAGACATTGTCAGGTGGGGATTTTGGCTGGGGCGGGACATCTGTTAAAAGATAACACAGGTGTCCTAAGATGAGCTCAACGAGAGAACAAAAATCTCGTGTGGAACAAAAGGGTAAAAGCTCATTTGATTTTGATTTTCTGTACAAATACAAACCGTGAAAGTGTGGCCTATCGATCCTTTAGACTTTCAGAATTTAAAGCTAGAGGTGTTAGAAAAGTTACCACAGGGATAGCTGGCTTGTGGCGGCCAAGCATTCATAGCGACATTGCTTTTTGATCCTTCAATGTCAGCTCTTCCTATCATTGTGAAGTAGAATTCACCAAGTGTTGGATTGTTCACCCACCAATAGGGAACGTGAGCTGGGTTTAGACCGTCATGAGACAGGTTAGTTTTACCCTACTGATGATCCACGCTGCGATAGTAATTCAACTTAGTACGAGATGAACCATTGATTCACACATTTGGTCATCACGCTTGGTTGAAAAGCCAGTGGCGCGAAGCTACCATGTGTTGGATTATGACTGAATTCCTCTAAGTCAAAATCCATGCTAGATGCAGCACATCTCTCTCTCCAATTGCATCATGACCCGCAGTAGGGGTGCTCTTGCACCCCCAGGGGCCCGTGTCATTGGCGACCTCTGGTCGGTACAACAACACCCTGTCTGGGGAAACCTTGTATAACAATTTCAAGTGTTCGGTGTGAGAAGAATCCTTTGCAGACGACTTAGATAAGTGACAGTGTATTATAAGTGGCAGAGTGGCCTTGCTGCCACAATCCACTGAGATTCAGCCCTTTTTCGCTCCGATTCGTACAACCTGAGACTAGTTGAAGAGTGGGGTTTCCACACATCAGATGCGACTTTTGTTTTTACGCGAGTGTAGGAGGGAGGAGTGGGGTTTCCACACTCAGCAGATGCGACCTTATTCTCCTTTTTCCCAAGTATAGGAGGAGGAGGAGTGGGGTTTCCGGAGAAGAGATGCGATGCGATTTTTTTTTTTTTTTTTGTCCAAGTATAGAAGAGGAAGAGGTGGGGTTTCCGGTGAAGAGATGTGATCTCCTCCTCTCTTTTTTTTGTTTTGCCGAAGTATAGAAGAAGAAGAGGTGGGGTTTCCTGCGAAGAGATGCGATCTCCTCCTCTCTCTCTTTTTTTTACCCAAGTATAGAAGAAGAAGAGGTGGGGTTTCCGGTGAAAAGATGCGATCTCCTCCTCTCTCTTTTTTTTTTTGGCCCAAGTATAGAAGAAGATGAGGTGGGGTTTCCAGCGAAGAGATGCGATCTCCTCCTCTCTCTTTTTTCTTTTTCCCAAGTATAGAAGAAGAAGAAGAGGTGGGGTTTCCGGAGAAGAGATGCGATCTCCTCCTTCTTTTTTTTTCCTAAGCATAGAAGAAGTGGGGTTTCCGGAGAAGAGATGCGGTCTCCTCTTCTTATTTTTTTCCTAAGCATAGAAGAAGTGGGGTTTCCAGAGAAGAGATGCGATCCCCTCTCTTCTTTTTTGCCTAAGCATAGAAGAAGTGGGGTTTCTAGAGAAGAGGTGTGATCTCCTTTATTCTTTTTTTTGCCTAAGCATAGAAGAAAGTGGGGTTTCCAGAGAAGAGATGCAATCTCCTTTATTCCGCAAGTATAAAGTGGGGTTTCCAGAGACGAGCATTATCGGTTGTGCCCGACTCGGTGGTTGTGTGTATTTGGTGTGAGCCTAACTTATTGTACTTTGGGCTATTTTGTCTTGTGAGAGTTAATAAGAATTACACATTCTCCCAGCTGTATAGTACATTGTGTATTTGCTCTTATTCTTAGAGTAGATTTCCTTACATTGCATGCTTTATTGTGCTTCCGCATTAAACCCATCAAAAATAATCTTCTAACAAAACCTGACCCAAATCCTAAAGAAATTCGTTACTCTTCTGTAAAAAATTGGCATATCACATCTCCCCTTTGCCCTTTGGGCTTATCATACTAGCATTCATCCTCCACGAATGCCCACCACCTTTGTCTTTGGATATGGTACGCGAGGCTGTCTTGCTCTTGGAAATTACAAATAGCCCTCCCTCAAAATACTCTTCCCCGGATATTCTCACCAATACATGATTTCCGCCAGAGCGGTTAGCCCAATTGGAGCTTCTTCTTGCGAGCGTCGTCTTACGCTCTGTGACCCGCCCCTCACCGTTCATCTATATCAAAATTTCATCATCCGTGCTTACTTATACGTGACTTCATAGCGAACCTTTACAAGTTGGTGATCTTGTCCTCCAAGAGACAACATGTCCACCAAACTAGAAAAAGAGCCCAAACGTGGCGAAGTGACTCCTAATTGGATTGGGCCTTACATTAGCACTCCACACGTATGGATCAGGCACTTGCATTTAGCTTCACTTTCATGGTAACCGGAGGCCTAACCCCGTAATGCCTGCATCTTTGACCATTCTATTGTTGAAATTATGTTACAATCACTTTTATCCTCCCTAACGCTCATCCCTTGACTCAGTTACAACCGCATACCTTTGGTTCCCTACAGCTCAAAATCAATCAAGCCGTCACATGGTTTGATTATCCCCTCCCTTTAAAAATGGCCTTCCACTTTTTAGTCGATAGTCCCCATGACTCAACGTATTAAAATGACACTTCTTATTACACACTTATGGATTTTTCTTAGTCAAACTCCTACAAAACGAGCTTTATGCCAAACAACATCTGGATCTCTAAATATACATAGCTGCGCCCGCAAGGACAATATATGCCACACGCTTCTATTATATATATAGACTGCTTCCCCCGAAGGACAGCTCCTACACAACACTCGATCTAAGACTATAAAAGACTGCGCCCTTGAAGACCGCTATATCACAGTCCGAGCCTTTTATCAGAAGCCTGCTCGCATTGAGCAGCTTCGCAAAGACCTCAAGAGTAACTAAAATAACATATCCCTTATAGACTTGTCCCACATCGATCGTCTATATTTAGTAAAATAAAACCACATGCAAAAGCATTTGGCGTCCATGGACTTGTCTATTAGGTTAGGGTCCTTTCATCAGAACTCACTTATAAAACAAACGTTCGCTGTGCCTATAGCTACAACACCATCCCACCTCACCTCACCATTTGTTAAACAACAAACTCAGGGACGTGAGTTCTGCCCGATATATTGGTGAATTATACAACTCTTTTCCTTTCACCTATTGAATTCTCATCTATCACGTACCTCGGGGTTTCAGGCTCGTTGCTACGTTATTATGTGGTTTGTTAAAGCTCTTTTCCATCCCTCGGCAGCACTTTTTCCTCTTTGACTCCATCTAGGATTTGTGTTGATCTTAATCGGACATGGGTGCCCTACCACTGGTTAGGCTAACTTTCATCCACTTCACCTATATACCTATACCAACATTGCCAATTCCTTACCAACCAACAAAACTCGCCTACCAATTAGAATGCTTTGACCCACACAAAAATTGGCTAAACAATCTCTAATTTTCCCGAATTCACCTCTCCCTGGCTAAGGGAACTACATCGTTCTAGGGCCCCTCCTTGCTTTGTCAATGGCTTAGGTAGTACACTTCGAGACATAGTGTCTCCCAAGGTTAAGCTGGACATCCCCCTACCATAACGTTAGCATGTGTTGTAATAACATATTTTTGCGTATTTCTTTTTGCCAACCAGTTATCTTTATCATTTTTTGCAAAACCCAACATTCAAACCAAAACCCTTTGACCTTTTTATTATTATAACTCAAATCAACATACATATTCAGTGACTTAGATGTTCCACAAATACATATTCTCTATATCGAGGCAGGTGGCATCATTATTATTCTTTATACTCTATAAATCACTTAGACCTTGCGCTCTCCAAAATAGTGATGATCGGATCGTGACGCCTCCACAGGCCTCTCCGTCCTTAAGGTACAGGGCTATTGGTACCGCCCAACTGATCTGCCAATCTCTCCTGCAAACATCATGAATATGCTCTCTCGGAATGGAGGAATCTCACCTCTAGTTCCCTCCGCTTGTTGACTCCGTAAACCGCTAACAATCCTCTTGTCTCATTCACCTCCGTTTGGAGCTAATGAACTAAACTTTGCAGACAATCTCTCTCCGCTGTAATCATAGCTATGTCAGGACGATCACATACACCTCGCAGTTCTGCTACCCACCATAATCTATAGGCCTCTGTCGTTCCTGCATCCATTACTCTGCGATCGGCTACTATCTCTTCTAGTCCTTCTGGAGGTGTCGGCCGAGGAGGTGAGAATGATGCCTCCGACCCCGATCCTCATATATGGTCTATAAGCCAGGGGTATATCCTGCACAAATCCAAATTGTCACCGTACGCGATCTAGAGGAATCCTCTCATACTCACCTGGCCTGTGCCCCGCGCATCCCACCTCAATCGCTCTACACCCCCTCAACCTCCTCAGCTATGTTCTCTGTTACCATATAGTTCCTGTAAGGCCTCCAACAGATATCTACAATCGTCACCCCATCTCCCATACCTACCTATAATACTCAGTGTCACCTGTCACGGCCTGGGATCTTGCCTCTTGTTTCTGTCTGGACCCATCGTCTAAATCCCAACCTCTGCACTCCTGTCTCTGTTGAATGGATGGGTCAGCCTATTGGTCACACACAAATAATGTGCTCATAGGCCCAACAATTTAATAAATATGAACAATCTAGTGTCGTCCTATGATATTTTGCCTACAAGCCCATAAACCCCTGTATAGCTCCGCCAAATATGGTAGGTGCCCATGCAAAAGTCACGTTCCTTTCTATCATTTCCCAAATAACACACATCAATGCTTTTGGAAATCTTCCCCCATCCCGCCCTCGGTAATGCATAATACCCCACCGTTATCATTAATACCATTGCCAACCCTTGTTGCCTCAGGGTGGTGCTAGCATACATTATACCATAAGTGAATGTCAAACCTCGGTTTGTGTCAAATCTCGTGCGTATGGACCAAATACTGTTGTTATCGCTCCCCGCGCCACGCTAGGAAATGCCTAATATACTGGTCTTCCTGTAATTGGGAGTCTCAAAATACGGAACACATCTTCCAATGTCACTGGCATCTCCCCTGTTGGTAGATAGAAGGTATTCCTCTCTGGATTCCATCTCTCAATCAACGCTTGTAACATAGCATGGTTATGTGTGATTCGTGAATAATAGTGGATTCCACTTAACCCCAAATGATTTATCAATGCCCACTCAGCTGGTGTTACATCCGCTTGGATCCGTGACAACAACGCTGGCACAGTATCGTTCATCCTTAACCCTGCCTCCACTTGCACACATCAAAACAACACATAGCCATTCAATAAATCAACTCCCCGAGGGTTTTTCTCACATTCTGGAAATTCCTACAGTAACCGATATCGGTTATAGATAACCGATAGCGGTTCAGTAACTGATACCGGTTATCTTTAACCGATATCGGTCACTGTCAATTTTATACACCCTGCCTAAACACACCACCTACGACAATAATTTGATCGTTTACCCCTATCTATACATACAAACATACCCAAAACCCCTGATTACCTACCCCATAACACTCTCCTCATCCATAACCCTTGCTATCATGTTTTCTTTCTCATATCTACCCACTTACACTTCTCTCATCCTATTCACAAAACATGCAAGAATTAAATTACAACCACAACGTTTACCTCTTGGGCTACAACAGCTTGAGGTGGAACTTGTCTTCCCTCTCGTCCCTACCTACTGGATTCCTCTCCTTGTTTAGCCATGTTCACCACCCTCTTCAAATATAACTTTCCGTTTTGCTGTCTGAATCTCAGCCCACATTCACTTTCCCTGTCTCTTTCCTCCTTATCACTCAATTCTCTCATGCAATTACCTGTCCCAGTCGTCAAACAACGTCACATTCATGTATTTAGCTTCTTGCATGGCTCTCAAAATAAGAACTTAAGTTACCACCCTAGCTTTTCTATTTTTAGAAAATCTCATTATGGAATAACCGGTATCGGTTACCTGACTGATACCGGTCTAGCATCTACCGACGTCGGTTAACTAACCAATATCGGTCACATGACTAACTTTTTAAAACATAGTTATTTTCTTTATTTTCTACCTAATTTTTGTGGCACCCACCTATTTTTCCTACATAACAACACCATTATCAATATTTGTCATCCAAATCACATATATATATCATCGTAATTTCAGCAACATCATCTATCTACATTATAACAACCATCGACAACATACATACGACATCATATATATATACATCAAACCCATCAGCATACACAATATGTGAATCAAACTCATCATCTATATATACATACATTCCATTTGAAAAGCCATCAACAAAAGACATCAACACCATCAATATATAAACCATGTGGATCAAACTCGTCATACATTAAATTTCACAAACCATCGACAAAACACTTCAAACATTTTAAACACAGCATATGGATCAAAATCATCATATATATCTATATATCGAAGGTTTCAAATATACAACTTGCCCTGTATAGGGGCCTCTGTGATCTCATAATAATACAGAGCCGGCACGCAGGCCGCAATGACTGTCAACATCTCGACTCGACTCGCAGACCGGTCTCTCATATCAAAAATATACTCGGCTCGCAGGCCGGTATATACTATAAATGAAAAAATGAATGAATAAATCATATGTGGGCACGCAGGCCTCTATCAACATAACCGGTTCGCAGACCGGTGCCTATATCCAATGTACAAACAAAAACATCTATCTCTGACCCAGGGATGTCTCAACTCTCCCCACCACCCTCAGCACCTCTCCCTATGGGTCCTGGCCCTGGCTCCCGCCTCCTCCCTGTCACCGACCCACCAGCTGTAGCTGTACCCCCCCTGGGATCTCTGACTCCGTGAGGTCTCAGCTCTGTGCACCGCATATGGGTGATAGTCAGCCCCGGTACCATCAAGGACATCCTGATAATACCGAGCCTCCGCTCTCGCCTCCAAATAACGGGCCCGTGCCACCATCGTTGTTGGGGTTGGTCCCCTGACTCCTAATAATAATGGCCCCTTTGCCGGTGCTTGTGGCTGTGCCGGTGTCAGTGGTGGTACCTGTGGTGGGGCCTGTGGTTGTACCTATGGCTGCACCTGTACCTGTGCCTGGGCTAACTACCCCTGTAGGACACCTATCTGTGCCTGTGTAGCAGCAAGCTGCCCCTGTAACAACTGTACCTATCCCCTGAGCTAGTCCCTCTCTGCTATAACAGCCGCTAAGTCTGGCTGTGCGGGCTGTGCTCTCCTCGCGGCTCTCTCCCCTGCCCACCATACCAAAAATGATCCTGTGCAGCTGGCGTCGTCTACAGTATCATCTGCTAGCCTCTCTGCTACCCAATCTGGGTCCACGGGCTATGGTGTAGGCAGTGGGGCCTCTACATCGTCCCTCCGGTACTGAGGGAAGGGAGGTGGCTCATCCTGTCATAGCCCCATCTGCCATCGTACCCTCTCTAGGGGTATCCGCTCATGCTCTCCCGGCCTCTGTCCCGCTATCTAGAATGTATACTAGATCCAACGCAACTGTGATCGAGCTCCTCCATGGGGGTGATGACCTCTGTAAGGCCTCCATACAATATCCAATGCAGTCACGCCCTCTAATAAATGATGGTAGTACACTACATCCCATCCAGCGAGCACCGCTCGTGGCTAGCCCACGACCCCCAACCACCTCTGAAATCCATATCTATATATCACCTGTGCCCCTAGCTACTGGGGCAGCCCTACTAGTCGAATGCATATGATATGCTCATATGCCCAGCAATGTAACAAAAATGTGGAACAAATCCCGAATCGCCTCATCTGGCGATAGCCCCACAGCTCTCTGTATAACTGCACCAGGTATACTGGTGCCCAAGCATAACATGTATGCTCCTCCACCATCTCGTGTAGTACCCCCATCAGTGCCCGTGGAAAGCAGCCTCCCTTAGAGTCTGGGAGGGCGAAGCATGTGATGCCTATCATCATCAACACGGCAAGCCGTGTCTCATGTCTGTGGGCACGATACATGTCCCCATAGGTAATTCTCACACTATGATAAGTCAATAGTGCGGCTACATCCCCAAATACCTGTAGAATGCTATCCATGGCTGTCTCTGTATCTACCTGGAATATTGCCTCTCCATCGATCGGCAGTCTAAGGATGCGATACACATCCTCCAGTGTAATAGTCATCTCTCCAGTCAGGAGATGGAACACATTGGTCGCCGGACCCCCATCTCTCGATGAGGGAAACCATAAGACTGTGATCCCTATCTATAGCCCTATAACACTGGACTCTGCTGAGTCCCACCTCGCGCATGATGGCCCACTAACACGTGTGGCCGCATCTGTCTCAACAACGGGGGCATCATATCCTGCATCGTTAGCTGCTGACGTGCCTGCAAAACCAACCCACTGCATTAGCCCTACTCTTTACAACAACAACTAATTTAACCCTCTATACCCCCTTTTTATCCACCCGACCACACCCTGACTCTATAACACACATCTACACCCACCTATCTTACCCTAAAAACATCTACGACATCCCCCTCCCTCTTCACACCCAAAACACAAAACCCAATAATAAACAAAACACCCAAACAATACCAAAACACCCAAATAACAACCCAAACAACAACCAAAAATTCAAAACAACAACAAACCCAAACCAACAAAATAAATAATCCTAACTAAGATCGCACACCATCAAACCTTTACGATATCCCCTTGCCCTATCTCGCACCCTACCAATCACTCGGCTCTACTCTCGCCGTTTACCTATGCCCCTCCCAATTTAACACCTCCCCATTCATACCCACCACCTAATCTATCCTAACCCGCGCCAACCATTCCCCCCCCCCCCACCAATCACTCTTCCTATCAACCTCTACCCCTTCCCTCTTCACCCCCAAAACACAAAACCCAATAATAAACACAACACCCAAAAAAAAACCCCAACAACAACCTAACACCCAAAACCACAACAACACCAACCCAACACAATAACTAATCCTAACTAAGGACCGGTACCGATCACCCATGACCGGCACCGGTCCCCTCCTAGCATCTCTCCACCGACACCGGTCGCTGTACGACCGACACCGGTCATCCACAAACCTCCCTTGCCCGAAAAATTTGTGACCGATGCCGGTCGCTTAGCGACCGACATCGGTCACTGTAAAATCCCAGAGCCGAACCCGACGCGGCCCCCCCAAATCCATTTTTGCCTATTTCTCTCTATTTACCCACCCAAACACCCTAAAAACCTACCCACCCTGCTGCCTTGGCCTATTTAACCCATCTACCCTCTCTATTTTTCAAATAGCTTCAATTTCTTCATTATTTTATCAAAACATTGGATTCCTACCCAAACCCAAATATAGCTTAACAACATCAAATTCACACAATGAAAGGTTTTGAACCTACTGGTACAACGACACGTCATCGTGGTGGGATAGGTGGTGGTGGTCCAGCTGGTCTAGCACCTCCTACTCCTCCTGGCTGTGCCATGGCTCTAACTCACCTCTGTTGGGTCCTCCACCAATCAACTGCTACCCTCCTACTCGCTAGGGCCTACCAACCACTCACTTCTCCACTCAAATAGTGCCACCTCAGCCAACAAATGCACCAATCTCAACAATACACCTCAGACAACTCCAATTGGTTTTCAAATTGACAATGTGACAATGACAGGCCGTATTTTTCTTTTTATAGGTTTTTGACCTATAACTAATATCGGTTATATTGTGCCCTAAGGAACCGGTATCGGTCACCTAACCGATAGCGGTCATATCTAGCCGATATCGGGTTAATACCTACCTTCACCAAACTTCTTCCCTTATTCACCAATCTCCCTTTCTCACCACATTGCCTATTCACCACATCGCCTATACCCGCCATTGCTGTTTAGCTGTTTTTAACTTCATTGGCCCGACCCAAGGCCGCAACCCAACCATTTGGCCCAACCCAATGCCGAAACCAACCATTTAGCCCGACCCAAGGCCCCAACCACCAACTCCAGCCTGACCAAAAGCCGCAACCAACCATTTGGCCCAACCCTATGCTGCCACCAACCATTTAGCCCGACCCAAGGCCGCACTAAACCCATCAGGGCCGACCCACGGCCCTCACTAATCAATCGGCCCAAACCAAGGCCGTACCACTTAAATACCTCACCCCACACCAACAAATTACAATTTTATCCACTCATCCTGTCACTTTTTGTTCAATCGAGCTCACCTGTTCATGTTTTAGCATGATTAGGGTACTGGACTTGATCAGTCAACCAACTTTTCCTAGACCTAGACCATGACATTTATCTCAACCAAACCAACCATTTAGTACTGCCGAACATGCCTAAAAATTCTTGTACCTTACCAGTTATATCCCCTGGTGCTACTTCCTATGCCTTGGATACCTAGATTATATCACCCTTGTTTGGATAAACTATTGACCTTTGCCTATGAATTGCTTGTTTGCTCTTCAAATCATGTACCCTAGTCGCACTACTACATTTCAACATGCATCTACTTCTTTGGACCTACCCCACCATCTCACCATCATCTCAACACCATTTACCCTTTATCAACCCTATCCCTGATTTCACGCTATCTCAATCTGTGATAGATTTGAGGGGGATTACCTATACCCTTAACAGGAGTAACCACTTCATATTATTGTCCGTGTAGCTTTACAAAACAAGCTACACGACAATAAGGGGCTAATGTAGACACCAAATTTATGTCTTATGACCCCCTTGTGCCCCGCATCTCATTTCGTAACCTAACCTCATCACCTAAACCTTACACAATTATTTATTAATTACCTTATAATTAATAAATCCACATCGCCATACCTGCCACCTCATTTTGCCACCTCATCATGACCTAGTCCTAACCATAAACTAACCTAATTAAGAACTATAACTTGGTCTACATCCACACCCATGACAAAATGACTCCTCACCCGCACCTAAAACCAACCTCGTAATGACTTGACCAAGCCCACAACTAATCCCTTGGGAGAAAAGGAGGGAAAGTTGGCTATTTTACTAAAAATAGCCCACTTTGACCTGACCGATACCGATTCCTACTCGACCACTGTCGGTTACGTAACCACCATCGGTTCCCTATAAATGACCTCCTCCAACCAATAATAAGGGTCGGGATTTTTGATTAATCAGGATCATCAGATGTCATTGAGGAAATCCGGATTTTACTTGGCCGAGCAGAGACAAGTGAAGAAACAAGAAGAGTTTGCAGAAAAGGACATCAAGCCCAAGACTGCAACTGAGTAACCAGAGCCTGGTGACACTCATCTGATCATCGGGAGGGAAGATATCTCATCTTCTGATTGTCAGGTCATCCTACCTGAGTTCTGCTTTTGTCATCACAGTCCTTGGCCCTGCATCCTCATCAATAACCAAAAAGTAGTATCTCGTTTGTCCTTTTAATAACATTTCTTGAACTTCTGAATCACAGCCATCATAAGTCTATTCCTAGATCCACTACCTAGCAACACACTACATCTAACTGTTATTCCTCTACCCTTACGTTACCCCAAGGACACCCTCCCGTACTCTCTGAGTCCCTCTCATCACTTCGTTACCTAACCCCACTCATTTACCAACCTTATAAACAACACAACCAACCCTCACCAAAGGTCCCTAAAATATTTCCCCTACCGATATCGGTTAATAGCAACCGGTACCGGTCACTGTGATTCAAAACCAAAAACCAGCCTTTCCTCTATTTCTTTCAACGAGGCAATTAAATTGTGATTTTATGATCATTTGTGTTAATTCATATTAGTAGGGGAAATGACCACCTTCGAAAGGAAGTTTTATATTTCCTGGGCCCAAGGCAGTTCCCTCATTTATTGTCTAATTAAAATCTGGTGGTCTTGTATTCTTACTTGCAGGTAGTCCTTCCAAGACAAAAAGGAGTTCTTCGCAGTCGATCTGATCTCTCTCTACGGTACGTGCACACCCTCTCGACATTCAACAGGTATTCCTCCTAGCCCTAACCCTTATCTTTTTCTCAAAGGAATGAAAGGATAGAAGCAACTCTATTCCCAAAAGCAGAAACATTCCATGCGAAACACTCCCACGGGGCATCGCCTCTGGTTGTGGGGGGGGTGTCGAGTGGAGGTGTGTCAGACTCACGGTGCCAATTAAACATGACTCTCAGCAATGGATATCTCAGCTCTCGCCATGATGAAGAATGTAGCGAAATGCGATACTTAGTGTGAATTGCAGAATCCAGTGAATCATCGAGTCTTTGAATGCAAGTTTCACTCGAGGCCTCAGCCAAGGGCACATCTGCTTGGGCGTCGCACTCTAAAATCGACTTCCCCTGTTCCTCGGCAGGAGGATGGGAGATGGCTATCCATGCCCACCAGTGGCACAGTCCGCTTAAATGGGCACGAGATTTGTGGCCAATGTCACGATGAGCGGTGTCCAATGTTGGTCGTCGTTGGATTGTGGCATGAGGCCATGGATTTGTGTGGAACTTTACTCGTTGTTATTCATGACTCTTCCGTGGGATAGTACGTCCCAAATTTCGTGGCCCCATGTCAGGCGTGAGTACCCGCTGAGTTTAAGCATATCACTAAGCGGATGAAATGAAACTTACCAGGATTGCTCTAGTAACGGCGAGCGAACCGGGAAGAGCCCAACATGAAAATCCACCGATCTACGTGCTGAATTGTAGTCTGTAGAAGCATCCTCAGCAATGGACTGGGCCCAAGTCCCCTGGAAGGGGGTGCCGGAGAGGGTGAGAGCCCCGTCGCGCCCGGACCCTGTTGCACCATGAGGCACTGTCGGCGAGTTGGGTTGTTTGGGAATGCAGCCCTAATCGGGTGGTAAATTTTGTCCAATGCTAAATACGGGCGAGAGACTAATAGCGAACAAGTACCGTGAGGGAAAGATGAAAAGGACTTTGAAAAGAGAGTTAAAGAGTGCTTGAAATTATCGGGAGGGAAGTGGATGGAGGCCGGTGATGCTCCCTGGTCAGATGCGGAACGGTGTGAGCCGGTCCGCCACTCGACTCAGGGAGTGCGTTAGTGCGGGTCGTCGCGGCGGTACAAGCATGGATTTTGGACCATTGAGTGTACCTCCATCGCGGTGGTCGTGGAATAAAGTGTGTGCCTTTGGTGGGCCCTCGGGCACCTGCGCACTCATGGCATTGGCTTGCGGGCTTTCCATCCGACCTGTCTTAAAACACGGACCAAGGAGTCTAACATGTGTGCGAGTCGGCGGGTTTGGAAACTCGCGAGGTGCAAAGAAGTTGACTGGTGAGAGCCCCTCTTTGGGGTGCACCGCTGACTGACCCTAATCTTCTGTGAAGGGTTTGAGTGCGAGCACACCTGTTGGGACCCAAAAGATGGTGAACTATGCCTAAGCAGGGCGAAGCCAGAGGAAACTCTGGTGGAGGCCCGCAGCGATATTGACGTGTAAATCGTTCATCTGACTTGGGTATAGGGGCGAAAGACTAATCAAACCATCTAGTAGCTAGTTTCCTCTGAAGTTTCCCTCAAGATAGCTGGAGTTCATGCGTGAGTTTTATCAGGTAAAGCAAATGATTAGAGGCATCGGGGGCGTAATTCCATCGACCTATTCTCAAACTTTAAATAGGTAAGGTGGCATGGCTGCTCTGTTGAGCCGTGCCACAGAATCGCGAGCTCCAAGTGAGTCGTTTTTGGTAAGCAGAACTGGCGATGCGGGATGAACTGAAAGTCGAGTTACGGTGCCAAATTACGTGCTAACCCAAATCCCACAAAGGTTGTTGGTTGATTAAGACAGCAGGACAATGGTCATGGAATTCGAAATCCGCTAAAAAGTGTGTAACAACTCACTTGCCGAATCAACTAGCCCCAAAAATGGATTGCGCTAAAGTGCGCAACCTATACTCGGCCGTTAGGGCAAGTGCCAGGCTCCGATGAGTAGGAGGATGTGGGGGGTTGTTGCGAAACCTTGGGTGTGAGCCTAGGTGGACTGGCCCCCCGATGCAGATCTTGGTGGTAGTAGCAAATATTCAAATGAGAACTTTGAAGACTGAAGTGGGGAAAGGTTCCATGTGAACAACACTTGGACATGGGTTAGTCGATCCTAAGAGATGGGGAAGTCTTGTATTAAGGCCACACTTTGCGCGATCATCGAAATGGAATCAGGTTAATATTCCCAAACTAGGACGTGGCGGTGGATGGCAATGTTAGGAAATCTGGAGATGTCGGCGGGGTCCCAGGGAAGAGTTATCTTTTCTTTTTAACAGCTTGCCCACCCTGAAATCCGTTCAACCGGAGATAGGGTCCAGTGGCTGGAAGAGCACCACACGTCTTTTGGTGTCTGGTGCACCTTCGACGGCCCTTGAAAATCTGGAGGACCGATTACTGTTCACGCCCGGTCGTACTCATAATCACATCAGGTCTCCAAGGTGAACAACCTCTGGTCAATAGAACAATGTAGGTAAGGGAAGTCGGCAAAATGGATCCGTAACTTTGGGAAAAGGATTGGCTCTGATGGCTGGGCCTAGGGGTCTGTGCCTTAAACCTACGAGCTGCTGTTGGCCTGGCCAAGCTACTTTCGTGGCGAGGGCGGGCCGTCACGTGCTTGTCGGGCGACGGGCGCAGGACGCTCCCCTTGTGGGGGCTTTCCCTAGGTGGCGAACAACCAACTCAGAACTGGTACGGACAAGGGGAATCTGACTGTTTAATTAAAACAAAGTATTGTGATGGTCCCTATGGATGCTGACGTAATGTGATTTCTACCCAGTGCTCTGAATGTCAAAGTGAAGAAATTCAACCAAGCGCGGGTAAACGGTGGGAGTAACTATGACTCTCTTAAGGTAACCAAATGCCTCGTCATCTAATTAGTGACGCGCATGAATGGATTAATGAGATTCCCACTGTCCCTATCTACTATCTAGTGAAACCACAGCCAAGGGAAAGGGCTTGGCGGAATCAGTGGGGAAAGAAGACCCTGTTGATCTTTACTCTAGTTTGACTTTGTGAAATGACTTGAGAGGTGTAGAATAAGTGGGAGTCATTTCAGCGTAAGTGAAATACCACTACTTTTAACGTTATTTTACTTATTCCGTGAGGAGGGGATGGGGTAATGCCCCTATTTTTTTCCTTAAGGTGCATCAAGGCGTGCCGATCTGGGCGGAAGACATTGTCAGGTGGGGAGTTTGGCTGGGGCAGCACATCTATTAAAATATAATGCATGTGTCCTAAGATGAGCTCAACGAGAACATAAATCTCGTGTGGAACAAAAGGGTAAAAGCTAATTTGATTTTTATTTTCAATATGAATACAAACTGTGAAAGCGTGGCCTATCGATCCTTTAGACTTTCAGAATTTGAAGCTATAGGTGTCAGAAAAGTTACCACAGGGATAACTAGCTTGTGGCAACCAAGCGTTCATAGCGACGTTACTTTTTGATCCTTCGATGTCGGCTCTTCCTATCATTGTGAAGCATAATTCACCAAGTGTTGGATTTTTCACCCACCAATAGGGAACGTGAGTTGGGTTTAGACCATTGTGAGATAGGTTAGTTTTAGGCCCGTGTCATTGGCGACCTCTGGTCGGTGCAACAACCTGTCCGGGGAAACCTTGTATAACAATTTCAAGTGGTCGGCGAGAAGAATCCTTTGCAGATGACTTAAATAAGCGACGGGGTATTATAAGTGGCAGAGCGGCCTTGCTGCCATGATCCACTGATATTCAGCCCTTTGTCACCCCAATTCGTACAACCCGAGACTGGTTAAAGAGTGGGGTTTCCACATAGCAGATGCGATTTTTGTTTTTACCCGAGTGTAGGAGGGAGGAGTGGGGTTTCCACACTCTGCAGATGTGACCTTCTTCTCCTTTTTCCCAAGTATAGGAGGAGGAGGAGTGGGGTTTCCAGAGAAGAGATGCGATTCTTTTTTTTTTTTTTCCCAAGTATAGAAGAAGAAGAAGAAGTGGGGTTTCCGGCGAAGAGATACGATCTTCTGCTCTCTCTTTTTTTTTTGCCCAAGTATAGAAGAGGAAGAGGTGGGGTTTCCGGTAAAGAGATGTGATCTCCTCCTCTCTCTTTTTTTTCCCCAAGTATAGAAGAAGAAGAGGTGGGGTTTCCTGTAAAGAGATGTGATGTCCTCCTCTCTCTTTTTTTTTCCCCCAGTATAGAAGAAGAAGAGGTGGGGTTTCCGGCGAAGAGATACGATCTCCTCCTCTCTCTTTTTTTTTTCCCAAGTATATAAGAAGAAGAGGTGGGGTTTCCAATGAAGAGATGTGATCTCCTCCTCTCTCTTTTTCTTTTTCCCAAGTATAGAAGAAGAAGAAGAGGTGGGGTTTTCGGTGAAGAGATGCGATCTCCTCATTATTTTTTGCCTAAGCATAGAAGAAGTGGGGTTTCCGGAGAAGAGATGCGGTCTCCTCTTCTTATTTTTTTCCTAAGCATAGAAGAAGTGGGGTTTCCAGAGAAGAGATGCGATCCCCTCTTCTTATTTTTTGCCTAAGCATAGAAGAAGTGGGGTTTCCAGAGAAGAGGTGCGATCTCCTTTCTTCTTTTTTTTGCCTAAGCATAGAAGAAAGTGGGGTTTCCAGGGAAGAGATGCGATCTCCTTTATTCCCCAAGTATAAAGTGGGGTTTCCAGAGACGAGATGTTTTTTTTTTTTTTCAAACTATAAAGTGGGGTTTCCAAAGAGGAGAGGTGATTTTCTTCCTGAGGTGTTTCTTTTTCCAAGTACAAAGTGGGGTTTCCATGGAGGAGATGTGCTTTTTTTCTTCCAAAGTATAAAAGTGGGGTTTCCGCAGAGCAGAGGTAGGTTTCTTCCTGGGTATAAAGCATGGTTTCCATAGAGCAGAGGTGTTTTTATTTCCAATTATAAAGTGGCATTTCAACGAAGGAGACGTGTTTCTTTTTCCAAGTAAAAAGTGGGGTTTCCACGGAAACTTTTGTGTGCGTGTGTTTTTTTTTTTTTTCAAATTACAGAGTGGGGTTTCCACCCAGATGCCAAGCTGCAGTGGTGAACAGGGGATTGTGCCCCAAGATGCCCAAGCTAATGACACATTCGGTGAGCTAAGTCTGGCGAGTTGATCCCCGGGAAGCTCGCCTGGGAGCCTGCCAACCAGTGTGCCCACGAACTCACCCAGTAGCTCTCCTGTGAGCTCGCCGAGTAGCATGGCCGTGAGCAGCTCACTGGGTAGCTCGCATAGCAGCTTGCTGGGTAGCTCGCGTAGCAGCTCGCTGGGTAGCTCGCGTAGCAGCTCACTCGGGAGCTCACCTGGAAGCCTGCCCTGCAACTCACCTCGGAGCTCACCTTGCCAACTTGCCTGTAAGATCGCCTCGGAGTTTGTCGACCAGCTCACTTGGGAGCTCACCACGTAGCTCTCCGAGGAGCTCTCACGACAGCTCGCCTTGCCAACTCGTGTGACAGTTCACCTCGAAGCTTACTAGGGAGCTCACCTTAGAGCAGCTTGCCAGGGAGCTGACCAAACAGCTTGCCAAGCAGCTTTCCTGGGAGCTCACCGAGCAGCTTGCCTGGGAGCTCATCGAGTAGCTCACCTGGGAGCTCGCGGAGCAGCTCGGTTGGAAAATCTTCTAGGAGCTGCTTGGTTGGGAGATCTTCTCTGAGCTCACTGAGCAACTCAACTTGAGCTCACTTGTGAGCTCGTTGAGTAGCTCTTCTGGTAGTAGCTCGCTAATGAGCAGCTCGTCGGGGATCTCGCCGAACAACTCACCAAGTAGCTCACCTGGGAGCTCACTAGGGAGGTCGACAAGTAACTCGCCCTGGATCTCGTCGAGCAACTCACCTAGGAGCTCGCCTTGCCAACTCACCTGGGACGTCACCTTGCTAACTCGTCTTGAGCTCGCTGAGGAGCTCACCTTGCCAACTCACCTGTAAGCTCACCTCAGAGTTCATCGAGTAGCTTACCTGGGAGCTCGCAGCGCAGCTCGCTCAGGAGCTCACCGAGCAGCTCTCTCGGGAGATCACCTTGCAGCTCGCCCAGTAGCTCACCTAGGAGGTCGTCAAGCAGCTTGCCTCGGAGCTTACCTAATAGCTTGCCTTTCCAACTCACCCCTAGCTCGCTAGGCAACTCGCCTTGCCAACTCATCTGGATGCTCGCCTGTAAGATTACCGACAAGCTCACCCTATAGCAGCTTACCGCGGAGCTTGCCTTGGTGCTCACCGAACAACTCACCAAACAGCTTGCCTAGGATCTCACCGAGTAGCTCGCATGGGAGCTCGCGGAGCATCTTGGTTGAGACCTCACTGAGTAGCTCACCAAACAGCTCCCATTGGAGCTCACCGAGTAGCTCACCTCGGAGCTCGGCATGGAGCTCGCTAAGGAGCTCACCGAGCAGCTCGAATTGAGATTTCCCGTAAACTCACCTAGGAGCTTACCGACATGTCACATTTCTAGCTCGACTAGCAGCTTGACTTGAGCTCGCCCAGGAGCTCATTAAGCAGCTCGCCCGAAAACTCGCATAGGAGCTCACCTCTCAGCTCGCCTTTCCAGCTCACCTTTCTAGTTCACCTTGAGCTCGTCTGGTAGCTCACCTTGGAGTTCATCGAGCAGCTTGCCAAGTAGCTCACCTCGGAGCTCGCCAAGTAGGCTAACATGAGCTCGTGAGCAGCTCACCAAGTAACATCTCGCCGGGGAGCTCGCCAAGTAGCTCGCTTGGGAGCTCACCAAGTAGCTCGCTTGGGAGCTCGCCAAGTAGCTTTCCTAGGATCTCACCGAGAAACTCACCTGACAACTCACCTTGCCAACTCGTCTGGTAGCTCGCCTGTAAGATTACTGACAAGCTCACCCTATAGTAGTTTACCGTGGAGCTTTCCGTATAGCTCACCAAACAGCTTGCCTAGGATCTCATCCAGGGAGCTCACCGAAAAGCTCACTTGGGAGGTCACCGAGTAGCTTGCCTTTGAGCTCTCTTAGGAGCTCACGAAGCAGCTCCGTTAGGAGCTCTTTGGGGAGCTCGACTTGAACTCGCACGGGAGGTCATCGAGCAGCTCGCATGGAAACTCACCTGGGATCTCACCTTGCCAAGTCACCTTGAGCTCGTTTAGTAGCTCACCTCAGAGTTCGTCGAGTAGCTCGCCTAGCAGCTCGCAACGCAACTCACTGGGGAGCTCACCGTGACAGCTCACCTTGCCAACTCATCTGGCAGCTTACCTGTAAGATTGCTGAAAAGCTCACCCTATAGCAACTTAGCTCGGAGCTTACCTTGGTGCTTGCCTTACAGCTCGCCAAACAGCTTGCCTGGGATATCACCGAGTAGCTCGCATGGGAGCTCACAGTCCAGCTTACACGGGAGCTCGCAGAGTATCTCGACCAAGACCTCGCCAAACAGCTCCCATGGGAGCTCACCGAGCAGCTCACCTAGGAGCTTGGCATAGAGCTCGAAAAACAGCTTGCTAAGGAGCTCGCTGAGTAGCTCAAATTGAGCTTACTCGGAAACTCACTTGGGAGCTTGCCGACAGCTCACCTTCCAGCTCACCGAGCAGCTCTACTTGAGCTCACCCAGGAGCTCGTCAAACAGCTCACCCAAAAACTTGCATGGGAGCTCGCCTCTCAGCTTGCCTTTCAAGCTCACCTTGCCAACTTACCTTGAGCTCGTCTACTAGCTCGCCTCAGAGTTCATCGTGCAGCTCACCCGAGAGCTCACCGAGCATCTCGCCGAGTAGGCTAACTTGAGCTCGCGAACAACTCGTTGAGTAACATCTGGTTGGGGAGCTCACCAAGTAGCTCTCTTGGGAGTTCACCGAACAGCTCGCCAAGTAGCTTGCCTAGGAGCTCACCGATCAACTCAACTTGAGCCCGCCTGGGATCTCGTCAGGCAGCTCGCTTGGGAGCTCACCTTGAGCTCATTTGGTGGCTCACCTGTAAGCTCACCTCGGAGTTCGTCGAGTAGCTCGCCTAGCAACTCGCCACATAGCTCGCAACAAAGCTCACTCGGGAGCTTGCCTTGCAAATTCGTCTGGTAGCTCACCTTGCAAACTCATCTGGCAGCTTGCCTATAAGATGACTAACATGCTCACCCTATAGCAGCTTGCTATGGAGCTTGCCTTGGTGCTCACCGTACATCTTGCCTGGGATCTCACCAAATAGCTTGCATGGAAGCTCACAGTTCAGCTCACACGGGAGCTCGCGAAGCATCTCGGCTGAGAGCTCGCCAAACAGATCCCATCGAGCAGCTCACATGGAAACTCACCTAGGAGTTTGCCTTGCCAACTCACCTTGAGCTCATTTGGTAGCTCGCCTGTAAACTCACCTCAGAGTTCGTCGAGAAGCTCGCCATGTAGCTCACAACGTAGCTCAATCGGGAGCTCACCGAGTAACTCGCCTGGGAGGTCACCTTGCCAACTCGTCTGGAAGCTCGCCTGTAAGATTGCTGACACATTCACCCTATAGTAGCTTTCCGCGGAGCTTTCCTTGGTGCTCGCCGTACAGCTCGCCTGGGATCTCACTGAGTAGCTCGCATGGGAGCTCGTGGTTTAGCTCACATGGGAGCTCGTGGAGCAGCTCGGCTGAGAGCTCGCTGAGTAGCTCGCCAAACAACTCTCATGGGAGCTCACCGAGCAGCTCACGTGGGAGCTCACCTAGGAGCTCGGTAAGCATCTTGCCAAGAATCTCAGCTTGACCTTTCCCAGAAACTCACCTAAGAGCTTTCCAATAGCCCACCTTGCCAGCTCACCGAGCATCTCAACTTGAGCTCACGCAAGAGCTCGTCAAGCAGCTCGCCTGAAAACTCACATGAGAGCTCGCCTTTCCAGCTCACCTTGCCAACTCGCCTTGAGCTCGTCTAGTAGCTCACCTCGGAATTTGTCGCGCAGCTCGCCGAGTAACATCTCGTCAGGGAGCTCGCCAAGTAGCTCGCTTGGGAGCTCACCGAGCAGCTCGCCAAGTAGCTTACCTGGGAGCTCACCGATCAGCTCGACTTGAGCTCACCTGAGAGCTCGTCGGGTAACTCACCTGGGAGCTCGCCTGACAACTCGCCTTGTCAACTTGCCTTGAGCTCGTCTGGTAGCTCGCATGTAAGATCACCTAAGAGATTACCGGAAAGCACACCTCAGAATTCATCAAGTTACTCGACCTAGAGCAGCTTGTCAGGTAGCTCACCAAACAGCTCGCTTAGGAGGTCACCGAGCAGCTCACCTTTGAGCTCACCTGGGAGCTCGCGGAGCAGCTCCGCTAAGAGCTCACCATACTTGCCAAGTAGCTCACATGGGAGCTCGCCAGGTAGCTCGACTTGAGCTTGCATGGGAGGTCATCGAGTAGCTCGCCTGGAAACTCACCTGGGATCTCGCCTTGCCAACTCGCCTTGAGCTCGCTAAGGAGCTCAACATGCCAAATCACCTTGAGCTCATTTGGTAGCTCATCTGTAAGCTTGCCTCAGAGTTCGTCGAGCAACTTGCCTTGCCAACTCATAGGGGAGCTCACCTGGTAAGATTGCTGATAAGCTCACCCTATAGCATCTTGACGCAGAGCTTGCCTTGGTGCTCGCCGTACAGCTTGCCTGGGATCTCACCGAGCAGCTCGCATGGGAGCTCGTGGTTCAGATCACGCGGGAGCTCATGGAGCAACTCAGCTAACAGTTCACCGAGTAGCTCACCAAACAGCTCCCATGGGAGCTCACATAGGAGCTCGGCATGGAGCTCGGTAAGCAGCTTGCCAAGGAGCTCACCGGGCAGCCCTACTTGAGCTTTCCCGAAAACTCACCTGGGAGCTTGCCGACAGCTCGCATTGCCAGCTCACCAAGTAGCTCAACTTGAGCTCACCTGAAAACTCACGTGGGAGCTCGCCTCTCAGCTTGCCTTTCTAGCTCACCTTGCCAACTCTCCTTGAGCTCATCTGGTAGCTCGCCTCGGAGTTTGTCGAGCAGCTCACCAAGTAGCTCACCTGGGATCTCACCGAGTAGCTCACCGAGTAGGCTAACTTGAGCTCGCGAGTAGCTCACCGACATCTCACCAGGGATCTCGCCATGTAGCTCACTTGGGAGCTCGCTGAGAAGCTCACCAAGTAGCTTGCCTGGGAGCTCACCGATCAACTCGACATGAGCTCACCCGAGAGCTCGTCGGGAAACTCGACTGGGAGCTCACCTTGCTAACTCGCCTTGAGCTCATTTGGTAGCTCACATGTAAGATCACCTAAGAGATTACCGACAAGCTCGCCTTGGAGTTCGTCAAGCTACTCGACCTAGAGCAGCTTGTCAGGGAGCTTGCCGAACAGCTCGCTTGGGAGGTCACCGAGTAGCTCACCTTTGAGCATGCCTGGGAGCTCACGGAGCACTCCGCTAGGAGCTCTTTTGGGAGCTCGCTGTACTCACCAATTAGCTCACATGGGAGCTCGCCAAGTAGCTCGACTTGAGCTCACATGGGAGCTCATCGAGCAGCTCGCCTGGAAACTCGCCTTGCCAACTCACCTTGAGCTCGCTAAGGAGCTCACCTTGCCAACTTGCCTTAAGATAGTTTTGTAGCTCGCCTGTAAGCTCACCTCGGAGTTCATCAAGCAGCTCACCTAGCTTCTTGCCGCATACCTCACCGAGCATCTTGCCTTACAGTTCACCCTATTGCAACTTGCCGCGGAGCTTGCCTTGGTGCTCGCTGTACAGCTCGCCAAATAGCTTGCCTGGGATCTCACCGAAAATCTCACATGGGAGCTCACGGTTCAGCTCGTGCAAGAGCTTGTAGAGCAGCTCAGCTGAGAGCTCACCAAGTAGCTCGCCAAACAGCTCCCATGGGAGCTCACCGAGCAGCTCACCTGGGAGCTCACCGAGCAGCTCACCTAGGAGCCCGGTAAGCAGCTCGCTAAGGAGCTCACCGGGTAGCTCGACTTGAGCTTGCCCGGAAACTCACCTGGGAGCTTACCGACAGCTCACCTTGCCAGCTCACCAAGCAGCTCGACTTGAGCTCGCCTGAAAAACTCACGTTGGAGCTCACCTATCAGCTCACCCAAAAATTCCCACGGGAGCTCACCTGTCAACTCACCGAACAACTTGCCTTGCCAACTCATTTGATAGCTCACCTTGAAGATTGCTGACAAGCTTGCCCTGGAGCAGCTTACCGGGGAGCTCACTGAACAACTTGCCTGGGAGCTCACGGAGCAACTCACCTAGGAGCTTGCCGAGAAGCACACCTGGGAGCTTGCAAAGCAGCTAGGTTGGGAGCTCACCTGGGAGCTCGTAGGGAACCTCGGTTGGGAGCTCTTCTGCAAGCTCGCGGAGCAGTTTGACTTGAGCACACCTATGAGCTCATCGAGGAGCTCGTCGAAAAACCCACCAAGTAGCTCACCTTCGAGCTCACCAAGCAACCTGCGAGGGAGCTCACTGAGCAACTCACCTGGGAGCTCGGATAACAGCTCACCCAGGAGCTCGTCGAGTAGCTCGACTTCAGCTCACCTGGGAGCTCGTTGAGCAGCTCGATTGACAACTTGCCTTACCAACTCACCTTGAGCTCGCTAAGGATCTCACCTTGCTAACTCACCTTACAGTTCACCCTATTGCAGCTTGCCGCGGAGCTTGCCTTGGTGCTCACCGTACAGCTCGCCAAACAGCTTGCCTGGGATCTCACCAAGTAGCTCGCATGCGAGCTCGCAGTTTAGCTCGCACGGGAGCTCGCAGAGTAGCTCGGCTGAGAGCTCACCAAGCAGCTCGCCAAACAGCTCCCATGGGAGCTCACCGAGCAGCTCACCTAGGAGCTCACTGAGTAGCTCACCTAGGAGCCCGGCATGGAGCTCGGCAAGCAACTCGCCAAGGAGCTTGCCAAGCAGCTTGACTTGATCTTGCCCGAAAACTCACCTGGGAGCTTGCCGATAACTCACCTTGCCAGCTCACCGAGTAGCTCGACTTGAGCTTGCTTGAAAACTCGCGTGGGAGCTCGCCTGTCAGCTCACCCAAAAACTCCCATGGGAGCTCACCTGTCAGCTCACCGAATAACTCGCCTTGCCAACTCGTCTGACAGCTCACCTCGAAGATTGCTGACAAGCTCGCCCTAGAGCAGCTTACTGGGGAGCTCACCGAACAACTTGCTTGAGATCTCGTGGAGAAACTCACGAGGGAGCTCGTCGAGCAGCACGCCTGGGAGCTCACAAAGCAGCTCGGTTGGGAGCTCACCTGGGAGCTCGCAAGGAACCTCGGTTGGGAGCTCTTCTGTGAGCTCACGAAGCAGCTTGACTTGAGCGCGCCTATGAGCTCATCGAGGAGCTTGCCAAATAACCTGCTAAGTAGCTCCCCAAGCAACCTACGAGGGAGCTCACCGAGCAGCTCACCTGGGAGCTTGGATAACAGCTCACCTAGGAGCTCGTTGAGCAGCTCGACTTCAGCTCACCTGGGAGCTCGTCAAGCAGCTCGATTGACAACTTGCCTTACCAAATCGCCTTGAGCTCATCTGGTAGCTTGCATGTAAGCCCGCCTTAGAGATTACTGAAAAGCTCACCTTGGAGTTCGTCAAGCTGCTCGACCTAGAGCAGCTTGTTAGGGAGCTCGCCAAATAGCTCGTTTGGCAAGTCACCAAGCAGCTCGCATGGGAGCTCATGGAGTAGCTCTGCTGGGAGCTCTTTTGGGAGCTCACCATACTCGCCAAGTAGCTCACCTGGGAGCTCACCGAGCAGCTCACCTAGGATCTCCCCAAGCAGCTCGACTTGAGCTCACCCGGGAGCTCATCGAGAAGCTCACCTTACCCACTCGCCTTAAGCTCGTTGAGGAGCTCACCTTGCCAAATCACCTTGAGCTCGTTTGTAAGCTCACCTTAGGATTTGTTGAGTAGCTCGCCACGTAGCTCGCAACGTAACTCACTCGGTAGCTCGCGCAACAGCTCACCGAGTAGCTCACCCGGGAGCTCGTCGAGTAACTCGCCTGACAGCTCACCGTGCCAACTCGCCTTGCCAACTCACATGGCAGCTCGCCTATAAGCTTGCCTCAAAGATTACTGAAAATCTCACCCTAGAGCAGCTTACCGGGGAGCTCACGGAGCAGCTCGCATGGGAGCTCAGGGAGCAGCTCACCCGGGAGCTCACCGAGTAGTTCGCCTAAGATCTCACTGAGCAGCTCGGTTGGGAGCTCACCTGGGAGCTTGCAGAGTAGCTTGACTTGAGCTCACTTGTGAGCTCGTCGAGTTACGCGTCGGGCAGCTCGCCGAACAACTCGCCAAGTAGCTTGCTTGGGAGCACGCCAAGCAACTCACTTGGGAGGTCACCGAGCATCTCATCTTCAAGCTCTTTAAGCAACCTACAAGGGAGTTTGGCAATTAGCTCACCTAAGAGTACGTCGCGAAGCTTGACTTCAACTCGGTCGGGAGCTCACCTGACAACTTGCCTTGCCAACTTGCCTTGAGCTCGCTAAGGAGCTCACCTTACCAACTCACCTTGAGCTCCTCTGGTAGCTCACCTCGGAGTTCGTCGAGCAGCTTGCTTGGAAGCTCACATAACAGCTCGCTCGGGAGCTCCCCGCCCAACTCTCTCGGGAGCTCACCCAGCAGCTTGCCTAGCAACTCGCCTGGGAGCTCGCGTGACAGCTCACCCTAGAGCAGCTTGCTGGGGAACTCACCTTGGTTCTTTCCAAACAACTTACCTGGGAGCTCGCGTAGCAGCTCGGCTGGGAGCTTGCCCAGCAGCTCGCCTGGGAGATCACAGAGCAGCTCGGTTGGGAGCTCACCTAGGAGCTCGCGGAGCAGCTCGGTTGGGAGCTCACGGAGTAGTTCGACTTGAGCACGCTTGTGAGCTCGTCGAACAACTCACCAAGTAGCTCGTATGGGAGCTTTCTGAGCAGCTCACCTTCAAGCTCGCCAAACAGCCTGCAAGGGAGCTCACCTAGGAGCTTAGCTAATAGCTCACCCAGGAGCTCGTCGAGCAGCTCAACTTCAACTCGCCTGGGAGCTCGTCGAGCAACTCGCATGGGAGCTCGCTTGACAACTTGCCTTTCTAAGTCACCTTGAGCTCGCTGAGGAGCTCACCTTGCCAACTCATCTTGAGCTCATCTGGTAGCTCGCCTCAGAGTTCGTTGAGAAGCTTGCCTAGGAGCTCATGTAACAGCTCGTCCGGGAGCATGTGCTTAAGGACTAAATCGGTTGAGTGGGTGTTGGTACATGACCCGGAGGAGACTTAATGTCATCCAGATTGTGAACATGTGTAGCTTACAGAGCTACCAAGTTTGGGGTGACTTGGTGCAAAGGGCACATCACAATGAGTAGGTGAGTCAAGAACATTGGACATAGCGAGCTCGTCGTAGAGCTCACCGTCGAGCTGCTCTGCGAGTTTAGAAATAATAAATGTTTTTTTTCGTTTGATTCCTTATCCGTCACGTGGCAGCCCTTTTTACTTATAACTACTATGGGTAGATTTTTCTCGTCTGATGATTTAGCTTGTACGCAATGTTGGCTCGTCGGTTAGTGAGCCGTATGGCTATCTTTGCGGCGAGTAATTGCCGTGTCGAGCTACATTAAAATTCAAAATTTTCAATATATCATTGTGCAAAATCTTGTGAGGTGAGAGGTTGGAAACGTGAAAATATCGGTTCGGTTAGGGCTTTTCTGAGCATGCCATGGCTTAGCCCTTGCATTCCAAAATCGGGAACATTGGACATAGGTAGCTCGTTAAAGAGCCGGTCGTCGAGTTGCCATGCGAACTAAAAAAAAATGAATGTTTTTCTCGTTCGATTCCTTATCCGTCATGTGAGAGCCCTTTTTACTTATAACTACTATGCGTAGAGGTTGTTCGTCAGATGATTTTGTTTGTACCCAATGTTGGTGAGTCGGTCAATGAGCCGTATGGCTATCTTTGCGGCGAGCAACGTTAAAATTCAACGTAGTGAATACAACATTGTACAAAATTTTGTGAGGTGAGATGTGGGAAATGTGAAAATATTGGTTCGGTTGGGGCTTTGCTAAGCATGCCATGGCTCAGCTCTTACATTCCAAAATTGTGAGTATTGGACATAGCGAGCTCACCGTCGAGCTAAAAAAAATGAATGTTTTTTTCATTCGATTCCTTATCCATTGTGTGAGAGCCCTTTTTACTTATAACTACTATGGGTAGAGGTTGTTCGTCAGATGATTTTGCTTTTACCCAATGTTGGCAAGTCGATCAGTGAGCCGTACGGCTATCTTTGCGGTGAGCAATCGCCGCATCGAGCTACATTAAAATTTAAAGTTTTGAATATAACGTTGTGTAAAATCTTGCTAGGTAACATGTTGGAAACGTGAAAATATCGGTCCGGTTGGGGCTTTGCTTAGTGCACCATGGCTCAGCTCGTACATTCCAAAATTGGGAACATTGGACATAGCGAGCTCGTCACAGAGCTCGCCGTCGAGTTGCCCTCAGAGCTTAAAAAAATGAATGTTTTTCTCATTTGATTCCTTATCCGTTGTGTGAGAGCCCTTTTTACTTATAACTACTATGGGTAGAGTTTGTTCGTCGGATGATTTTGCTTGTACCCAATGCTGGAGAGTCGGTCGATGAGCCCTATGGCTATATTTGTGGCGAGCTACGTTAAAATTCAACATTGTGAATAAAATGTCGTGCAAAATCTTGCGAGGTGAGATGTTGGAAACGTGAAAATATCGGTTCGGTTGGGGATTTGCTGAGTGCGCCATGGCTCAGCTCTTGCATTCCAAAACTACAAACATTGGACATACCGAGCTCGTTGCAGAGCTCGTCACAGAGCTCACCGTCGAGCTGCTCTGCGAGGTAAAAAAAAATGAATGTTTTTTTCATTCGATTCCTTATCCGTCGTGTGAGAGCCCTTTCTACTTATAACTACTATGGGTATGGCTATCTTTGCGGTGAGATACATTAAAATTCAACATTTTGAATATAACGTTGTGCAAAATCTTGTGAGGTGAGATGTTGGAAATGTGAAAATATCGGTTTGTTTGGGAGTTTGCTGAGCGCGCCATGGCTCACCTCTTGCATTCCAAAACCGGGAACATTGGACATAGTGAGCTCGTCACAGAGCTCATCGTCGAGTTGCCCTCAGAGCTAAAAAAAAATGAATGTTTTTCACGTTCGATTCCTTATCCGTCGTGTGAGAGCCCTTTTTACTTAGAACTACTATGGGTAGAGGTTTTTCGTCAGATGATTTTTGTTGTACCCAATGCTGGCGAGTCGGTCAGTGAGCCGTATTGCTATATTTGCGGCTAGCTACGTTAAAATTCAACATTGTGAATACAACATTGTGTAAAATCTTGCGAGGTGAGATGTTGGAAAAATGAAAATATCGGTTCGGTTGGGGCTTTTCTGGGCATGCCATGGCTCAGCTCTTGCATTCCAAAATTGGGAACATTGGACATAGCGAGCTCATCGCAGAGCTCGCTGTCGAACTACCCTGTGAGTAAAACAAAAAATGAATGTTTTTCTCGTTCGATTCCTTATATGTCATGTGAGATCCCTTTTTACTTATAACTACTATATTTAGAGGTTTTTCATCGGATGATTTTTCTTGTACCCAATGTTGGCGAGTCGGTCAGTGAGACGTACATTAAAATTCAACATTGTGAATATAAAGTTGTGAAAAATATTGCGAGGTGAGATGTTGGAAACGTGAAAATATCAGTTTAGTTGGGGATTTGCATAGCACACCATGGCTCACCTCTTCCTTTCCAAAATTGTGAACATTGGACATAGCGAGCTCGTTGCAGAGCTCATCGCAGTGCTCTTTGTTGAGCTTCTATGTGAGGTAAAAAAATGAATGTTTTTTTTCATTTGATTCCTTATCCATCGTGTGATAGCCCTTTTTACTTATAACTACTATGGGTAGAGGTTGTTCATCAGACGATTTTTCTTGTACCCAATGTTGACGAGTTGGTCAGTGAGCCGAGCTCATTTTGAATATAACGAAAAATCTTGCGAGGTGAGATGTTGAAAACATGAAAATATCGATTTGGTTGGGGATTTTTTGAGCTCACCATGGCTCAGCTCTTGCATTCTAAAATCGGGAACATTGGACATAGCGAGCTCATCGTAGAGCTCACCGTCGAGTTGCCCTCAGAGATAAACAAAATGAATGTTTTTCTCATTCGATTCCTTATCCGTCATGTGAGAGCCCTTTTTACTTATAACTACTATGGGTAGAGGTTTTTTGTCGGATGATTTTTCTTGTACCCAATGTTGGCAAGTCGATCAGTGAGCCGTATGGCTATCTTTGCAGCGAGCAGTCGCCGCGGCGAGCTACGTTAAAATTCAACGTTGTGAATATAACTTTGTGTAAAATCTTACAAGGTGAGATGTTGGAAATGTGAAAATATCATTTCGGTTGGGGCTTTGCTGAGCGTGCCATGGCTCATCTCTTGCATTCCAAAAGTGCAAACATTGGAGGTTTTCATCAGATGATAACGACCTCGTCGCAGAGCTCGCCGTTGAGCTGTCCTGCGAGCTAAAAAAAAATGAATGTTTTTCTTGTTCGTTCGATTCCTTATCCATCATGTGAGAGCCCTTTTTACTTATAACTACTATGGGTAGAGGTGAGATGTTGGAAACATGAAAATATTGGTTCGGTTGGGGATTTGCTGAGTGTCATGGCTCATCTCTTACATTCCAAAATTTCCAACATTGGACATTCATCACAGAGCTCATCATAGCTACCCCCTAAAAAAAATGAATTAGTTCCTTAGCCGTCATGTGAGATCCCTTTTTACTTATAGCTACTATGGGTAGAGGTTTTTCGTCGGATGATTTTTCTTGTACCCAATGTTTATGAGTCGGTCAATGAGCCGTATGGCTATCTTTTGCCGTGATAAAAATGCGCTGCGAGCTACATTAGGATTCAACGTTTTGAATATAACGTTGCGCAAAATCTTGTGAGGTGAGATGTTGGAAATGTGAAAATATCGGTTCAGTTGGGGTTTTTCTGAGCGCGCCATGGCTCAACTCTTGCATTCCAAAATTGCAAGCATTGGACATAGCGAGCTCTCCGCAGCGCTGGCCGTCGAGCTGACCTGCGAGCTAAAAAAAATGAATGTTTTTCTCGTTTGATTCCTTATCCGTCGTGTGAGAGCCCTTTTTACCTATAACTACTATGGGTAGAGGTTGTTCATCAGATGATTTTTCTTATACCCCATGTTGGCGAGTCGGTCAGTGAGCCGTATGGCTATGTTTACGGTGAGCTAATCTATGTTGGTGAAATAACTTTGTGTAAAATCTTGCGCAGTGAGATGTTGGAAACGCAAAAATATGATTTCAGTTGGGGCTGTGGCTGACGGCGAGCCATGGATCACCTCTTCCTTTCCAAATTCACCAACATTGGACATAGTGAGTCGGTCTGTGAGCCGTATGGCTATCTATGTGGTGAGAAATCGTCGCGGAGATCTAAAGTAGAATTCAATGCTTTGAATATAACGTTGTGCAAAATCTTGCGAGGTGAGAGGTTGGAAACATTAAAATACCAATTTGGTTTTAGCGTTAGTGAGCGTGCCATGGATCAACACTTGCATTCAAAAATCACCCACATTGGGACATACTGAGCGCATGGTCTGGCTAGTTTACGAACTAAAAAGATGAATGTTTTTCTCGTTCGGATCCTTATCCGTCGCTTGACAGGCCTATTTACTTATAACTACTATGGGTGGACGTTGCTCTTATGATGTTTCTTGCTTGTACCTTATGTTGGCGAGTCCGATAGTGAGGTGAATGGGAATATTTGCATCGAGCAATGTCCTTTGCGAGGTACATTAAAACTGAACGTTTTGAATATAATCTTGTGTAAAAATCTTGCGGAGTGACACGAGAATATTATTTTTGATTGGAATTTTTTTGAGCATGCCATGGCTTAATCTATGCAATCCATGATCGTGAACATTTGACAAAACGAGATCATCGTTGAGCGTGCCGGCGAGCTAATTAGTTGTTACAAAAAAATGAATGTTTTTGTCATCCGTATCCTTATCCGTCACGCGACAGGTCCTTTTAATTAGAACTACTATGGATAGAGGTTGGTCATTCGTTGTTTTTGCCACTACGCTATGTTGTGGACTCTCGAAAAAGCTTGCTTAACTCACATTTGTTCTTATCGTCTGCCAAGAGTGGATTGAGTTAAATTGACGTGGTCTTTCGGGTCAGTCTGAGCTTTGGCCTTGGGCCATTGTTAGGGCTGTCAAAATTTCCGTCTAACCCACATCCACCTAGTAATGGATGTGACATGTATTATGCAAATATCCCACTGTTCTTGGATTTTTCTTCAGAACATGTGGGTTTTGCCTCTCATTAGCACACCTAATTTATTGATTGGTGTTGTCAGTTGTGCTTGTGTTGATTCCTTGATGGTATATACGGTTCGATGATAATGCGGGCAGCCCTCTATTGGACAAGTTGTCAATGGATGGGTTTTCCTCCCCTAATAGAGTGACAACCGATTCATAGGTGAATGGGAGAATTCTGTCCCATCTTGTGTATCGGTGTCATTGCTGAAGATTATGCGGGCTATGAGTGCATGTTATAAAAAAATTTCCATTGGTATTCTCCTTGGCTCTCCTTGTTCGTTGCGTTGAATTCTCCTTTGAGCTCATGTGATTGCAATGGGAAGGTGACGTTGATTTTCGTATGGATCTCTTTATTGTGCTCGCTTCATTCTGTTGGTTCCGTTTCATGTTCTTCACGGATGTAACCATTCGTGGATGGCCCAAATGATTGTAGGTAGTAGAGCGGAATGTTTCAGATTCTAATCAGATCTGCTTTACCTAGGGTCATCCGTACTAGTTATGGAAGTGATTTGCAGGACGTTTCTAGAGAGTAGGGGCGGCGACAGCGCTCGGTAATTTACACGTTTCGTTGTGATCCCATTTCTCTCCTTAAATCATCTTACGCTTTACGGATGTAACCTTCGGTGGGATGGACCCATATGTGTGTAGGCCGCAGAGTGGAACGTTTCAGATTCTGATTGGATCCACTTGGCCTAGGGTCCTCCATCGGTGTTATGGAAGCTAGAGGCCCCCTTTATATAGCTTGATTCTTTGTTTTCTCTCTTCAAAGCGTGTTTCACTTTATGGATGTAACCTTTGGTGGTTGACCCATATCCGAGTGGGTGCCGAAGAGTGATTTTTTAGGCCGCAGAGTGGAACGTTTCAGATTCTGATCGTATCCGCATGGCCTTGGGTCCTCCATCGGGTTTATGGAAGTGATTTGCAAGACATTGCTAGAGGGGAGGCGCTGTGGAATCCCTCTGTATATAGCTCAAATTGTTGTGTTCTCTCCTCGAAGCCTGTCACGCTTTACGGAAGTAACCTCTGGTGGTAGACCCATTTTCCAAGTGGGTGCCGATGAGTGAGTTTTTAGGCCGCAGAGTGGAACATTTCAGATTCTAATCATATCCACTTGGCCTCGGGTCCTCCATCGGGGTTACAGAAGTGATTTGCAAGACATTGCTAGAGGGGAGGTACTGCGCAAGCCCCCTGCGTATAATTTTGGTTCGTTGCGTTCTCTCTTCAAATCCCATCACGATTTACGGAAGTAACCTTTGGTGGTTGACCCATATCTGTGTGGGCACCGATGAGTGAGTTTTTAGGCCTCAGAGTGGAACGTTTCAAATTCTGATTGTATCCACTTGGCCTTGGGTCCTCCATCAGGGTTATGGAAGTGATTTGCAAGACATTGCTAGAGAGGAGGCGCTGCGGAAGCCCCCTGTATATATCTCTGGTTCAATGTGTTCTCCCTTCGAAGCCTATCATGCTTTACGGATGTAACCTCCGGTGGTTGACCCATATCTAAGTGGGTGCCGACGAGTGAGTTTTTAGGCCGTAGAGTGGAACGTTTCAGATTCTGATCGTATCCACTTGGCCTGGGGTCCTCCATCGGGGTTACGGAAGTGATTTGCAAGACATTGCTAGAGGGGAGGTGCTACGCAAGCCCCCCTGCATATATCTCTAGTTTGTTGTGTTCTCTCTTCGAAGCCTGTCATGCTCTACAGAAGCAACCTCTGGTGGTTGATCTACATCCGAGTGGGCACCGATGAGTGAGTTTTTAGGCCACAGAGTGGAAAGTTTCAGATTTTGATCGTATCCACTAGGCCTAGGGTCCTCCATCGGGGTTATGGAAGTGATTTGCAAGACATTGCTAGAGGGAGGGTAGGCGCGCTCATTTTACTTGTGTTCTTTTTGATGTTCCCCTTCTACTTTTGTTTTACCTCTCTCGTTGGAGGCTTTTACGTTGCACGGAAATATCCTTTGGAGGTCCATATGTGCCCTTTTATGGTAATGATGTGGAATGTTTCAGATTCTGATCGGATCTCACATTGCCTAGGGTCCTTCGTTGGTCTTATTTTACGCATTTTGTAAATGCCTTTGAGGAGAAGGGTAGTAATCAAATCGGGTCTTATAATTGAGGTTGTTGTGTGCACGGTGCATTCTGTGTGGCCTATGATTATCACGAGTAATTTTACTTCGAGGGTTAGGGTAAAGGACTTCGTACGGGACGCACTTCCCAGATGCCTGTGAACCGAATCTCGTTGTCGATGTGCTCTGGCCCTATGTAATCTATCTACGCTTGAAGATGTGAAGTTTTACGAGGTTCTTGATGCCCCTGTCGTGTTTTTTCCATGACATTTGATGTGCCAATGGGTTCATTGGAAAATCTCTAATGCTCATCAGTGTTGAAAATGTTGGAAGCACGTGGAGATCTTCAATGGTTTCCTACCTTTCCGCGTCAACATCTGAGCTCAAGGTGTGGGTTGATTCAATGTTTTCTGCAAGAGAGGAGGAATTTGATATTTTTTCTTTCACATTTATGTGGGTCTCATCACGCATTTTGAAGGCCTTCGACGTCCCGTGTGTGGAAGGGAGCTACCTGGTCAATCCTGCCAGTAGTCATATGCTTGTCTCAAAGATTAAGCCATGCATGTCTAAGTATGAACTATTTCAGACTGTGAAACTGTGGATGGCTTATTAAATCAGTTATAATTTCTTTGATGGTACCTTTACTACTCGGATAACCGTAGTAATTCTAGAGCTAATACGTGCACAAAATCCCAACTCTTGGAAGGGACGCATTTATTAGATAAAATGCCGGTGCGGGCTTGCCCGCTACTCTAGTGATTCATGATAACTCGACGGATCGCAAGGCCTTTGTGCTGGCGACGCTTCATTCAAATTTTTTCCCTATCAACTTTCGAAGGTAGGATAGAGGCCTACCATGGTGGTGACGTGTGATGGAGAATTAGGGTTCGATTCTGGAGAGGGAGCCTGAGAAATGGCTACCACATCCAAGGAAGGCGGCAGGCACGCAAATTACCCAATCCTGACACGGGGAGGTAGTGACAATAAATAACAATACTGGGCTCATCGAGTCTAGTAATTAGAATGAGTACAATCTAAATCCCTTAACGAGGATCCATTGGAGGGAAAGTCTTGTGCCAACAGCTGTGGTAATTCTAGCTCCAATAGCATATATTTAAGTTGTTACAGTTAAAAAGCTCATAGTTGGATCTTGGTTCGTCACGGTTGGTCTGCCTACTCAGTGTGCACTGGCCCTCACGTCCCTTCTACCGGTGGCATGCTCCTGGCCTTAATTATCTGGGTCACGGTTTCGGTGCCGTTACTTTGAAAAAATTAAAGTGCTCAAAGCAAGCCTACACTCTGAATACATTAGCATGGAATAACGTGATAGGATTCTGGTCCTGTTCTGTTGGCCTTCGGGACCGGAGTAATGATTAATAGGGACTGTCGGGGGCATTCGTATTTCATTTTCAGAGGTGAAATTCTTGGATTTATGGAAGATGAACCACTGTGAAAGCATTTTCCAAGGATGTTTTCATTAATCAAGAATGAAAGTTGGGGGCTCGAAGACAATCAGATACCGTCCTAGTCTCAACCATAAACGATGTCGACTAGGGATCGGCGGATGTTGCTCTAAGGACTCTGCTAAAACCTTCTGAGAAATCGGAGTGTTTGGGTTCCGGGGGGAGTATGGTCGCAAGGCTGAAACTTAAAGGAATTGACGGAAGGGCACCACCAGGAGTGGAGCCTACAGCTTAATTTAACTCAACACGGGGAAACTTACCAGGTCCAGACATAGTAAGGATTGACAGATTGAGAGCTCTTTCTTGATTCTATGGGTGGTGGTGCATGGCCGTTCATAGTTGGTGGAGCAATTTGTCTGGTTAATTCTATCAACGAACGAGACCTCATCCTGCTAACTAGCTACGTAGAGGTTTCCCTTCGTGGCCAGCTTCTTAGAGGGACTATGGCCGTTTAGGCCATGGAAGTTTGAGGCAGTAACAGGTCTGTGATGCCCTTAGATGTTCTGGGCTGCACGCGCACTACACTGATGCAACCAACGATTTTTTCTCTCTGGTCTAAAAGGTTCAGGAAATCTTGCCAAATTGGATTGTGATGGGGATAGACCATTGCAATTATTGATCTTCAACGAGGAATTCCTAGTAAGCATGAGTCATCATCTCACGTTGACTACGTCCCTGCCCTTTGTACACACCGCCCATCACTCCTACTGATTAAATGATCTGCTGAAGTTTTCGGATCGCGACGATGACGGTGGTTTTCATTGCCGATGTTGCGAGAAGTTCATTGAACCTTATCATTTAGAGGCAGGAGAAGTCGTAACAAGGTTACTGTAGGTGAACCTGCGGTAGGATCATTGTCATTTTAAAAACTGAACTATGCAGGGGAGTGGGCGTGTTCGGCACGTCTCCTCCCTATCCCCTGCTCTTGCGGGAGTTTGGATTGGAGTTCCGAATGATTTTCCCTTTGTAATGCCTCGGGTGTCCCCTCCACTGGCTTTCTCTCAGGTGGGCGTTCCAGTCTTCGCAAGTTGTTCTCCTGTGGTTCAGGTTATTATAAGGGTGAGTGCCAGTGTCGTCTATAGTGTGGCTATGCAAGGGGCTCATTTTCAGCTGCAGTGGGTGCACCAGTGACTCTATTCATCTGGCAGTCCTGCTCCTTTACGGTCGAAGGGTCCCAGCAATTTCCACCTGCTGCAAACCCCCAAAGTGTGGCCGGGTAGGTTATGCCGTATAGATTATTTCATGCCTTTGGACGGGTACACCTACGTACGTCACTGAGTAGGACGACCGTCCACTGGTTCCGTTCTCATATGTTCGGTCTTCGGCCTTTCGACACTCCGGGGTGGGGACACCCTTTCTCTGATTTCCCCCACGGGGCATCTCCTCTGGTTGCGGGGGGCGTCGAGTGGAGGTGCGTGTCATAACACTCAATGCATCGGTGTGGATTGCACCAAGGATCTGATAAATAGCTGTGCGGGCTACGCGCCATGCGCACGTCGGACTCACGGCGCCAATTAAACATGACTCTCGGCAACGGATATCTCGGATCTCGCCATGATGAAGAATGTAGCGAAATGCGATACTTAGTGTGAATTACAGAATCCCGTGAATCATCGAGTCTTTGAACGCAAGTTGTACTCGAGGCCTCAACCGAGGGCACTTCTGCTTGGGTGTCACACTCTAAAATCAACTTCCCCCGTTCCTCGGTGGGAGGATCAGAGATGGCTATCCGTGCCTACCAGTGGCGTGGTCAGCTTAAATGGGCATGAGATTTGTGGCCGATGTCACGATGAGCGGTGGCCAATGTTGGTCGGCGTTGGATTGTGGCATGAGGTCATGAATTTGTGCAGAACTTTACTCATTGTTAGTCGCGACTCTTCCGAGGGAGGGTGCGTCCCAACTTTCGTGGCCCCATGTCATGCATGAGTACCCACTAAGTTTAAGCATATCACTAAGTGGAGGAAAAGAAACTTACCAGAATTCCCCTAGTAACGGCCAGTCAACCGGGAAGAGCCCAGCATGAAAATTGGTGGATCTACGTGTTGAATTGTAGTCTGTAGAAGCGTCCTAAGTGACGGACTGGGCCCAAGTTCCCTGGAAGGGGGCACCAGAGAGGGTGAGAGCCCCGTCAGGCCTGGACCTTGTTGCACCACGAGGTGCTATCGGCGAGTTGGGTTGTTTGGGAATGCACCCCTAATCGGGTGGTAAATTCCGTCCAAGGCTAAATACGGGTGAGAGACTGATAGTGAACAAGTACCGCTAGGGAAAGATGAAAAGGACTTTGAAAAGAGAGTTAAAGAGTGCTTGAGATTGTCAGGAGGGAAGCGAATGGAGGCTGGCGATGCTCCCCGGTCAGATGTGGAATGGTGTGATCCGGTCCGCCACTCGGCTTGGGTAGTGCGTCAGCACGGGCCGTCGCGGTGGCACAAGTATGGATTTTGGGCTGTTGAGTGTACCTCCGTTGCGGCGGTTGTGGAACAAAGTGTGTGCCTTTGGCAAGCCCTTGGGCACGTGCGTGCTCGTGGCGTTGGCTTGCGGGCTTTCCATCCGACCCGTCTTGAAACACGGACCAAGGAGTCTAACATGTGTGCTAGTCGGCGGGTTTGGAAACCCGCGAGGCGCAAGGAAGCTGACTGGTGAGAGCCCCTCTTTGGGGTGCACCGCCGACGGACCCTGATCTTTTGTGAAGGGTTCGAGTGCGAGCACACCTATTGGGACCCGAAAGATGGTGAACTATGCCTGAGCAGGGTGAAGCCAGAGGAAACTCTGGTGGAGGCCCGCAGCGATACTGACGTGTAAATCATTCGTCTGACTTGGGTATAGGGGCGAAAGACTAATAGAATAGTCTAGTAGTTGGTTTCCTTTGAATTTTCCCTCAGGATAGTTTGGAGTTCACGCGTTGATTTTTTATCGGGTGAAGGAAATGATTAGAGGCATTGGGGGTGTAACACCCTCGACCTATTCTCAAACTTTAAATAGGTAAGGCGGTGTGGATGCTCCGTTGAACCGCACCACGGAATCACGAGCTCCAAGTGGGCCATTTTTGGTAAGCATAAGCCGCGCAACCTATACCCTCGGCCATCGGGGCAAGTGGCAGGCTCCGATGAGTAGGAGGACGCAGGGGTTGTTGCGAAACCTTGGGCACGAGCCTGGGTGGACTTGGCCCCCAGTGTAGATCTTGGTGGTAGTAGTAAATATTCAAATGAGATCTTTGAAGAATGAAGTGGGAAAAGTTTCCATGTGAACAACACTTGGACATGGGTTAGTTAATCCTAAAAGATGGGAAAGTCCTGAATCAAGGCCGCACTTTACATGATCATCGAAAGGGAATCGGGTTAATATTCCTGAATTGGGATGTGGCGGTGGACGAAAACGTTAGGAAATCTGGAGACGTCGGCGGGGGCCCCTGGAAGAGTTATATATATTTTTTTAACAGCCTGCCCACCCTGAAATCAGTTCAACCGGAGATAGGTCCAGTGGCTGGAAGAGCACCGCACGTCCTGTGGTGTCTAGTGCGCCTTCGGCGGCCCTTGAAAATTTGGAGGACCGAGTACCGTTCACACCCGGTCGTACTCATAACCGCATCAGGTCTCCAAGGTGAACAACCTCTGGTCAATAGAACAATGTAGGTAAGGGAAGTCGGAAAAATGGATCCGTAACTTTGGGAAAAGGATTGGCTCTGAGGGATGGGCCTAGGGGTCTACACCTTAAACCTGTGGACTGTTATCGGCCTGCGCGAGCTGCTTCCGGGGTGAGGGCGGGATGTCACGTACCTGTCGAGCGACGGGCGTAGGACGCTACCCTTGTGGGGGCTTTCCCTAGGTGGCAAACAACCAACTCAGAACTAGTACGGACAAGGGGAATCTAACTGTTTAATTAAACCAAAGCATTGCGATGGTCCCTGCAGATGTTGATGCAATGTGATTTTTGCCCAGTGCTCTGAATGTCAAAGTGAAGAAATTCAACCAAGTGCGGGTAAATGGCGGGAGTAACTATGACTCTCTTAAGGTAGCAAAATGCCTCGTCATCTAATTAGTGACGTGCATGAATGGATTAATGAGATTCCCACTTTCCCTATCTACTATCTAGCAAAACCAGAGCCAAGGGAACGGGCTTGGCGGAATCAACGGGGAAAGAAGACCCTGTTGAGCTTTACTCTAGTCTGACTTTGTGAAATGACTTGAGAGGTGTAGAATAAGTTGGATCCGTTTCGGCGCAAGTGAAATACCACTACTTTTAATATTATTTTACGTATTCCGTGAGGCAGGGATGGGGCAATGCCCCTATTTTTGGCCTTAAGGTGCGTCAAGGCATGCCGATCTAGGCGGAAGACATTTTTAGGAGGGAAGTTTGGCTAGGGCATGCACATCTGTTAAAAGATAATGCAGGTGTCTAAAGATGAGCTCAACGAGAACATAAATCTCATGTGGAACAAAAGGGTAAAAGCTCATTTGATTTTGATTTTCAGTACGAATACAAACTGTGAAAGCGTGGCCTATCGATCCTTTAGACTTTCAGAATTTGAAGCTAGAGGTGTCAGAAAAGTTACCATAGGGATAACTGGCTTGTGGCAGCCAAGCGTTCATATCGACGTTGCTTTTTGATCCTTCGATGTTGGCTCTTCCTATCATTGTGAAGCAGAATTCACCAAGTGTTGGATTGTTCACCCACCAATAGGGAACGTGAGCTGGGTTTACATCATCGTGATACAGGTTAGTTTTACCCTACTGATGATCCACGCTGCGATAGTAATTCAACTTAGTACGAGAGGAACCATTGATTCACACATTTGGTCATCGCGCTTGGTTGAAAAGCCAGTGGCGCGAAGCTACCGTGTGTTGGATTATGACTAAACACCTCTAAGTCAGAATCCACACTAGATGCGGTGCATCTCTCTCTCCGATTGCATCGTGACCCGCAGTAGGGGTGCTCTTACGTGCCCAAGGGCCCGTGTCATTGGCGACCTCCGGTCGGTGCAACAACCTATCTTGGGAAACCTTGTATAACAATTTCAAGTGGTCGGCGAGAAGAATCCTTTGCAGATGAATTAAGTAAGCGACGGGGTATTGTAAGTGGCATAGGGGCCTTGCTGCCATGATCCACTGAGATTCAGCCCTTTGTTGCCCCGATTCGTATAACCTGAGACTAGTTGAAGAGTGAGGTTTCCACACAGCAGATGTGACTTTTGTTTCTGCGCAAGTGTAGGAGGTAGGAGTGGGGTTTCCACACTCAGCAAATGCCACCTTCTTCTCCTTTTTCCCAAGTATAGGAGGAGGAGTGGGGTTTCCGGAGAAGAGATGCTATTATTATTTTTTTTTTTTCCCAAGTATAGAAGAAGAAGAAGAAGTGGGGTTTCCAGCAAAGAGATGCGATCTTCTACTCTCTCAGTTTTTTTTTTCACAAGTATAGAAGAGGAAGATGTGGGGTTTCTGGTGAAGAGATGCGATCTCCTCCTCTCTCTTTTTTTTTTCCAAGGTATAGAAGAAGAAGAGGCGGGGTTTCCTGCGAAGAGATGCGATCTCCTCCTCTCTCTTTTTTTTTGCCCATGTATAGAAGAAGAAGAGGTGGGGTTTCCGGCGAAGAGATGCGATCTCCTCCTCTCTCTTTTTTTTCTTCCAAGTATAGAAGAAGAAGAGATGGGGTTTCCGGCGAAGAGATGCGATCTCCTCCTCTCTCTTTTTCTTTTGCCCAAGTATAGAAGAATAAGAAGAGGTGGGGTTTCCGGCGAAGAGATGCGATCTCCTCCTTCTTTTTTTCCTAAGCATAGAAGAAGTGTGGTTTCCAGAGAAGAGATGCAGTCTCCTCTTCTTCTTTTTTGCCTAAGCATAGAAGAAGTGGGGTTTCCAGAGAAGAGATGCGATCCCCTCTTCTTCTTCTTTTCCTAAGCATAGAAGAAGTGGGGTTTCCAGAGAAGAGGTGTGATCTCCTTTCTTCTTTTTTTTACCAAAGCATAGAAGAAAGTGGGGTTTCCAGAGAAGAGATGTGATCTCCTTTATATCCCAAGTAAAAAGTGGGGTTTCCAGAGAAGAGATTTGTTTTTTTTTCCCAAGTATAAAGTGGGGTTTCCAGAGACGAGATGTGTTTTTTTTTTCAAACTATAAAGTGGGGTTTCCAAAGAGGAGAGGTGCTTTTCTTCCTGAGGTGTTTCTTTTTCCAAGTACAAATTGGGGTTTCCATGGAGGAGATGTGCTTTTTTTTCCAAAGTATAAAAGTGGGGTTTCCGCAGAGTAGAGGTAGTTTTCTTCCTGGGTATAAAGTGCGGTTTCCACAGAGCAGAGGTGTTTTTCTTTCCAAGTATAAAGTGGGGTTTCCACGGAGGAGACGTGTTTCTTTTTCCAAGTAAAAAGTGGGGTTTCCACAGAAACTTTTGTGTGCATGTGTTTTTTTTTTTCAAATTATAGAGTGGGGTTTCCACCTAGACGCCGAGCTGCAGTGATGAACAGGGGATTCTGCCCCAAGATGCCCAAGCTAATTATGCATTCGGTGATCCAAGTTTGGTGAGTTGATCCCCAGGAAGCTCACCTGGGAGCCCGTCGAGCAGCGCACCCATGAACTCACCTGGCAACTCTCCTATGAGCTTGCCAAGTAGCACGGCCGTGAGCAGCTCGCCGAGTAGCTCGCGTAGCAGCTCACTCGAGAGCTCGCATGGAAGCCCACCCTGTAGCTTGCCTCGAAGCTCACCTTTCCAACTCGCCTCTAAGCTCACCTCGGAGTTCATCGACCAGCTCACTTGGGAGCTCGCCACGTAGCTCACCCGAGAGCTCTCGCAACAGCTCACCTTACCAACTCATCTGACAGCTCACCTCGAAGCTTGCCGAGGAGCTCACCTTAGATTAGCTTACCAGGGAGCTCACTAAACAGCTTACTCGGGAGCTCACTGAACAGCTCGCCAAGTAGTTTGCCTGGGAGCTCACCGAGCAGCTCGCCTGGGAGCTCGCGGAGCAGCTCGGTTGGTTAATCTTCTAGGACCAGCTCAGTTGGGAGATCTTCTCTGAGCTCACCGAGAAACTCAACTTGAGCTCACTTGTGAGCTCATCGAGTAGCTCTTCTGGTAGTATCTCACTGGTGAGCAGCTTGTCGGGGAGCTCACCGAACAACTCGCCAAGTAGCTCGCATGGGAGCTCACCAAGGAGCTTGGCAAGCAACTCGCCCTGGAGCTCATCGAGCAACTCACCTGGGAGCTCGCCTTGCCAACTCACCTGGGACGTCACCTTTCTAACTCACCTTGAGCTCACTGAGGAGCTCATCTTGCCAACTCGGCTGCAAGCTCACCTGAAAGCTCACCTAGGAGTACGTCGAGCAGCTTACCTGGGAGCTAACAACGTAGCTCACTCGAGAGCTCACCGAGCAGCTCTCTCAGGAGATTACCCTGTAGCTCACCCAGTAGCTCACCCAGGATGTCGTCAAGCAGCTCACCTCAGAGCTTGCCTAACAACTCACCTTGCCAAGTCACCCCTAGCTCGCTGGGCAACTCGCCTTGCCAACTCGTCTGGCAGATCACCTGTAAGATTGCCGACAAGCTCACCCTATAGCAGCTTGCTGCGGAGCTTTCCTTTGTGCTCACTGAATAGCTCGCCAAACAGCTTGTCTGGGATCTCACCGAGCAGCTCGCATGGGAGCTCACGGAGCAGCTCGACTGAGAGCTCGCCGAGTAGCTCGCCAAACAGCTCCCATGGGAGCTCACCGAGTAGCTCGCCTGGGAGCTCAGCATAGAGCTCGCCAAGGAGCTCGCCGAGCAGCTCGACTTGAGATTTCCCGGAAACTCACATGGGAGGTTGCTGACAGCTCGACTTGAGCTCACCCAGGAGCTCGTCAAACAGCTCACCTGAAAACTCACATGGGAGCTCACCTCTCACCTCGCCTTTCTAGCTCACCTTGCCAACTCGCCTTGAGCTTGTCTCGTAGCTCACCTCAGAGTTCGTCGAGCAGCTCACCAAGTAGCTCACCTCGGAGCTCACCGAGTAGGATAACTTGAGCTTGTGAGCAGCTCGCCGAGTAACATCTTGCTGGGGAGCTCGCCAAGTAGCTCACTTGGGAGCTCGCCAAGTAGCTTACCTGGGAGCTCACCGAGAAACTCACCTGACATCTCACCTTGCCAACCCGTCTGGTAGTTCGCCTGTAAGATTGCTGATAAGCTCACCCTGTAGCAGCTTTTCGTGGAGCTTGTCATACAGCTTGCGAAATAGCTTACCTGGGATCTCATTTAGGGAGCTCACTGAAAAGCTCGCTTGGGAGCTCACCGAGTAGCTTGCATGGAAAATCGCCTAGGAGTTCATCTTGCCAACTCGCCTTGAGCTCGTTTGGTAGCTCGCCTCAGAGTTCATCAAGCATCTCTCCTAGCAGCTCGTAACGCAGCTCACTCGGGAGCTCACCCTGATAGCTCGCCTGCAAGATTCCTGACAAGCTCACCCTATAGTAGCTTGCCTCAGACCTTGCCTTGGTTCTCGCCATATAGATTGCCAAACAGCTTTCCTGGGATCTCACCAAGCAGCTCACATGGGAGCTCACGGTCTAGCTTACGCGAGAGCTCATAGAGCAGCTCGGCCGAGAGCTCACCAAACAACTCCCATGGGATCTCACCGAGCAGATCACCTGGGAGCTCATTGAGCAGCTCACCTATGAGCTCGGTATGGAGGTCGGCAAGCAGCTCGCCAAGGAGCTTGCCGAGCAGCTCGAATTGATGTTTCTCGTCTGATGATTTAGCTTGTACGCAATGTTGGCTCGTCGGTCAGTTAGCCGTATGGCTATCTTTGCAGCGAGTAATCACCGTGTCGAGCTACATTAAAATTCAACATTTTCAATATAACGTTGTGTAAAATCTTACGATGTGAGAGGTTGGAAATGTGAAAATATCGGTTCAGTTGGGGCTTTGCTGAGCGCGCCATGGCTCAGCTCTTGCATTCCAAAATCGGGAACATTGGACATAGGTAGCTCGTCAAAGAGCCGGCTGTCAAGTTGCCATGCGAGCTAAAAAAAAATGAATGTTTTTCTCGTTCGATTCCTTATCTGTCATGTGAGAGCCCTTTTTACTTATAACTACTATGGGTAGAGGTTGTTTGTCGGATAATTTTTCTTGTACCCAATGTTGGCGAGTCGGTCAGTGAGCCGTATGACTATCTTTGCGGCGAGCAACGTTAAAATTCAACGTTGTGAATACAACGTTGTGCAAAATCTTGCGAGGTGAGATGTGGGAAATGTGAAAATATCGGTTCGGTTGGGGCTTTGCTGAGCGCACCATGGCTCAGCTCTTGCATCCTAAAATTGTGAACATTGGACATAGCAAGCTCGTCGCAGAGCTCGTCGTCGAGCTAAAAAAAATGAATGTTTTTTTCGTTCGATTCCTTATCCGTGTGTGAGAGCCCTTTTTACTTATAACTACTATGGGTAGAGGTTGTTCGTCAGACGATTTTGCTTTTACCCAATGTTGGCGAGTTGATCAGTGAGCCATACGGCTATCTTTACGGGGAGCAATCAGCGCATCGAGCTACATTAAAATTTAAAGTTTTGAATATAACATTGTGTAAAATTTTACGAGGTGACATGTTGGAAACATGAAAATATCGGTCCGGTTGGGGCTTTTCTGAGCGCGCCATGGCTTAGCTCTTGCATTCCAAAATTAGGAACGTTGGACATAGCGAGCTCATCGCAAAGCTCACCGTCGAGTTGCCCTCAGAGCTAAAAAAAATGAATGCTTTTCTCATTCGATTCCTTATCCGTCGTGTGAGAGCCCTTTTTACTTATAACTACTATGGGTAGAGTTTGTTCATCGGATGATTTTCTTTATACCCTGTAACGCCCTGATTTTGTAAGTTATCATGGTGATTATTTTTCATAATGTTGTAACTGCTGAAATGAAGGAAAACATGTTAAGATATATTTTGCTCTTAAAGGAATGTATTGCTAATCTGGATTCTTGCATACTATAATTTGTTTACTTGGGACAGCATTTATTATTGCTTGTATGTTTGCTGATGTGACAACAAATTTTTCGTGTGCTTACTGAACTCTATTCGCTGATTGATAGCACACCTTGAATCAATTCCATTGATCCAAGGTATGTTGTGGTCTTCTTGTGATCGCTTTTTCGATTTGCTTTTAAACCAGGCTGAAGGTTGATATAAATGTGCAGCACCTGATTTCAGGCATGAATAGCTGGCACGTAGATGCCAACAAAAAAGGTTTGATTCTCGAACCATGCATTGTTGTAATGTGAGACCTCGTAAGGTGATAAATGCCTGGATGCGGTTGGCTCAGGCATGTGAAACATGGGACAAAACGTGCTGCACAACACTGAATTAGATGTCATTCGGGAAGACTTGACTGGAAATTGAATAATTAGGTGCTAAGGGGATTAGATCCTAATCTACTCCTAAGTCCTACCTTATATCCTAACTACTATCCTAAGTGGATTTTTAAATTCTAAAATGGTGAAAATGGATCTAAATCCAATTAACCTAGGAACTAGGCGATGACCTAGGTTTGGACACTATTATAAATCCTAAACTAATCCTCATCTAAGGAAGGGGACGCACAGACCCATGGGGGATGGAAAGGATAAGGATGGAAGGAAATTTAATGGCATTGAATGTAGTCCTTGCGTGGATAGCACCAAGTTTGGTGGGAACAGGAAAAAGTTAGTGGTATTCGGATAGACATGAGACTAAACTCTGTTTGCATGTCAAATTTGAATTTGGAAGTTTGCCAACCTGAGTCGGCAGTGGCGTGAGGAAATAGGAAAAAGGTAGAGCCTTTAATGCATTTAATTTCTTGGTCTTCGTGACCAGCCCCGCCTTAGAAAGAGTATGAAGGAATTTTTGGTTGTTTATTGTGTTGTTCAGATTTTTGGGAAGTTGCTCTGCATTTGGTTTTTCTTGGTTCAGTCGAACCAGTTGTGTTTGGTTGCTATCTCTGTTTCTTTGGAAATTGAAGGATATTTTCTGAGCCTATAGAGGAAGGTGATTGTTTGGAAAGCTTGTTGTTGTCGCCTTGGAAGGAAATACCACCTATAGATGTGGTTTTCTTCGAGCTTCGAGGAAGGTTATCAGGCATGTTAAGCCCTTCTCTTTAAAACTACTTGCTTTGCTTAAACGTCTCATTAAAACAACCCTAATCTTCTGATGAAGGGGGTTTTGGGTTTATTTGATTGCTGTCATGACTGAGATGATTTGGGTTTAGTCAATTTCCTGTCATGTTGAAATGATTCTGGGCAGAGTCGTTTTGTCTTGCTGTTGTGATTTGAACTGTCCTTGCTTAGATATTAAGTTAAAATACAGTTTGTGCTGTGTTGAATTACTTCGGCAATATTGGGGAATTCGAACTGGGTATTTCTTTGTAAATAATTATATGGAATGAAATTGTACAAGATGTATGAGTTGTTTTTATTGTTGTGCAATTGTTCTTTTGCCAATCTAAACTTGAATGATGGAACGTATTAACTATGCGAGTAATATTCTTATTGTTGTGTTTTTCTTTTGTAAAAATGAATGAATATAACTTGGGTATTCGTGGGAGTTGGAGAAAGTAACTATTTTCTTTTGAAATTATAAATGATTATATTTTCTCCTTGTTGTAATGGAAAATTGATTTTGTTGTGTTTTATGGAAGCGGTTTGATCTTCCAGTTCGGACTGTTGTTGTGAATATGAACTTGGCTTTGTATTTCTGTGCAATGAATGAACTATGTTTTCTTCTTGCTGTGATGGAAAGTTGATTCTATTACGTTTTTTGGTTGTGGTTTGACCTTCTGATTCGAACTGTCTTCATGAATACGAACTTGGCTTTGAATTTCTATGCAAATAAATGAAGTACATGGGAATCTGGCTTGCTGTTTGGGTCTGTCTTGACTATACCAAGCTTATGCATCTAATACCCTATGCGGGTTTTCCTTGATAGAGGTATTGATATATGAATATTGTATTTTGAGTTCTGTACATCATTGTGAAACAAGAGAATGAGGTTTTTGGATTTAAATATTTGATCGAAAAGGAATTCGAACTGGGTATTCTTTGCATATGGTATGTTGAATGAAATTGTGCATGCTGTGTAAGTTGGTTTTGGCATCGTTTCTTTTCTGAAATTAATAAGAACGAGTTATTCTTCCTTTGCTGTTTTAAATTCTGAAGAAATGTTAATTGGGGAATTTATTGAACATTATAGGTTCGGCTTGATGGAAGTGACAGTGGCATTTAGATTGTTTTCTGAGTGCTATGTTTTTCTGTACAAACGGAAAATTTAAATGTTTCGTATGATTCTGATTTTGCATTGTCATTAAAAAAAAAATGAAATGATGAACTCGATTGAGTGATTATTGTTGTGTTGGAAGAAAATGGATGTTTTCTTATGGAAATAATTATAGGTATGAATGTTTCTCTTCTTGTTGTTTTAGTTCTGGAATTAGCATCAATAGAACTTCACTGTACACCTGGATTGGACTTGTTGTAGGTAACAACAATGTGCAAATTTTTATTTATGAACTGTGTGTGTTCATAGGTATTGAAAGTCATGTGAATAATTGATTAAGGGACTGTATAACTGTTATTTGGTTAGAATACATTGAAAGAAGTATGAATTCTTCTAGTGCAGTAAGTACACAGGATGCATTCTTTATATTGTTTGCTCTATGATAGATACGATGTTTTACCAAACTGTTTTTAGTATTCGTATGATCCTGATTTAAAAGAAGTATTGATAAGGATGATAAATTCTTCCTTGTTTTCATTTAAAGCTGAATATCAATAGAATTATTCTTGCTGCTGGAAAGTGAATTCTGAATGGATTTTGTAAGTTTCACTCTGAATTGTTATCTTTGATTGATGTCTTGTTTGGATTCAATTTTCAGTACAGTCATGAGGAAAAGAATAGGATTGTGAATGGATAACTTGGAATAATGATCATTTCTTCTCTCATACAGTTGGGAATCTGTAATCGTTTAGGAATGAATTTTGTATTTCTTGGGTTTAAGCAACTATATTTATTGATGTTTACTTCTCGTCTGTACTTGATTGCTTGAAATCAAATGAGATGCATGAACTGAAAGGAAAGTAATTGGTTTACATTTCAGTTAGATTTTATCCTTGAGTTTATTACTAATGAAAGGAAATGGAATTGATAGCAGTTATGTTATAACAGCAGTATACATACTTGTATTCCTAGTTTTTACAGATGTTGTAATCTGGAACTGTTGAAGGAAATTACTTTTGTAATGATCATTTGGGAAAAAGGACAATAGTTCTTTGATTGATTGGGATGGTATTTAGATGGTTCAGTTGTCATGCTGTTCATTCTTTTTGATACTTAATTCTTGATTGATGTTCTTATTAACGTTTCATAAAAGCAGGGTTCTTTTATTGAGACAGTTAATTAAAGCACCTCATTTTAATGACAAGTGCTTAATATGCTCAGTTCAATGAACTGACCCATGCAAGTAATTTTGCAGATGGAACTTGATTAAAACGAAGACATGGTTGTTTTCTGATACTTCTTTGATTGTCTGAAGATGAATTGTATTTGATAGTTATTATTCCTCTACGAGGAATTGTGAAAAGAAGAAAGTACATTCTTCTATCTTATGAGTTGTAACGTTGTTTATTATAAACAAAGTCTAGTCATTTGGACTGGCAACTGTATAGACTATGAAATGGATTGATGAATACAAATACAAGTGTGATATTTTAATGACTATATCAGTTTGATATTGTTGATTAAATTGGAAATATAATGTTATTTCTTGATTCGGGATTATTCAATTGTCCTTGGATGGATTTGAAGGAACTGATCTCTAATCTTACCTAAATGCAACTTTTACGTTGAAATGTGTAATTAGTTCATACTTGGGTTAAGAAGAATTTTTAATTGACATTAAAAAGGATTAGGAAGAACATGATCTCATAACTGATGGTCTTCGGGATTAGCTTGAAAGCTAAGGAATATCAAATAACTTAGGAGCAACCGAACTTCGTATTCGGACTCCGTTAATAGCCTCGAATGTTAATTCAGAAAGTAAGGATATGGGATAAATATATCTAGGGCTAACAGACCTTAACTATGTAAAGTTAAGGAGAATAAATTAACATATTTATTGAGAATTAGACCTCGTTTTAATGACGTCTAATAAGCTGGAATTCTGAATTTGTTTTTAGTTGTGGAAAAACTTGGTTAAGTTTAATAGGTTAAAATTATTAAGTCTGTTGGTAATGGGCTGCTTAATCCAATGATTAAGAAAAGAACCAAGTAGAGAAAATGCAACCCTTTGGTACGAAGGAGAAGATGCATAGTAAGCTAGAAGATGGATTTAGTCTTTCTTAGCTACATACAACTGTAACAAGAACGAAGATAAAGGATCAGCATGGCTACTGAAGGATGATCTTAAATATTAAGATCATAACCAAATCACTGGAGCTGGATGTGTACTATCGATGAGAGGATTCTGTAGGACATTGACATACACCAGCTACAGCACGATGTCTTCATGAAGGTGGGGCCTTCATGACGACACAATGTTATAGATGACATATTACAATGCCCTCCCGAATTAAATCATCAAGATTACATAAGCTGAATATTAAGTTCTTGGCTGGGAATAGGAGTATGATCACGTATACGGAGTGACTTCGGAGGACTAAAGATAACTAGACACACGGAGCCGTCTAGGGATGACACCGTATGTCTGCGTATCTTTAGTTACCATGAGTGACTTCCTATACTCGTTCATATTGCTAGTTGGAGTTAGATTTTGATCCTAAATTGGAAGGACTGGTAGGAACCAGGAAAGACCATTCTAGATGACAGATGAAGTGAGGTGAAGGATGTATTCCATTGGTGTGTATCACATCCAGGAATATGATCATGCAAAGCATGTGAAAATCTTTGGCCAAAGTATCGCAAGTGCTGGTTGCGTTGTCCTGATCACCTAATTTAAGATGCAAGATATCAGATGAATATCAGTAACAGATATTCAGATAGGATTCTTAAATGGATCACTTTGATAATTGGAAACGGTAAGAGAACCTTGTATATATATTATACTATGCATGAATGAACATGAAGGATTGGTAGTTGCCGAGTCATGAAATGAGAGATCGTTGAAACTCCGAGCCATGAAAATGGGAGATCGGTAGTTCTTCGAGTCATTTACAGTAGCATATGGAATCTGTTATATGATTAAATGGCATTGAATGTGTGTTCCATATTGTAAATATGTGAACAGATAACATTAGTTTTAAAAGGAAATTGTGTGTTCCAAACTGCATTGTTTGGGCAGAGAACAATTATTAAAACTTGAACCTGTGTTTGAATTATATAATTCATAACAGAGAACGTTTTATATAAAAAAAATTCCCTTGTTCTAGTATCTTAAAATGGGGATGTTACATCTTGGTATCAGCGCTGAAGGTTGCAGCTCTTGGACCTAATGAGTCCATGATATTTATAAGGTTTACATTTTCTTATTAAACAAAAAATGGTCAGAACAAGAGGGAATGCTGCGAATAACCCGTTACTGGGTGGAGAAGCAGCTACTGCTCAAAAAGCTGGATGAAATCCTTGCTACCCTACTAGATACGAGAGATCGTTTGACTGTTCTGGAACAACAATCAATGGGTAATGAAGAGGAGGAAGAAGAAGTTGATATAAATGATCAGCCACCTCCTCTGGATAACATCTATGGAGGGGAATCTGGATGTTGATAATAATAATGTAATTGCTCCTAATCATCCTGAAAATAAAAGGGCAAGATTAGTAGCTGAACTTACAAATGACATAAAGAGAATAAGTCCTCTAAAGTTTGATGGAATAACCCTTAGGGATGGAGCTGAGAATTGGCTTAGTGAAATAGAGAAATACTTTGCAATAAGAAACTTCTTCGAAGAGACCAAAGCGATATGGGGAGCATATCAGCTTTCTCATGAAGCATCATCATGGTGGGACAACTGTAAGGTTGAGTTGAATATTGTCGAATCAGACATAACTTGGGATCAATTTAAGGGTTATTTTAGGCAACGATGGCTGCCTCAACTCTGTTTTGATAGGAAAATGACTGAATTTCAGAACTGGTCACAAGGAAGGCTGTCGGTGACAGAATACTGGGAAGGGTTTACTAAACTCCTTAAGTATGTGCCGTAGTACCAAGCTGACGAGAAGTTCAGATATGGAAATTCATAATGGGACTGAATCCCATCATTGGTGGCGAAGTGGTTGTCCACGGGCCTAACCACCATGGAAGGAGTTGTCGAAAAGGTAATTAGACAAGAACAAAAATTGAGAGTAATTTATGCTCATAGGAAAGAGATAAGGAAGAAGATTCCCAATTCTTCTTCATCTCTCGCCCCAAAGAGGGAGCCTTGGAAAAGGTTTAGTGTGAAAAAAAAAATTGTTGTGGATAACAACAAGAAATCTGTGATGAAAAAACCTATAAATAGTATGCGGAACAGCTTCACAAAAGTTAGTGGCAATGGACAGAAGTCTTATGGAAGCCAGAATGATAACTTCAAAGCTGGTAACAAATTTGAGCCTAGAAAAGGGCCAGTTGGAGGATGCTTCAACTGTGGAAAGGACCACTACACGAATCACTGTCCTCTGAAGAAGGATGATCGCGGTCAGCAGCATAGGATACATGGTGTAGTGGCTAACAGACAAGCTGAAAAGCAAGCTACACCTATAGAAGTTCCGGGTAAGTTATTCGGTACACCTGTAGTCATACTTTTTGATACTAGAGCTACTGAATGCTTTATTTCTACTAAACCTTGCATTGAAATTAAAAAGAAAGGCTGAACGAATTGGATAAGACATGGACAGTGCATTATGGGAATAATGTTGTCCATACAGTCGAAATGTGCCTTTTTGGGGCAATTCTTGACTTGCCTAGTTTCTCCACTGAAGTTGACCCTATATGTCACTCCTTTAGGATCATATGATATCACTATTGGAGTTAACTGGTTAGCAGAACATAAGGCAAAAGTCAACTGTTATGAAAAACAAATTTGTTATTTTGATGACCTGCAGGAAGCAACAGTCATTCAAGGTGTAAAACGTGAAGTTGCAGTTAGGAAACTGACAGCTGTGTAACTAAAAAGGGCTAAAAACAGAGGCTGCACCTTGTATGCAGTAAAAATGACAGAAAATGCAGAGGAAGATAATGATTTCATGGAAAGATATCCATTGTTAAGGGGTTTCAATGATGTGTTTCCCGAGGGAATTACCAGGTCTTCCACCCAAACGAGAGTTTAACTTTGCAATATAAATCAAACTGGGAACTGAACCCATATCTAAGGCACCTTATAGAAATGACCACCATCAAGTTGGTAGAGCTAAAGGCCTCAGTTACAAGAAAATTTTTACCAAGGGGCTGATAAGACCGAGCGTCTCACCTTGGGGAGCTTCCGGTAATTTTTGTAAAGAAAAAGGATGGCACATTGAGGCTATGCATTGATTACAGAATGCTTGAACAAGGCAACTATTAAAAATCGATACCCACTTCCTAGGATTGATGATTTGTTCAATCAGATGCGAGGAGCATCAGTCTATTCAAAAATAGATCTTCGATCTGGGTATCATCAGCTGAGAATAAAGGAAGAAGATATTCATAAAAAAACTTTTAGAAAAAGGTATGGGCATTATGAGTTCACGGTGTTACCTTTTGGGTTGACCAATGCACCTGCCGCCTTCATGAATTTGATGAAACAATATTTTTCAAGAATACTTAGACAAGTTTGTGCTTGTATTCTTAGACGACATTCTTATATACTCTAAAAAATGTTGAAGAGCACCAAGAACATCTAAGGATAGTGCTAGAAATTTTAAGAAAGAGGAAGTTGTATGGTAAACTATCTAAATGTTCCTTTTATGATGCAGAGGTGCATTATTTGGGACACGTTATAGAGAAAGAATGGAATAGCTGTAGACCCCTCAAAGATTACAGCTATAACTGAATGGCCTGCGCCTAAGAACATGCATGAAGTGAGAAGCTTCATGGGCTTGGCAGGATATTATCGAAATTTTGTTAAGGAATTTTCAAAAATTGTTGCCACCCAATCACTTCGCTGCAAAAGAAGGATAAGAAATTTTTCCGGACGGAAAAATGTGAATCTGCCTTTAAAAATTTAAAGGAACAGTTAACTACAACACCTATTTTGGCTTGTACCTGATCCAAATGGAAATTTTATGGTTGTAACGGATGCTTCAGGAGAGGGCCTTGGAGGGTATTCTGTTACAGAATAACCATGTTATAGCTTATAAAAGCAAAAAGCTTAAGTTACATGAACAGAATTATGCTCCACATGACCTAGAGCTCGCTGCCATTGTTTATGCACTTCAAATGTGGAGGAATTACCTTTTAGGAAAGCCTTTTGAGTTAAAAACAGACCATTTAGGGCTGAAGTATATTTTTACTCAGCCAAATTTGAATGTAAGGTAGCGAAGATGGTTAGAATTTCTGTCTCAGTATGATTTTGATATAAGCTACATCAAAGGAAAGGAAAATAGAGTGGCAGATGCTCTGAGTCGAAGGAAGCATATCTCTGCTCTTATAACGTTAAGAACTCAGTTTAAGGATGAGGGGAAAGATGCCTTGGAATCAGATCCTTATTTCCAGCAAGTCAAAATAGCACTTGCTGCAGATCTAAAGGATGTCAGGTATAAAGGATTTCATTTTGACAATGAAGGAATTATGAGGTTCGAAAACAGGGTATATATACCTGTGGGAAATGACTTAAGAAGGAAATTGTTAACTGAATTTCATAATTCACCTTTTTCTAGACACCCTGGCATTACGAAAATGCTTGCTAATCTTAAGCAGCAATACTTCTGGAAGGGAATGAAAAAGGATGTGGTGGAATTTTTAACACACTGTTTGGAATGCCAGCGTGTTAAGGCAGAACATATGCATCCCGCTGGATTATTGTATCCCCACAGCATTCCGTAGTACAAATGGCAAGTGATAACGATGGATTTCGTTCAAGGATTGCCTATGTCAAGAAATAAACATGATATTATCCTTGTTGTAGTTGACAAATTGACCAAAGTGGCACACTTCATTGCTGGTAATTTGAAAGACGATGCACCAGTGTTAGCAAGAAGATTTGTGCATGAAATCTTCAGATTGCATGGAATACCCAAATTAATCATATCGGACATAGATCCGAGGATGACATCAAGGTTTTGGAAAATGCTTAATGCGGCCTTGGGAACTAAATTAAACTTCAGCTCTGCATATCATCCAGAGATGGATGGACAGACCGAGAGAGTTAATCAAGTTTTAGAGGACATGTTAAGGATGTATTTACATGGACCAACAGTATAAATGGGAGGAATACCTTCCGCTGGTATAATTTGCCTACAATAATACATACCATGCCTCTTTAAAAATGGCTCCCTTTGAAGCATTGTATGGAAGAAAATGTAGAACCCCTGTCAGCTGGGACAACGTAGAGGACAGAGAGGTAATTGGGCCAAAAAATCCTTACGGAAATGGAACAGCAAATCAAAATGATTCGGGAACATCTAAAGGAGGCTGCCAATAGGCAAAAGAGTTATGCAGACTTAGAGCAGGTTGATAGGAATTATAAACTGGGGGAGAAGGTCTTTCTTCGGGTGAAGCTGAAAAAGAGCTTGATAAATTTTGGTAGGGCTGCCAAGTTTTCGCCATGATACGTGGGACCTTTTGAAATTGTTAAAATAATCAACCCTGTAGCTTATCGTCTAGCATTACCTCCTGCTTTGTCTCAAATGCATGATGTTTTTCATATTTATTTGCTTAAGAAATACATGACAGATTTATCACATGTGCTGAATTGGAATTCCTTGCAGGTCCAAGACCCAGGAATAATCGTGGTTAAGCCCATTCGAGTGCTGGGAACTCGCCAGTTGTACTTAAGAAATCGCAAAGTGAATCAATGTAAGGTCCAGTGGGACCAGTTTAGCGAAGAAAGTGCAACTTGGGAAAATCTCAAAGAATTGAGATCTGCTTTTCCATACTTGTTTGATCGAATTTGAAATTAGAAAAACTGATAATTCTACCAAATTTAGACAATTATTAGTCTATTGTACAGTTTTCTTAAAACACTATTTTTAAGAGTGAATCTATTTTTGGTATGAACTTATAAATGGAAGGACAATAACTGAACTTTGTCCTAGAAACTCCTTGATTTGGTTAATTTGATCATTGGGACGATGATTCTTTAAGGAGGGAGGAATGTAACACCCTCATTTTGTAAGTTATCATGGTGATTATTTTTCATAATGTTGTAACTACTGAAATGAAGGAAAACATGTTAAGATATATTTTGATCTTAAAGGAATGTGTTGCTAATCTGGATTCTTACATACTATAATTTGTTTACTTAGGACAACAGTTATTATTGCTTGTATGTTTGCTGATGTGATGACAAATTTGTCGTGTGCTTGCTGAACTCTATTCGCTGATTGACAGCACACCTTGAATCAATTCCATTGATCCAAGGTATGCTGTGGTCTTCTTGTGATCGCTTTGTCGATTTGCTTTTAAACCAGGCTGAAGGTTGATATAAATGTGCAGCACCTGATTTCAGGCATGAATAGCTGGCACGTGGATGCCAACGAAAAAGGTTTGATTCTCGAACCATGCACTGTTGTAACGTGAGACCTCATAAGGTGATAAATGCCTAGATGCAGGTGGCTCAAGCATGTGAAACATGGGACGAAACGTGCTGCACAACACTGAATTGGATGTCATTCGGGAAGACTTGACTGGAAATTGATTAATTAGGTGCTAAGAGGATTAGATCCTAATCTACTCCTAAGTCCTACCTTATATCCTAACTACTATCCTAAGTGGATTTTTAAATTCTAAAATGGTGAAAATGGATCTAAATCCAATTAACCTAGGAACTAGGCGATGACCTAGGTTTGGACATTATTATAAATCCTAAACTAATCCTCACCTAAGGAAGGGGACGCACAGACCCATGGGGGATGGAAAGGATAAGGATGGAAGGAAATTTAATGGCATTGAATGTAGTCCTTGCGTGGACAACGCCAAGTTTGGCGGGAACAGGAAAAAGTTAGTGGTATTCGGATAGACATGAGACTAAACTTTGTTTGCATGTCAAATTTGAATTTGGAAGTTCGCCAACCTGAGTCGGCAGTGGCGTGAGGAAATAGGAAAAAGGTAGAGCCTTTAATGCATTTAATTTCTTGGTCTTCGCGACCAGCCCGCCTTGGAAAGAGTATGGAGGAATTTTTGGTTGTTTATTGTGTTGTTCAGATTTTTGGGAAGTTGCTCTGCATTTGGTTTTTCTTGGTTCAGTTAAACTAGTTGTGTTTGGTTGCTATCTCTGTTTCTTTGGAAATTGAAGGATATTTTCTGAGCCTATAGAGGAAGGTGATTGTTTGGAAAGCTTGTTGCTGTCGCCTTGGAAGGAAATACCACCTGTAGACGCGGTTTTCTTCGAGCTTCGAGGAAGGTTATCAGGCATGTTAAGCCCTTCTCTTTAAAACTACTTGCTTTGCTTAAACGTCTCATTAAAACAACCCTACTCTTCTGATGAAGGGGGTTTTGGGTTTATTTGATTGCTGTCATGACTAAGATGATTTGGGTTTAGTCGATTTTGCTGTCATGTTGAAATGATTCTGGGCAGAGTCGTTTTGTCTTGCTGTTGTGATTTGAACTGTCCTTGCTTAGATATTAAGTTAAAATACAGTTTGTGCTGTGTTGAATTGCTTTGGCAATATTGGGGAATTCGAAATGGGTATTTCTTTGTAAATAATTATATGGAATTAAACTGTACAAGCTGTATGAGTTGTTTTTATTGTTGTGCAATCGTTCTTTTGCCAATCTGAACTTGAATTATGGAACGTATTAACTATGCGAGTCATATTCTTATTGTTGTGCTTTTCTTTTGTAAAAATGAATGAATACGACTTGGGTATTCGTGGGAGTTGGAGAAAGTAACTGTTTTCTTCTGAAATTATAAATGATTATATTTTCTCCTTGTTGTGATGGAAAATTGATTTTATTTTGTTTTATGGAAGCGGTTTGATCTTCCAGTTTGGACTGTTGTCATGAATACGAACTTGGCTTTGTATTTTTGTGCAATGAATGAACTATGTTTTCTTCTTGCTGTGATGGAAAGTTGATTTTATTGCGTTTTTTGGTTGCGGTTTGACCTTCTGATTCGAACTGTATTCGTGAATACGAACTTGGCTTGGAATTTCTATGCAAATAAATGAAGTACATGGGAATCTGGCTTGCTGTTTAGGTCTGTCTTGACTGTAACAAGCTTATGCATCTAATACCCTATGCGGGTTTTCCTTGATAGAGGTATTGATATATGAATATTGTATTTTGAGTTCTGTACATCATTGTGAAACAGGAGAATGAGGTTTTTGGATTTAAATATTTGATCAAAAAGGAATTCGAACTGGGTATTCTTTGCATATGGTATGTTGAATGAAATTGTGTATGGTGTGCAAGTTGGTTTTAGCATCGTTTATTTTCTGAAATTAATAAGAACGAGTTATTCTTCCTTTGCTGTTTTAAATTCTGAAGAAATGTTAATTGGGGAATTTATTGAACATTATAGGTTCGGCTTGATGGAAGTAATAGTGGCATTTAGATTTTTTTCATAGTGCTGTGTTTTTCTGTACAAACAGAAAATTTAAATGTTTCGTATGATTCTGATTTTTCACTGTCATTCAAAAAAAAATGAAATGATGAACTCGATTGAGTGATTCTTGTTGTGTTGGAAGAAAATGGATGTTTTCTTATGGAAATAATTATAGGTATGAATATTTATCTTCTTGCTGTTTGAGATCTGGAATTAGCATCAATAGAACTTCACTGTACACTCGGATTGGACTTGCTGTAGGTAACAACAATGTGTAAATTTTTATTTATGAATTGTGTACGTTCATAGGTATTGAAAGTCATGTGAATAATTGATTAAGGGATTGTATAACTGTTATTTGGTTAGAATACAGTGAAAGAAGTATGAATTCTTCTAGTGCAGTAAGTACATAGGATGCATTATTTATATTGCTTGCTCTATGATAGATACGATGTTTCACCATACTGTTTTTGGTATTCGTATGAGCTTGATTTAAAAGAAGTATTGATAAGGACGATAAATTCTTCCTTGTTTTCATTTAAAGCTGAATATGAATAGAATTATTCTTGCTGCTGGAAATTGAATTCTGAATGGATTTTGTAAGTTTCACTCTGAACTATTATCTTTGATTGATGTCTTGTTTGGATTCAATTTTTAGTACAGTCATGAGGAAAAGAATAGGAGTGTGAATGGATAACTTGGAATAATGGTCATTTCTTCTCTCATACAGTTGGGAATCTGTAATCGTTTAGGAATGAATTTTGTATTGCTTGGGTTTAAGCAACTATATTTATTGATGTTTACTTCTCGTCTATACTTGATTTCTTGAAATCAAATGAGATGCATGAACTGAAAGGAAAGTAATTGGTTTACATTTCAGTTAGATTTTATCCTTGAGTTTATTACTAATGAAAGGAAATGGAATTGATAGCAGTTATGTTATAACAGCAGTATACATACTTGTATTCCTAGTTTTTTACAGATTTTGTAATCTGGAACTATTGAAGGAAATTACTTTTGTAATGATCATTTGGGAAAAAGGACAGTAGTTCTTTGATTGATTGGGATGGTATTTAGATGGTTCAGTTGTCATGCTGTTCATTCTTTTTTATACTTAATTATTGATTGATGTTCTTATTAACGTTTCATAAAAGAAGGGTTCTTTTATTGAGACAGTTAATTGAAGCACCTCATTTTAATGACAAGTGCTTAATATGCTCAGTTCAATGAACTGACCCGTGCAAGTAATTTTGCAGATGGAACTTGATTAAAATTTAGACATGGCTGTTTTTCTGATACTTCTTTGATTGTCTTAAGATGAACTGTATTTGATAGTTATTATTCCTCTACGAGGAATTGTGAAAAGAAGAAAGTACATTCTTCTATCTTATGAGTTGTAACGTTGTTTATTATAAAAAAAGTCTAGTCATTTGGACTGGCAACTATATAGACTATGAAATGGATTGATGAATACAAATACAAGTGTGATATTTTAATGACTATATCAGTTTGATATTGTTGATTAAATTGGAAATATAATGTTATTTCTTGATTCAGGATTATTCAATTGTCCTTGGATGGATTTGAAGGAACTGAATGCCTCTAAGTCAGAATCCACACTAGATGTGGTGCATCTCTCTCTCTGATTGCATCGTGACCCATAGTAGGGGTGCTCTTGTGCCCCCAGGGGCCCGTGTCATTGGCGACCTCCGGTCGGTGCAACAACCTGTCTGGGGAAAACTTGTATAACAATTTCAAGTGGTCGGTGAGAAGAATCGTTTGTAGATGACTTAAATAAGCGACGGGGTATTGTAAGTGGTAGAGTGGCCTTGCTGCCATGATCCACTGAGATTCAGCCCTTTTTCGCCCCAATTCGTACAACCCGAGACTGGTTGAAGAGTGGGGTTTCCACACAGCAGATGCAACTTTTGTTTTTGCGCGAGTGTAGGAGGGAGGAGTGGGGTTTCCACACTCAGCAGATGTGACCTTCTTCTCCTTTTGCCCAAGTATAGGAGGAGGAGGAGTGGGGTTTCCGGAGAAGAGATGCGATTCTTTTTTTTTTGCCCAAGTATAGAAGAAGAAGAAGAAGAAGTGGGGTTTTCGGCGAAGAGATGTGATCTTCCGCTCTCTTTGTTTTTTTTTTTGCCCAAGTATAAAAGAGGAAGAGGTGGGGTTTCTAGTGAAGAGATGCGATCTCCTCCTCTCTTTTTTTTTTTACCCAAGTATAGAAGAAGAAGAGGTGGGGTTTCCTGTGAAGAGATATGATCTCCTCCTCTCTCTTTTTTTTTTGCCCAAGTATAGAAGAAGAAGAGGTGGGGTTTCCAACGAAGAGATGCGATCTCCTCCTCTCTCTTTTTTTTTCCCAAGTATAGAATAAGAAGAGGTGGGGTTTCCGGTGAAGAGATACGATCTCCTACTCTCTCTTTTTCTTTTTCCCAAGTATAGAAGAAGAAGAAGAGGTGGGGTTTCCGGTGAAGTGATGCGATCTCCTCCTTCTTTTTTTCCTAAGCATAGAAGAAGTGGGGTTTCCAGAGAAGAGATGCGGTCTCCTCTTCGTCTTTTTTACGTAAGCATAGAAGAAGTGGGGTTTCCAGAGAAGAGATGCGATCCCCTCTTCTTCTTTTTTGCCTAAGCATAGAATAAGTGGGGTTTCCAGAGAAGAGGTGCGATCTCCTTTCTTCTTCTTTTTTGCCTAAGCATAGAAGAAAGTGGGGTTTCCAGAGAAGAGATGCGATCTCCTTTATTCCCCAAGTATTAAGTGGGGTTTCCAGAGAAGAGATGTGTTTTTTTTTCCCAAGTATAAAGTGGTGTTTCCAGAGACGAGATGTGTTTTTTTTTTTCAAACTATAAAGTGGGGTTTCCAAAGAGGAGAGGTGCTTTTCTTCCTGAGGTGTTTCTTTTTCCAAGTACAAAGTTGGGTTTCCACGGAGGAGATGTGTTTTTTTTTCCAAAGTATAAAAGTGGGATTTCCGCAGAGCATAGGTAGTTTTCTTCCTGGGTATAAAGTGTAGTTTCCACAGAGCAGAGGTGTTTTTCTTTTCAAGTATAAAGTGGGATTTCCACAGAGGAGATGTGTTTATTTTTCCAAGTAAAAAGTGGGGTTTCCACGGAAACTTTTGTGTGCGTGTGTTTTTTTTTTTTTTCCAAATTATAGAGTGGGGTTTCTAACTAGACGCCGAGCTGCAGTGGCAAACAGGGGATTGTTCGCCAAGATGCCCAAGCTAATGACGCATTCGGTGAGCCAGGTTTGGCGAGTTGATCCCCGGGAAGCTCGCCTAGGAGCCCACCGAGTAGTGCGCCCACGAACTCACCCGGCAGCTCTCTTGTGAGCTCCCCGAGTAGCACGGCTATTAGTAGCTCACTGGGTAGCTCACGTAGTAGCTCACTTGCGATCTCACCTGGAAGCTCACCCTGCAGCTTGCCTCGGAGCTCACCTTGCCAACTCACCTATAAGCTCACCTCGGAGTTCGTCGACCAGCTCGCTTGGGAGCTCGCCACATAGCTCACCCGGGAGCTCTCGCGATAGCTGCCAACTCATCTGGTAACTCGCCTCGAAGCTTTCCAGGGAGCTCACCTTAGAGTAGATTACTGGGGAGCTCGCCGAACAACTCGCCAAGTAGTTTCCCCGGGAGCTCACTGAGCAGCTCACCTGGGAGCTCGCGGAGCAGCTCGGTTGGGAAATCTTCTAGAAGCAGCTCAGTTGGGAGATCTTCTCTGAGCTCACCGAGCAACTCGACTTGAGCTCGCTTATGAGCTAGTCGAGTAGCTCTTCTAGTAGTAGCTCGCTAGTGAGCAGTTCGTCGGGGAGCTCACCAAATAACTCACCAAGTAGCTCACCTGGGAGCTCACCAGGGAGCTTGGCAAGTAGCTCACCCTGGAGCTCGTCAAGCAACTCACCTGGGAGCTCACCTTGCCAACTTGCCTTGAGCTCGCTGAGGAGCTCACCTTGCCAACTCGCCTACAAGCTCACCTCGGAGTTCGTTGAGCAGCTTACCTGGGAGCTCATAACGCAGCTCACTCAGGAGCTCACCGAGCAGCTCTCTCGGGAGATCACCCTGCAGCTCACCCAGTAGCTCACCCAGGAGGTCATCAAACATCTCACCTCAGAGCTCACCTGACAACTCACCTTGCCAACTCACCCCTAGCTCCCTGGACAACTCTCATTGTCAACTCATCTGACAGCTCGCCTATAAGATTACCGACAAGCTCACCCTATAGCAGCTTGCCGCAGAGGTTACCTTGGTGCTCACCGAACAGCTTGCCAAATAGCTTGTCTGGAATCTCACCAAGCAACTCGCATGGGAGCTCATGGAGTAGCTCGACAAAGAGCTCACGAAGTAGCTCACCAAACAGCTCCCATGGGAGCTCACCGAGCAGCTCACATGGGAGCTCGGCATGGAGCTCGCCAAGGAGCTCGCCGAGTAGCTCGACTTGAGATTGCCCTGAAACTCACCTGGGAGCTTACCGATAGCTCACCTTGCCAGCTCGACTAGCAGCCTGACTTGAGCTCACCCAAAAACTCGCATAGGAGCTCGCCTTTCCATCTCACCTTGCCAACTCTCCTTGAGCTCGTCTAGTAGCTCACCTCGGAGTTCGTCGAGAAGCTCGCCAAGTAGCTCGCCTCGGAGCTCACCGAGTAGGCTAACTTGAGCTCATGAGAAGCTCGCCGAGTAACATCTCACCGGGGAGCTCGCCAAGTAGCTTTCCTGGGAGCTCACCGAGAAACTCACCTGACAGCTCGCCTTGCCAACTCGTCTGGCAGCTCGCCTGTGAGATTGCTAACAAGCTCACCATATAGCAGCTTGCCGTGGAGCTTTCCATATAGCTCGCCAAACAGCTTACCTAGGATCTCATTCGGGGAGCTCGCTGAAAAGCTTACTTGGGAGGTCACCGAGCAGCTCACCTTTGAGCTCACCTGGGAGCTCACGGAGCAGCTCGGATGGGAGCTCTTTAGGGAGCTCGACTTAAGCTCGCACGGGAACTCATCGAGCAGCTCACATGGAAACTCACCTGGGAGCTTGCCTTGCCAACTCACCTTGAGCTCGTTTGGTAGCTCGCCTCAGAGTTTGTCGAGCAGCTCACCTAGCAGCTCATAACGCAGCTCACTCGGGAGCTCACCCTGACAGCTTGCCTTGCCAACTCGTCTAGTAGATCACCTGTAAGATTGCTGACAAGCTCACCCTATAGCAGCTTGCTTTAGAGCTTACCTTGGTGCTCGCCGTACAGCTCACCAAACAGCTTACCTGGGATCTCACCAAGCAGCTTGCATGGGAGCTCGCGGTCCAGCTCACGCAAGAGATCGCAGAGCAGCTCGGCCGAAAGCTCGCCAAACAGCTCCCATGGGAGCTCACCGAGCAGCTCGCCTGGGAGCTCACCGAGCAGCTCACCTAGGAGCTCGGCAAACAGCTCCCCAAGGAGCTCGCCGAGCAGCTCGACTTGAGCTTGCCCAGAAATTCACCTGGGAGCTTGTTGAAAGCTCGCCTTACCAGCTCACTGAGTAACTCGACTTGAGCTCACCCAGGAGCTCGTCAAGCAGCTCACCCGAAAACTCACATGGGAGCTTGCCTCTCAGCTCGCCTTTCCAGCTCACCTTGCCAACTCACCTTGAGCTCATCTGCTAGCTCGCCTCGGAGTTCATCGAGCAGCTTACCCGAGAGCTCACCAAGCAGCTCACCGAGTAGGCTAACTTGAGCTCGTGAGTAGCTCACCGAGTAACATCTGGCCGGGGAGCTCGCCAAGTAGCTCACCGAACAGCTCGCCAAGTAGCTTGCTTGGGAGCTCACCGATCAGCTCGACTCGAGCCCACCCAGGAGCTCGTCAGGCAGTTCACCTTGAGCTTGTTTGGTAGCTCACCTGTAAGCTCACCTCGGAGTTTGTCGAGCAGTTCCCCTAGTAGCTCGCTAAGTAGCTCGCAACGTAGCTCACTCGGGAGCTCTCCATACAAACTCGTCTGGCAGCTCGTCTTACAAACTCATCTGGCAACTCACCTGTAAGATTGCTTAAACACTCACCCTATATCAGCTTGCCACAGAGCTTGCCTTGGTGCTCGCCGTACAGCTCACTGTACAAATTTCCTGGGATCTCACTAAGCAGCTCGCATGGGAGCTCACGGTTCAGCTCGCACGGGAGCTCGCGGTTCAGCTCGTACGGGAGCTTACAGAGCAGCTCGGCTGAGAGCTCGCCGAGTAGCTCGTAAAACAGCTCCCATGGGAGCTCACCGAGTAGCTCACCTGGGAGCTCACCGACCAGCTCACCTAGGAGCTCATCAAGCAGCTTGCCAAGGAGCTCACTGAGTAGCTCGAATTGAGCTTTCCCAGAAACTCACCTGGGAGCTTGCCGATAGCTCACCTTGCTAGCTCACCGAGCAGCTCGCCTTGAGCTCACCCGGGAGCTTGTCAAGCAGCTCGCTCGAAAACTCTCATGGGAGCTCGCCTGTCAGCTCGCCTTTCCAGCTTTCCTTTCCACCTCACCTTGCCAACTCGCCTTGAGCTCGTCTGGTAGCTCACCTCGGAGTTCATCGAGCATCTCGCCAAGTAGCCCACCCATGAGCTCACCGAGCAACTCGCCGAGTAGGCTAACTTGAGCTCGCGAGTAGCTCACCGAGTAACATCTGGCCGGGGAGCTCACCAAGTAGCTCAACTCGAGCTCGCTCGGGAGCTCGTCGGGTAACTCACCTGGGAGCTCGCTTGACAGGTCGCCTTGCTAACTCGCCTTAAGCTCACCTTGCCAACTCACCTTGAGCTCGTCTGGTAGCTCGCATGTAAGCACACCTCATAGATTACCGACAAGCTCACCTCGAAGTTCATCGACCTGCTCGACCTAGAGTAGCTTGTCGGGGAGCTCACCAAACAACTCGCTTGGGAGGTCACCGAGTAGCTCGCCTGGGAGCTCTCAGAGCAGCTCCGCTGGGAGCTCTTTTGGGAGCTCGCTAAGCAGCTCGACTTGAGCTCACACAGGAGCTCATCGAGCAGCTGGCATGGAAACTCACCTGGGATCTCACCTTGTCAGCTCACCTGTAAGCTCACCTCAGAGTTCATCGAGCAGCTCGCCATGTAGCTCAAAACACAGCTCACTCGGGAGCTCGCCGAGTAACTCGCCTGGGAGCTCACCTTGCCAACTCGTCTGGCAGCTCACCTGTAAGATTACTGACATGCTCACCCTATAGCAGCTTGTCGCGGAGCTTACCTTGGTGCTCATTGTACATCTCGCCATACAGCTTGCCTAGGATCTCACTGAGCATCTCGCATGGGACCTCGTGGTTCAGCTTGCACGGGAGCTCGCAGAGCAGCTCGGCTGAGAGCTCACCGAGTAGTTCACCAAACAGCTCCCATGGGAGCTCACATGGGAGCTCACCGAGCAGCTCACCTATGAGCTCGACAAGCAGCTCGCCGAGAAGCTCAGCTTGAGCTTGCCTAGAAACTCACCTGGGAGCTTTTCGACAGCTAGCCTTGCCAGCTCACTTAGCAACTCGACTTGAGCTCGCACAAGAGATCGTCAAGCAGCTCACCCAAAAACTTGCATGGGAGCTCACCTTTCCAGCTCACCTTGCCAACTCGCCTTGAGTTCGTCTGGTAGCTCACCGAGTAACATCTCGCTGGGGAGCTCGCCGAGCAGCTCACCAAGTAGATTGCCTGGGAGCTCACCGATCAGCTCGACTTGAGCTCACCCAGAAGCTCATCGGGCAGCTCGCCTGGGAGCTCACCTTGTCAACTCTCCTTGAGCTCATCTGGTAGCTCGCATGTAAGATCACCTAAGAGATTACCGACAATCTCACCTTAGAGTTTGTCGAGCTACTCAACCTAGAGCAGCCTGTCGGGGAGCTCACCGAATAGCTCACTTGGGAGATCACCGAGCAACTCACCTTTGAGCTCACCTGGGAGCTTTCGGAGTAGCTCACCTGGGAGCTCTTTTGGGATCTCGCCGTACTCACCAAGTAGCTCACATGGGAGCTCGCACGGAAGGTCATCGAGTAGCTTGCCTGGAAACTCACCTGGGAGCTCACCTTGCCAACTCACCTTGAGCTCGTTTGGTAGCTAGCCTGTAAGCTTGCTTCGGAGTTCATCGAGCAGCTCACCCGACAGCTCGCAACGCAGCTCACTCGGGAGCTCGCCTTGCCAACTCATCGGGGAGCTCGCCTATAAGATTGCTGATAAGCTCACCCTATAGCATCTTTCCGTGGAGCTTGCCTTGGTGCTCGCCGTACAGCTTACCTGGGATCTCACCGAGCATCTCGCATGGGAGCTCGTGGTTCAGCTCGCACGGGAGCTCGCGGAGCAGCTCGGCTGAGAGCTCACCGAGTAGCTCGCCAAACAGTTCCCATGGGAGCTCATCGAGCAGCTCACCTAGAAGCTCGGCATGGAGCTCGACAAGCAGCTCGCCAAGGAGCTCGCCGGGTAGCTCGACTTGAGCTTTCCTAGAAACTCACCTGGGAGCTTTCCTACAGCTTGCCTTGCCAGCTCACCGAGTAGCTTGACTTGAGCTCACCTGAAAACTTGCATGGGAGCTCACCTCTCAGCTCGCCTTTCCAGCTCACCTTGCCAACTTGCCTTGAGCTCGTCTGGTAGCTCGCCTCGGAGTTCGTCGAGCAACTCGCCAAGTAGCTCACCTGGAAGCTCACCGAGTAGCTCTCTGAGTAGGCTAACTTAAGCTCACGAGTAGCTCACTGAGTAGCTCGCTGAGTAGCTTGCCTGAGAGCTCACCGATCAGCTCGACCTGAGCTCGCCTGGGAGCTCATCGGGCAACTTGACTGGGAGCTCACCTTGCCAACTCACCTTGAGCTCGTCTGGTAGCTCGCATGTAAGATCACCTAAGAGATTACCGACAAGCTCACCTCAGATTTCATCGAGCTACTCGACCTAGAGTAGCTTGTCGGGGAGCTCACCGAACAACTCACTTGGGAGGTCACCAAGCAGCTCACCTTTGAGCTCACCTGGGAGCTCACGGAGCGGCTACGCTAGAAGCTCTTTTGGGAGCTCGTCGTACTCACCAAGTAGCTCAAATGGGAGCTCACCAAGCAGCTCGACTTGAGCTCGCATGGGAGCTCATCGAGTAGCTCACCTGGAAACTTACCTTGCCAACTCACCTTGAGCTCGCTAAGGAGCTCACCTTGCCAGCTCGCCTTAAGCTCGTTTTGTAGATCTCCTATAAGCTTGCCTCAGAGTTCGTTGAGTAGCTCACCTAGCTGCTCACCACGTAGCTCACCGAGCAGCTTGCTTGGGAGCTCAACTGACAGCTCACCCTATTGTAGCTTGCCGCAGAGCTTGCCTTGGTGCTCGCCGTACAACTCACCAAACAGCTTTCTTGGGATCTCACTGAGCAGCTCGCATGGGAGCTCACGGTTCAGCTCGCACGGGAGCTCACAGAGAAGCTCGGTTGAGAGCTCACCAAGTAGCTCACCAAACAGCTCCCATGGGAGCTCATCGAGCAGCTCACCTAGGAGCCCGGCATGGAGCTTGGCAAGCAGCTCGCCAAGGAGCTCATCGGGTAGCTCGACTTGAGCTTTCCCGGAAACTCACCTGGGAGCTTGCCGACATCTCACCTTGCCAGCTTGCCGGACAGCTCGCCGAACAACTTTCCTGGTAGCTCGCGGACCAGCTCACCCGGGAGCTCGCCAAGTAGCACGCCTGGGAGCTCACAGAGTAGCTCGGATGGGAGCTCACTTGGGAGCTTGTAGGGAACCTCGGTTGGGAGATCTTCTGCGAGCTCGGAGAGCAGCTCGACTTGAGTGTGCCTGTGAGCTCGTTGGGGAGCTCGCCGAACAACCCAACAAGTAGCTCGCCTTTGAGCTCGCCAAGCAACCTGCGAGGGAGAATCAAGCAGCTCACCTGGGAGCTTGGATAACATCTCACCCAGGAGCTCGTCAAGCATCTCGACTTCAGCTCACCCAGGAGCTCGTCGAGCAGCTCGATTGACAACTTACCTTGCCAACTCACCTTGAGCTCGCTAACGATCTCACCTTGCCAACTCGCCTTGAGGTCATCTAGTAGCTTGCATGTAAGCCCACCTCAGAGATTACCAACAAGCTCACCTTGGAGTTCGTCGAGCTACTCAACCTATAGCAGCTTGTCGGGGAGCTCGTCAAACAGCTCGTTTGGAAAGTCACCGAGCAGCTCGCCTGGGAGCTCGGGGAGCAGCTCTGCTGGGAGCTCTTTTGGGAGCTCACCGTACTCACCAAGTAGCTCACTTAAGAGCTCACCGAGCAGCTCACCTGGGAGCTCCCCAAGTAACTCGACTTGAGCTCACCCGGGAGCTCATCGAGCAGCTCGCCTTACCCACTTGCCTTGAGCTCGTTGAGGAGCTCACCTTGCCAACTCACCTTGAGCTCGTTTGTAAGCTCGCCTCAGAGTTCGTCGAACATCTCACCTAGCAACTCACCATGTAGCTCGCAACATGACTCGTTTGGGAGCTCGCGCGACAGCTCGCTGAGTAGCTCACCCGGGAGCTCGTTGAGCAACTCGCCTGACAGCTTGTCTTGCCCACTCACATGGCAGCTCACCTGTAAGCTTGCCTCGAATATTGCTGACAATCTCACCCTAGAGCAGCTTGCCAGGGAGCTCACCGAGCAGCTCACCTCGGAGCTCACGGAGCAGCTCGCATGGGAGCTTGGGGAGCACCTCACCTGGGAGCTCACCGAGCAGCTCGCCTAAGATCTCACTGCATAGCTCGGTTGGGAACTCACCTGGGAGCTCGCGGAGCAGCTCGACTTGAGCTCACTTTTGAGCTCGTCGAGTACCCCATAGGGAGCTCACTGAACAACTCACCAAGTAGCTCACTTGGGATCACACTGAGTAGCTCGCTTGGGAGCTTGCCAAGCAGCTCACCTTCGAGCTCGCCAAGTATCCTGCAAGGGAGCTTGGAAAACAGCTCACCTAGGAGCATGTCGAGTAGCTCGACTTCAGCTCGGCTGGGAGCTCACCTGATAACTTGCCTTGCCAACTTGCCTTGAGCTCACTAAGGATCTCACCTTGCCAAATCACCTTGAACTCGTCTGGTAGCTTGCCTCAGAGTTCGTCGAGTAGCTTTCCTAGAAGCTTGTGTAACAGCTCGCCTGAGAGCTCCCCGCTCAGCTCTCTTGGGAGCTCACCCAGTAGCTTGCCTGAAAACTCACCTGGGAGCTCGCGTGACAGCTCGCCCTAAAGTAGCTTACCGGGGAACTCGCCTTGGTTCTCACCAAACAACTTGCCTAGGAGCTCGCCGAGAAGCTTAGCTGGGAGCTCGCTAAGAAGCTCGCCTAGGAGCTCACACAGCAACTTGGTTGGGAGCTCACCTAGGAGCTCGTGGAGCAGCTCGGTTGGGAGCTCACGGAGCACCTCAACTTGAGCACGCTTGTGAGCTCGTTGGGGAGCTCGCTGAACAACTCACCAAGTAGCTTGATTAGGAGATCACCGAGCATCTCACCTTTGAGCTCGCCAAGCAGACTGCAAGGGAGCTCACATGGGAGCTCGGCTAATAGCTCACCCAGGAGCTCGTCGAGCAGCTCGACTTCAATGCACCCGGGAGCTCGTCGAGCAACTCGCATGGGAGCTCACCTGACAACTTACCTTTCCAAGTCGCCTTGAGCTCACTAAGGAGCTCACCTTGCCAACTCATCTTGAGCTCGTCTGGTAGCTCGCCTCAGAGTTTGTTGAGCAACTTGCCTGGGAGCTCACGTAACAGCTCGTTCGGGAGCATGTGCTTAAGGACTAAATCGGTTGAGTGGGTGTTGGCGCATGACCCGGAGGAGACTTAATGTCATCCAAATTATGAACATCTGTAGCTTACAGAGCTACCAAGTTTTGGGTGACTTGGTGCGAAGGGTGCATCACAATGAGTAGGTGAGTCAAGAACATTGGACATAGCGAGCTCGTCGTAGAGCTCACCATTGAGCTGCTCTGCGAGTTTAGAAATAATAAATGTTTTTGTCATTTGATTCCTTATCCATTGCATGGTAGCCCTTTTTACTTATAACTACTATGGGTAGATGTTTCTTGTTTGATGATTTAGCTTGTACGCAACGTTGGCTCGTCGGTCAGTGAGCCATATGGCTATCTTTGCGGCGAGTAATCGCCGTGTCGAGCTACATTAAAATTCAATGTTTTCAATATAACATTGTGTAAAATCTTACGAGGTGAGAGATTGGAAACATGAAAATATCGGTTTGGTTGGGGCTTTGCTGAGCGCGCCATGGCTTAGCTCTTGCATTCCAAAATCAAGAACATTGGACATAGGTAGCTCGTCAAAGAGCTGGCCGTCGAGTTGCCAGCGAGCTAAAAAAAATGAATGTTTTTCTCGTTCGATTCCTTATCCATCATGTGAGAGCCCTTTTTACTTATAACTACTATGGGTAGAGGTTGTTTGTCACACGATTTTGCTTTTACCCAATGTTGGCAAGTCAATAAGTGAGCCGTACGGCTATCTTTGAGGCAAGCAATCGCCGCATCGAGCTACATTAAAATTTAAACTTCTGAATATAACGTTGTGTAAAATCTTGCGAGGTGACATGTTGGAAACGTGAAAATATTGGTCCGGTTGGGGCTTTTCTGAGTGCGCCATGGCTCAGCTCTTGCATTCCAAAATCAAGAACATTGGACATAGCGCGCTCGTCGCAGAGCTCTCCGTCGAGTTGCCCTCAGAGCTAAAAAAATGAATGTTTTTCTCATTCAATTCCTTATCCGTCGTGTGAGAGCCCTTTTTACTTATAATTACTATGGGTAGAGTTTGTTCGTCGGATGATTATGCTGGAGAGTTATTCGATGAGCCATATGGCTATATTTGCGGTGAGCTACATTAAAATTCAACATTGTGAATACAACGTTGTGCAAAATCTTGCGAGGTGAGATGTTGGAAACGTGAAAATATCAGTTCGGTTGGGGCTTTGCTGAGTGCACCATGGCTCAGCTTTTACATTCCAAAACTGCGAACATTAGACATAGCGAGCTCATTGCAGAGCTCGTCGCGGAGCTCGCCGTCGAGCTGCTCTACGAGGTAAAAAAAATGAATGTTTTTTTCGTTCGATTCCTTATCCGTCATGTGAGATCCCTTTCTACTTATAACTACTATGGGTAGAGGTTTTTCGTCGGACAATTTTGCTTCTACCCAATGTTGGCGAGTCTTTCAGTGAGCCGTATGGCTATGTTTGCGGCGAGCTACATTAAAATTCAACATTTTGAATATAACGTTGTGCAAAATCTTGCGAGGTGAGATGTTGGAAACGTGAAAATATCAGTTTTTTTGGGGGTTTGCTGAGCGTGCCATGGCTCAGCTCTTGCATTCCAAAACCGGGAACATTGGACATAGCGAGCTTGTCGCAGAGCTCACCGTCGAGTTACCCTCAGAGCTTAAAAAAAATGAATGTTTTTCTCGTTCGATTCCTTATCCGTCGTGTGAGAGCCCTTTTTACTTAGAACTACTATGGGTAGAGGTTGTTTGTTAGATGATTTTGGTTGTACCCAATGCTGGTGAGTCGGTCGGTGAGCCGTATGACTATATTTGCAGCGAGCTACGTTAAAATTCAACATTGTGAATATAACGTTGTGAAAAATATTACGAGGTGAGATGTTGGAAATGTGAAAATATAGGTTCGGTTGGGGCTTTTCTAAGCGCACCATGGCTCAGCTCTTGCATTCCAAAACTACGAACATTGGACATAGCAAGCTCCTCGCAGAGCTCACCGTCGAGCTGCTCTGCGAGCTAAAAAAAATGAATGTTTTTTTCGTTCAATTCCTTATCCGTCATGTGAGAGCCCTTTTTACTTATAACTACTATGGGTAGAGGTTGTTCGTCAAATGATTTTTCTTATACCCAATGTTGGCGAGTTGATCAGTGAGCCGTATGGCTATCTTTGCGGCGAGCAGTCGTTGTGGCAAGCTATGTTAAAATTCAATGTTGTGAATATAACTTTGTGAAAAATATTGTGAGGTGAGATGTTGGAAACGTGAAAATATCATTTTGGTTGGGTCTTTACTGATCGCGCCATGGCTTAGCTCTTGCATTCCAAAATCGTGAACATTGGACATAACGACCTCGTCGCAGAGCTCGCCGTCGAGCTTCAAAAAAAATAAATGTTTTTCTCGTTTGATTCCTTATCCGTCGTGTGAGAGACCTTTTTACTTATAACTACTATGGGTAGAGGTTGTTCGTTGGATGATTTTGCTTATACCCAATGTTGGCGAGTCAGTCAGTGAGCTGTATGGCTATCTTTTGCCATGACAAATATGCGCTGTGAGCTACATTAAGATTGAATGTTTTGAATATAACGTTGCGTAAAATCTTGCGAGGTGAGATGTTGGAAAAGTGAAAATATCGGTTCGATTGGGGATTTTTCTGAGTGCGCCATGGCTCAAATCTTGCATTCCAAAATCGCGAGCATTGGACATAGCGAGCTCACCACAGCGCTGGCCGTCGAGCTGACCTGCGAGCTAAAAAAAATGAATGATTTTCTCGTTCGATTCCTTATCTGTCGGGTGAGAGACCTTTTTACCTATAACTACTATGGGTAGAGGTTGTTCATCGGATGATTTTACTTATACCCCATGTTGGCGAGTCAGTCAGTGAGCCATATGGCTATGTTTGCGGCAAGCTAAACTATGTTGGTGAAATAACTTTGTGCAAAATATTACACGGTGAGATGTTAGAAATGCGAAAATATTGTTTTGGTTGGGGCTGTGCTGACCATGCCATGGCTCACCTCTTCCTTTCCAAATTTTCCAACATTGGACATAGTGAGTCGGTCCGTGAGCCATATGGCTATCTATGCGGCAAGCAATCATCGCGGAGATTTTAATTAGAATTCAACGTTTTGAATATAACGTTGTGTAAAATCTTGTGAGGTGAGAGGCTGGAAACATTAAAATACCGATTTGGTTTTAGCATTAGTGAGCACGCCATGGGTCAACACTTGCATTCAAAAATCACCCACATTGGGACATACCGAGCGCGTGGTCTTGCTAGTTTACGAACTAAAAAGATGAATGTTTTTCTCGTTCGGATATTTATTCGTCGATTGACAGGCCTATTTACTTATAACTACTATGGGTGGACGTTGCTCTTATGATGTTTTTTGCTTGTACCTTATGTTGGCGAGTCCGATAGTGAGGCGAATGGGAATATTTGCATCGAGTAATTTCCTTTGTGAGGTACATTAAAACTAAATGTTTTGAATATAATCTTGTGAAAAAATCTTGCGGAGTGACATGAGAATATTATTTTTGATTGGAGGTTTTTTGAGTGCGCCATGGCTCGACCTATGCAATCCGCGATCGTGAACATTTGACAAAACGAGATCGTCGCCGAGCGTACCGGCGAGCTAATGTAGTTGCTACAAAAAAATGAATGTTTTTGTCATCTGTATCCTTATCTGTTGCGCGACAGGTCCTTTTACTTAGAACTACTATGGATAGAGGTTGGTCATT
>CM034155.1:678355909-678415909 GCA_019776745.2 Taxus chinensis
ACTGGAGTTTCTGATGCTTTTCCCTTTGCAATGCCTCGGGGGTCCCCTCCGCTGGCTTTCTCATGGGTGGGCGTTCCGGTCTTCGCAAGTTGTTCTCCTATGATTTGGGTTATTACAAGGGTGAGTGCCAGTGTCGTCTACTATTTGGCTATGCAAGGGGCTCGTTTTCGATTGCAGTGGGTGCACCAGCGACTCTGTTCGTCTGGCAGTCCTGATCCTTTATGGTCGAAGGGTCCCAGTAATTTCCACCTACTAGGTGGTTCCTTGCAAATGCCCGTGGCTGCTTTGCAGACCGTTGAACATTTGCCGGTTTGTAAAGCAGCTGTAACCCCCCGAAGTGTCGCTAGGTAGGTTATGCCATATAGATTATTTTGTGCCTTTGGACAGGTGCACCTGCATACATCGCCAGGTGGGATGACCGTCCACTGGTTCTATTCTCATCTATTCGGTCTCCGAAATTTTAACACTTTGGGGCGGGGACACCCTTTCTCCGATTTACCCCATGGGGCATTGCGTCTGGTTGTGGGGGGGTGTCGAGTGGAGGTGCATGTCATAACACTCAACGCATCAGTGTGGATTACACCAAGGATCCGATAAATAGCTGTGCAGGCTACGCGCCATGCGTGCTTCAGACTCACGGCACCAATTAAACACGACTCTTGGCAACGGATATCTCGGCTCTCGCCACGATGAAGAATGTAGCGAAATGCGATACTTAGTGTGAATTGTAGAATCCCATGAATCATCAAGTCTTTGAACGCAAGTTGCACCCGAGGCCTCAGCCGAGGGCACGTCTGCTTGGGCATCAGACTTTAAAATCGACTTCCCCCATTCCTTAGCAGGAGGATCGGAGATGGCTATCTGTGCCCACCAGCGGCACTGTCGGCTTAAATGGGCATGATATTTGTGGCCGATGTCATGATGAGCGGTGGCCAATGTTGGGCGGCGTTGGATTGTGGCATGAGGTCACGGATTTGTGTGAAACTTGTCTTGTTGTTAGTCGTGAATCTTCCATGGGAGGGTGCGTCCCAACTTTCACAGCCCCAGGTCAGGCGTGAGTACCCGCTGAGTTTAAGCATATCACTAAGTGGAGGAAAAGAAACTTACCAGGATTCCCCTAGTAACGGCGAGTGAACCGGGAAGATCCCAACATGAAAATAAGTGGATCTACGTGCCGAATTGTAGTCTGTAGAAGCGTCCTCAGTGATGGACTGGGCCCAAGTCCCCTGGAAGGGGGCGCCGGAGAAGGTGAGAGCCCCGTCGGGCCTGGACCCTGTTGCACCACGAGGCGCTGTCGGTGAGTCTAGTTGTTTGGGAATGCAACCCTAATCGGGTGGTAAATTCTATCCAAGTCTAAATACGGGCAAGAGACCGATAGCAAACAAGTACCGTAAAGGAAAGATGAAAAGGACTTTGAAAAGAGAGTTAAAGAATGCTTGAAATTTTCGGGAGGGAAGCGGATGGAGGCCGGCGATGCACCCCGGTCGAATACAGAAAGGTGTGAGCCAGTCAGCCACTCGGCTCGGGGAGTGCGTTGTGTGTAACCTCCGTCGTAGTGGTTGCGCAACGAAGCGTGCACCTTTGGCGGGCCCTTGGGCACCTGCACGCTCGTGGCGCTGGCTTGCGGGGTTTCCATCCGACCCGTCTTGAAACATGGACCAAGGAGTCTAACATGTGTGTGATTTGGCTGGTTTGAAAACCCGCGAGGCGCAAGGAAGCTGACTAGCGAGAGCCCCTCTTTGGGGTGCACCACCGACCGAACCTAATCTTCTATGAAGGGTTAGAGTGCAAGCACACCTATTAGGACCCGAAATATGGTGAACTATGCCTAAGCAGGGTGAAACCAGAGGAAACTCTGGTGGAGACCCTTGTCAATACTGACATGCAAATCGTTCGACTGACTTGGGTATAGGGGCGAAAGACTAATCAAACCGTCTAGTAGCTGGTTTCCTCCAAAGTTTCCCTCAGAATAGATGGATTTCACACGTGAGTTTTATCAGGTAAAGCAAATGATTAGAGGCATCGAGGGCGTAATGCCCTCGACCTATTCTAAAACTTTAAATAGGTAAGGTGGCGTGGCTGCTCCATTGAGGTGCTCCATGGAATCACGATCTCCAAGTGGGCCATTTTTGGTAAGCAGAACTGGCGATGTGGGATGAACCAAAATTCGAGTTACGGTGCCAAATTACGCGCTAACCCAGATCCCACAAAGGGTTTTGGTTGATTAAGACAGCAGGATGGTGGTCATGGAAGTCGAAATCCACTAAAGAGTGTCTAACAACTCACCTGTCGAATCAACTAGCCCCGAAAATGGATGGCACTGAAGCGCGCAACCTATACTTGGCCATCAGGGCAAGTGCCAGGCTTCGATGAGTAGGAAGACACGGGGGTTGTTGTGAAACCTTGGGTGCGAGCCTGGGTGGACTGGCCCCTAGTGCAGATCTTGGTGGTAGTGGCAAATATTCAAATGAGAACTTTGAAGACTGAAGTGGGGAAAGGTTCCATGTGAACAGCACTTGGACATGGGTTAGTCGATCCTAAGAGATGGGGAAGTCCTGTATCAAGGCCACACTTTGCGCGATCATCGAAAGGGAATTGGGTTAATATTCCCGAACCTGGACGTGGCGGTGGACGGCAACGTTAGGAAATCCAGAGACATCAGCGGCGGCCCCAGGAAGATTTATCTTTTCTTTTTAATAGCTTGCCCACCCTGAAATCGGTTCAACCGGAGATAGGGTCCAGCAGCTGGAAGCGCACCACATGTCCTGCGGTGTCTAGTGCACCTTTGGTGGCCCTTGAAAATCTGGAGGACTGAGTACCATTCACACCCAATCGTACTCATAACTGCATCAGGTCTCCAAGGTGAACAACCTCTGGTCAATAGAACAATGTAGGTAAGGGAAGTCAGAAAAATGGATCCGTAACTTTGGGAAAACAATTAGCTCTGAGGGCTGGGCCTAGGGGTCTGCACCTTAAACCTGCGGGTTGCTGTCAGCCTACCCAAGCTGCTTCCACGGTGAGGGCGGGTCGTCGCGTGGCTGTCAAACGATGGGCGCAGGATGCTCCCCTTGTGGGGACTTTCCTTAGGCTGCGAACAGCCAACTCAGAACGGGTACGGACAAGGGGAATCTGACTGTTTAATTTAAGAAAAGCATTGCGATGGTCCCTGCGGATGCTGATGCAATGTGATTTCTGGAAAGTGCTCTGAATGTCAAAGTGAAGAAATTTAACTAAGCGCGAGTAAACGGTGGGAGTAACTATGACTCTCTTAAGGTAGCCAAATGCCTCGTCATCTAATTAGTGACGCGCATGAATGGATTAATGAGATTCCCACTGTCCCTATCTACTATCTAGCGAAACCACAGCTAAGGGAACGGGCTTTGTGAAATCAGTGGGGAAAGAAGACCTTGTTGAGCTTGACTCTAGTCCAACTTTGTGAAATGACTTGAGAGGTGTAGAATAAGTGGGAGCTGTTTCAGCGTAAGTGAAATACCACTACTTTTAATGTTATTTTACTTATTCTGTGAGGCGGGGATGGGGCAATGCGCTTGTTTTTGGCCTTAAGGTGCGTCAAGGTGTGCCGATCTGGGCGGAAGACATTGTCAGGTGCGGAGTTTGGCTGGAGCGGCACATCTGTTAAAAGATAACGCCGGTGTCCTAAGATGAGCTCAACGAGAACAGAAATATCGTGTGGAACAAAAGGGTAAAAGCTCATTTGATTTTGATTTTCATTACGAATACAAACCGTGAAAGCATGGCCTATCGATCCTTTAGAATTTCAGAATTTGAAGCTAGAGGTGTCAGAAAAGTTACCACAGGGATAACTGGCTTGTGGTAGCCAAGCGTTCATAGCGACGTTGCTTTTTGATCCTTTGATGTCGGCTCTTCCTATCATTGTGAAGCAGAATTCACCAAGTGTTGGATTGTTCACCCACCAATAGGGAACATGAGCTGGGTTTAGACCGTTGTGAGATAGGTTAGTTTTACCCTACTGATGATCCGCGCTGCGATAGTAATTCAACTTAGTACGAGAGGAACCGTTGATTCACACATTTGGTCATCGTGCTTGGTTGAAAAGCTAGTGGCGCGAAGCTACCGTGTGTTAGATTATGACTGAACACATCTAAGTCATAATCCACGCTAGATGCGGTGCATCTCTCTTTCAGATTGCATCGTGACCTGCAGTAGGGGTGCTCTTACACCCCCAAGGGCCCTTGTCATTGGCGACCTCCGGTCAGTGTAACAACCTATCTGGGGAATCCTTGTACAACAATTTCAAGTGGTCAGAGAAAATAATCCTTTGCAGACGACTTAAATAAGCGACGGGGTATTGTAAGTGGCAGAGTGGCCTTACTACCATGATCCACTAAGATTCAACCCTTTGTCACCTGGATTCGTACAACCCGAGACAGGTTGAAGAGTGGGGTTTCCACACAGCAGATGCGACTTTTGTTTTTGCATGAGTGTAGGAGGGAGGAGTGGGGTTTCCACACTGAGAAGATGTGACCTTCTTCTCCTTTTTCCCAAGTATAGGAGGAGGAGGAGTGGGGTTGCCGGAGAAGAGATGTGATTCTTTTTTTTTTTTTTCCCAAGTATAGAAGAATAAGAAGAAGTGGGGTTTCCGGTGAAGAAATGCGATCTTCTGCTCTCTCTGTTTTTTTTTTCCCCAAGTATAGAAGAGGAAGAGGTGGGGTTCTGGCGAAGAGAGTGATCTCCTCCTCTCTTTTTTTTTTTGCCCAAGTATAGAAGAAGAAGAGGTGGGGTTTCCTGCGAAGAGATGCGGTCTCCTCCTCTCTCTTTTTTTTGTTTGCCCAAGTATAGAAGAAGAAGAGGTGGGGTTTCCAGTGAAGAGGTGCGATCTCCTCCTTCTTTTTTGCCTAAGCATAGAAGAAGTGGGGTTTCTGGAGAAGAGATGCGGTCTCCTCTTTTTCTTTTTTGCCTAAGCATAGAAGAAGTGGGGTTTCCAGAGAAGATATGCGATCCCCTCTTCTTCTTTTTCGCCTAAGCATAGAAGAAGTGGGGTTTCCAGAGAAGAGGTGCGATCTCCTTTCTTTTTTTTTTTTGCCTAAGCATAGAAGAAAATGGGGTTTCCAGAGAAGATATGCGATCTCCTTTATTCCCCAAGTATAAAGTGGGGTTTCCAGAGAAGAGATGTGTTTTTTTTCCCAAGTATAAAGTGGGGTTTCCAGAGACGAGATGTGCTTTTTTTTTTTCAAACTATAAAGTGGGGTTTCCAAAGAGGAGAGGTGCTTTTCTTCCTGAGGTATTTCTTTTTCCAAGTACAAAGTGGGGTTTCCACGAAGGAGATGTGCTTTTTTTTTTCCAAAGTATAAAAGTGGGGTTTCAGCAGAGTAGAGGTAGTTTTCTTCCTGGGTATAAAGTGTGGTTTCCATAGAGCAGAGGTGTTTTTCTTTCCAAGTATAAAGTGGGGTTTCCACGGAGGAGACATGTTTCTTTTTCCAAGTAAAAAGTGGGGTTTCCACGTCAACTTTTGTGTGCGTGTGTTTTTTTTTTAAAATTATATATTGGGGTTTCTACCCAGACGCCGAGCTACAGTGGCAAATAGGGGATTGTGCCCCAAGATGCCCAAGCTAAAGACACATTCGGTGAGCCAAGTTTGGCGAGTTGATCCCCAGGAAGCTCACCTGGTAGCCCGCCAAGCAGCGCGCCCATGAACTTGCCTGACAGCTCTCCTGTGAGCTCACTGAGTAGCACAGCCATGAGCAGCTTGCTGGGTAGCTCACGTAGCACCTCACTTGGGAAGCCCGCCCTTCATCTCACCTCAGAGCTCGCCTCGGAGCTCACCTTGCCAACTCACCTGTAAGCTCGCCTCGGAGTTCGTCGACTAGCTCGCTTGGGAGCTCACCCGGGAGCTCTCGCAACAGCTTGCCTTGCCAACTCGTCTGGAAGCTCACCTCGAAGCTTGCTAGGAAGCACACCTTAGAGTAGCTTGCCGGGGAGCTCACCGAACAGCTCGCCAAGCAGCTTACCTGGGAGCTCACAGAGCAGCTCGGTTGGGAAATCTTCTGGGAGCATCTCGATTGGGAGATCTTCTCTGAGCTCACCAAGCAACTCAACTTGAGCTCACTTGTGAGCTCATCGAGTAACTCTTCTTGTAGTAGCTCGCCAGTGAGCAGCTTGTCGGGGAGCTCACTGAACAACTCACCTGGGAGCTCACCAGGGAGCTCGGCAAGTAGCTCACCCTCGAGGTCGTCGAGCAACTCACCTGGGAGCTCGCCTTGAGCTCGCTAAGGATCTCACCTTTCCAACCCACCTGCAAGCTTGCCTACAAGCTCACCTCAGAGTTCGTCGAGCAGCTTACCTGGGAGCTCGTAGCGCAGCTCACTCGGGAGCTCACTGAGTAGCTCTCTCAGGAGATCACCCTGCAGCTCACCCAGTAGCAAGCCCAGGAGGTCATCAAGCAGCTCACCTCGGAGCTCACCTGATAGCTCACCTTTTCAACTCGCCCCTAGCTCGATGGGTAACTCACCTTGCCAACTCGTATGGTAGCTCGCCTGTAAGATTTCCAAAAAGCTCACACTATGGTAGCTTGCTGCGGAGCTTCCCTTGGTGCTCACCGAACAGCTCGCTGAACAGCTTGCCTAGGATCTCACCGAGCAGCTCGCATGGGAGATCACGGAGTAGCTCGGCTGAGAGCTCGCCGAGTAGCTCGCCAAACAGCTCCCATGGGAGCTCACTGAGCAGCTCACATGGGAGCTCAGCATGGAGCTCGCCAAGGAGCTCACCGAGTAGCTTGACTTGAGATTACTCAGAAACTCACCTGGGAGCTTGCCGACAGCTCGCCTTGCCAGCTCGACTTGAGCTCACCTAGGAGCTTGTGAAGCAGCTCGCCCGAAAACTCGCTTGGGAGCTCACCTCTCAGCTCACCTTTCTAGCTCACCTTGCCAACTCCCCTTGAGCTCATCTGGTAGCTCACCTCGGAGTTCATCGAGCAGCTCGCCAAGTAGCTCACCTCGGAGCTCGCTGAGTAGGCTAACTTGAGCTCGTGAGCAGCTCGCCGAGTAACATCTCGCCAGGGAGCTTGCCAAGTAGCTTGCTTAGGAGCTCGCCAAATAGCTTGCCTGGGAGGTCACCGAGAAACTCGCCTGACAGCTCGCCTTGCCAAATCGTCTGGCAGCTCGCCTGTAAGATTGCTGACAAGCTCACCCTATAGCAGCTTACCATGGAGCTTGCCATACAACTCACTAAACAGCTTCCCTGGGATCTCATTTGGGGAGCTCTCTGAAAAGCTCACTTGGGAGGTCACCGAGCAACTCGCCTTTGAACTCGCCTGGGAGCTCACGGAGCAGCTCCACTGGGAGCTCTTTGGGGAGCTCGACTTGAGCTCGCATGGGAGCTCATCGAGCTGCTCGCATGGAAACTCACCTGGGAGCTCGCCTTGCCAACTCGCCTTGAGCTCGTTTGGTAGCTCGCCTCGGAGTTCGTCGAGTAACTCACCTAGCAGCTCGCCTATGAGATTGCTGACAAGCTCGCCCTATAGCAGCTTGCCTTAGAGCTTGCCTTGGTGCTCGCCGAATAGCTCGCCAAATAGCTTGCCTAGGATCTCAACGAGCAGCTCGCATCGGAGCTCGCGGTCTAGCTCGCAGAGTAGCTCGGCCGAGAGCTCACCCAACAGCTCCCATGGGAGCTCACCGAGTAGCTCAGCTGGGAGCATATCGAGTAGCTCACCTAGGAGCTCAGCATGGAGCTCGGCAAGCAGCTCGCCAAGGAGCTCGCCGAGCAGCTCGACATGAGCTTTCCCAGAAACTCACCTACGAGCTTACCGACAGCTCACCTTGCCAGCTCACCGAGCAGCTCGATTTGAGCTCACCCAGGAGCTCATCAAGCATCTCGCCTGAAAACTCGCATGGGAGCTCGCCTCTCAGCTCACCTTTCTAGCTCACCTTGCCAACTCACCTTGAGCTCGTCTGCTACCTCGCCTCAGAGTTCGTCGAGCAGCTCGGCCGGGAGCTCACCGAGAAACTCACCGAGTAGGCTAACTTGAGCTCACGAGCAGCTCGCCGAGTAACATCTGGCCGAGGAGCTCGTCAAGTAGCTCGCTTGGGAGCTCGCCGAACAGCTTGCCAAGTAGCTTACCTGGGAGCTCACCGATCAGCTCGACTCGAGCCCGCCCGGGAGCTCGTCGGGTAGCTCGCTTGGGAGCTCGCCTTGAGCTCGTTTGGTAGCTCACCTGTAATCTCACCTCGGAGTTTGTCTAGAATATCACCTATAAGCTCGCTATGTAGCTCGCAACGCAGCTCACTCAGGAGCTCACCTTACAAACTCGTCTGACAGCTCACCTGTAAGATTGCTGACATGCTCACCCTCTAGCAGCTTGCCGTGGAGCTTGCCTTGGTGCTCGCCGTATAGTTGGCCTAGGATCTCACTGAGCAGCTCACATGGGAGCTCACGGTTCAGCTCGCACGGGAGCTCATGGAGAAGCTCAGCTGAGTGCTCGCCAAGTAGCTCGCCAAACAGCTCCCATGGGAGCTCACCGAGCAGCTCACCTGGGAGCTCACCGACCAGCTCACCTAGGAGCTTGGCAAGACGCTCACCAAGCAGCTCGCCGAGCAGCTCGAATTGAGCTTTCCTGGAAACTCACCTGGGAGCTTGTCGACAACTCGCCTTACCAGCTCACCGAGCAGCTTGACTTCAGCTCACCTAGGAGCTCGTCAAGCAGCTCACCTTTCAGCTCGCCTTTCAAGCTCACCTTGCTAACTCGCCTTGAGCTCGTCTGGTAGCTTGCCTCGGAGTTCGTCGAGCAGCTCGCCAAGTAGCTCACCCGGGAGCTCACCGAGTAGCTCACCGAGTAGGCTAACTTGAGCTCGCGAGCAGCTCACTGAGTAACATCTAGCCGGGAAGCTTGCCAAGTAGCTCGACTCGAGTTCACCCAGGAGCTCGTCAGACAACTCGCCTAGGAGCTCACTTGATAGCTCGCCTTGCCAACTCACCTTGAGCTCACCTTGCCAACTCACCTTGAGCTCTTCTAGTAGCTCGCATGTAAGCACACCTCAGAGATTACCGACAAGCTCGCCTCGGAGTTCGTCGAGCTGCTCGACCTAGAGCAGCTTGTCAGGGAGCTCACCGAATAGCTCGCTTGGGAGGTCACCGAGTAGCTCGCCTTTGAGCTCGCCTGGGAGCTCGAGGAGCAGCTCCACTGGGAGCTCTTTTCTAAGTATATAAGAATGTCATCTAAGAATACAAGCACAAACTTGTCTAAGTATTATTGAAAAATATTGTTCATTAGATTCATGAAGGCGGCAGGTGCATTAGTTAGCCCAAAAGGCAACACCATGAACTCATAATACCCGTACCTCGTTCTAAAAGTTGTTTTATGAATATCTTCTTCCTTTATTCTCAGCTGATGGTACCCTGATCGAAGATCTATTTTTGAATAAACTGATGCTCCTCGCATCTGATCAAACAGATCATCAATCCTAGGAAGTGGGTATCGATTTTTGATAGTTGCTTTGTTCAACATTCTGTAATCAATGCACAGCCTCAAAGTGTCATCCCTTTTCATTACGAAAATTACCGACGCTCCCCAAGGTGAGACGCTCGGTCTGATCAGCCCCTTAGTCAGAAGTTCTTGTAACTGAGCCTTTAGCTCTACCAACTCAATGGTAGTCATTCTATAAGGTGCCTTAGATATGGGTTCCGTTCCTGGTTTGATTTCTATTGCGAAATCAAACTCACGTTTAGGCGAAAGACCTAGCAATTCCTTCGGAAACACATCACGGAAATCCCTCAACAATGGATATCTTTCCATGAAATCATTATCTTCTTCTACATTTTCTGTCATTTTTACTGTATACAAAGTGCAGCCTCTGTTTTTAGCCCCTCTTTAGTTGCATAGCCGTCAGTTTCCTAACTGCAACTTCCCGTTTTACACCTTGAATGACTGCTGCTTTCTGCAGGGTCATCAAGGAAACAGATTTGTTTTTCATAACAGACAACCTTTGCCTTATGTTCAGCCAACCCAGTTAACTCCAATAATGATATCATATGATCCTAGAGGAGTGACATACAAGTCAACTTCGGTGGAGAAACCAGGCAGATCAAGAATTGCCCCAAAAAGGCACATTTTGACTGTATGGACAGCATTATTCCCATAATGTAATGTCCATGTTTTATCCATTCTTGCAGCCTTTCTTTTTAATTTCATAGCAAGTTTAGCAGAAATAAAACATTCTGTAGCTCCAGTATCAAAAAGTATAACTACAGGTGTACCGAATAACTTACCCGTAACTTCAATGGGGTGTCACTTGCTTTTCAGCTTGTCTGTTAGCCACTGCCTTGCATGTATCCTATGCTGCTGTCCTGCGATCATCCTTCTTCAGAGGATAGTGATTCACATAGTGGGTCCTTTCCACAGTTGAAGCATCCTCCAGCTGGCCCTTTTTCTAGGCTCAAATTTGTTACCAGCCTTGAAGTTATCATTCTCGCTTCCATAGGACTTCTGTCCAATGCCATTAACTTTTGTGAAGTTGTTCCGCATGTTATTTTACAGGTCTTTTTCATCACAGGTTTTCTTGTTGTTATCTACAAAAATTTTGTTTTTCAAACCAAACCTTTTCGAAGGTCCCCTTTTTGGTGTAAGAGACGAAGTAGGATTGGGAATCTTCCTTCCATATCTCTTCCCTGTGAGCAGATATTGCCCCTCAATTTTATGTTCCTGTCTGATTGCCTTTTCGACAACTCCATCCATGGTGGTTGGACCGTGGAAATCCACTTCGCCACCAATGATGGGATTCAGTCCCATTATGAATTTCCATATTCTGAACTTCTCGTCAGCCTGGTACTGCGGCACATACTTAAGGAGTTTAGTAAACCCTTCCCAGTATTCCATCACCGACAGCCTTCCTTGCGACCAGTTCTGAAATTTCAGTCATTTTCCTATCAAAATAGAGTTGAGGCAGCCATCATTGCCCTAAAATAACCCTTAAATTCTATCCCAAGTTATGTCTGATTCGACAATATTTAGCTCAACCCTTACGGTTGTCCACACCATGATGAATGCTTCATGAGAAAGCTGATGTGCTCCCCATATCGCTTTAGTCTCTTCAGAGAAGTTTCTTATCACAAAGTATTTCTCCATTTCACTGAGCCAATTCTCAGCTCCGTCCCCAAGAGTTGTTCCATCAAACTTTGGAGGACTTATTCTCTTTATATCATTTGTAAGTTCAGCTGCTAAACTCTTGCCCTTTTATTTTTAGGGGGATTAGGAGTAATTACATAATTATCATCAACACACCCGGATTCCCTCCGTTGATGTTGTCCACACGGAGGCAGCTGATCATTTATTTCAGCTTCATTCTCCTCCTCTTCATTACCCCATTGACTGTTGTTTCCAGTATAGTCAAATGATCCCTCGTATCAAGTAGGGCAGCAAGGATTTCATCCAGCTTTTGGGCAGTTGCTGCTTCTCCACCCTGTAACGGGTTATTCGCAGCAATTCCCTCTTGTCCTTACCATTTTTCTGTTCAATAAGAAAACGTAAACCTTATTAATATCGTGGACTCATTAGGTCCAAGAGTTGCAACCTTTCAGCTCTGATACCAAGATGTAACATCCCCATTTTAAAATACCAGAACAAGGGAATTTTTTTTTTTTGATAACGTTCTCTGTTATGAATTACAAAATTCAAACACATGTTCAAGTTTTAAAAATTACTCTCTGCCCAAACAACACAGTTTGGATCACACAATTTCTTTTTAAAACGAATGTTCCCTATTCGCATATTTACAATATGGAACACACATTCAATGCCATTCAATCTTATAACAGATTCTATATGCTGTTGGAAATGACTCGAGGAACTGCCAATCTTCCATTTTCATGGCTCGGAGTTTCAACGATCCTTCATTTCATGACTCGGCAACAACCGATCCTTTATGTTCATGACTCGGCAACAACCGATCCTTCATGTTCGTTTATGCATGGTATATTATATATACCTGTTCTCATAACCGTTTCTGGTTATCGAAGTGATCCATTTAAGAAGCCTATCTGAATATCTGTTACTGATATTCATCTGACATCCTGCATCTTAAATTAAGTGATAAGGACAACACAACCAGAAATTGCGATACTTTGGCCAAATATTTTCACATGCTTTGCATGATCATATTCCTGGATGTGATACACATCTACGGAATACGTCCTTCACCTCACTTCACCTGTTATCTAGAATGGTCTTTCCTGGTTCCTACCAGTCCTCTTCGTTTAAGTTCATTTTTAAACTTCCAATTCCAACTAGTAATATGAACGGGTATATGAAGGCACTCCTGGTAACTAAAGATACGCAGACATACGATGTTGTTACCCCACGACCCCGTGTGTCTAGTTATCCTTAGTATTCTGGAGTCACTCCGTATATCAGATCATATCCTATTCCCCGCTAAGAGTTACACATTCAGCCTATGTATTCTAGATGTTTTGATTCGGGAGGGCATTGCTATATGTCAGCTGCAACATTGTGTCATCATGAAGACCCCGTCTTCATGGAGACACCTTGTTGTAGCTTGCGTATGCCAATGTCCTGCAGAATCCAACCATCGAGAACACACATCCTGCTCAAGTGACTTAGCCATGAATTAATAATTAAAATCAACTTTCAGCATTCGTGTTGATCCCTTGATTCTCATTTCTGTTGCAGTTGCATATAGCTAAGAGGGACTAAACCGTCCATTAGCTTGCTATGCATCTTCTCCTTCGTATCGAAGGGCTACATTTCCCTACTTGGTTCACTTCTTAATCATTGGATTAAGCAGTCCGTACCGACGGACGTGATAAGTTTAACCTATTAAACTTAGCCAAGATTTTCCAACTGCAACTAAATTCATAATTCTAACTTATTAGATGTCATTTAAATGAGGTCTAATTCCCAAGAACAGTATTCATTTGTTCTCCTTAACGTGATATGGTTAAGGTCCATTAGTTATGGATATACTTATCCTATATCCTTTATTCTGAATTTAACACACGAGATCATTAATGGAGCTCGAAAGTGAAGTTCGATTACTCCGAAGTTTAATTTGTATTCCTTAGATCCTAAGCTAATCCTAAATACCTTCCAATTGTGGAATCATATTCTTCCTAATCCTTATAATGTCAATTAAAAATTCATCTTTACCCAAGTATGAATTAATTGCATTTTTCAACTTAAAAGTTGCATTTAGGTAAGAATAGATATCAATTTCCATTTAACATCCATCCAAGGACAATTAAACAAATCCAATCAAGAAATAGCATTATATTTCAAATTTAGACAACAAAATCAAACTGATATAATTATTAAAATAATACACATGTAATTGGATTCAATATTTCTTATCATAATCTGTACATTTGCCAATCCAGCTGATTGGGAATAGTTTACATAAAACATCAATACAACTCATAGACAGAAGAATATATTTTCTTCTTTTCACAAGTCCTCGAAGAGGAATAAAAGCAACAATTACAATACATCATCAACAAATAAAGAAGCATCAGAAAATATCCAAGTCTTCATTCTAATCAAATTCCATCTGCAAAATGAATTGCACAGGTCAGTTCAATGAACTGAGCATATTAAGCACTTATCCTTAAAATAAGGTGCTTCAACTAACTGTCTCAATAAAAGAACCCTACTTTTATGAAATGGCAGTTAAACATCAATCACGAAATAGGCACAAAAGAAAGATCAGCAAAACAACTGAACTATCAAAATATCATCATAATCAGCCAAAGAACTTTTGTCCCGTTTTCCACATAACTGTTACAAGTCTCAATTTACAATATTTGTAAAGTTAGGAATACAAGTAGCTTACTGCTGATATAACATACAGTTATTCTTTCCACGTCTTTCATTAATAATAAACACAAGGATGAAACCAACTTAAATGTAAACCTCTTTACTTTCCTTTCAGTTCATGCATCATTTTAGAATCCGAGCAATCAAGCACAGATAAGAAAGTGAACAGCAATGCAGATAGTGGTTCCTATCTAAGCACTAAAAAATTCATTATTCATGAATTACAACTTTCCTATTGAATGAAAGAAGAAAAGGTTATTTTTCCAAGTCATTCATTCATATCTCTATTTCTTTCCACATGACTGTCCTAACAGTGGAATTCAAACGAAAGACAATTCAAGATAACAGTTCAGAGTGAAACTTACAAAATCCATTCGGAATTCACTTTCCGGAAGCAAGAATAATTTCATTTATAATCCGCTTTAAATGAAAATAGGGAAGAATTCATCATCCATATCCATACTTTATTTGAATCAGGCTCATATGAAAATCCAAAACAGGTTAGTACCTCATTATGATCATCCAGGATCAAACAGTACAATGATGCAAACCATATTTTTACCATACTAGAAGAAACCATATTTCTTTCACTGTATGCTAAACAGACAAACAACATTTCTATCATGTAGTCAATTAATCACATGATTTCCTAATCCTATGAACGTATCCCGTTCAAAATAACATTTTATTCATTGCTGTTACCTACAACAATCCAAGATTAAGTCATAATCACCAAAACAGTTCGACCTTACAAGACCGATCAGCATTAGTAAACACAATTGATCATCATACTTTCCTAGCAAGAAACAATATATTTCTCTATGAGTTCAGAAGGAAAAACTACTTCTTTTCCAACTCTACCAAAAAACACTCATATAAAATTCTAAAGCCCATTCCTTTAAAATACAAAATACCATTTCCTCATAATCCCGAAACAGCAGAAGGAAGAGAAAAGTCTTATTTCTTTTTAAGCAAGAAAGGAAAGAACAGCCAAAAACGTGTTATCATTTCTTTCTCCAAGGCAATTCGTATGCTCATACAAAAAATAACAACGTTGTATTCATCCTAATCAACACAGCAGAGAGAGAGAGAAAGAAACTATTTCCTTTTCAAAAGAAGTTTCAGTATAGAAACGACCTTAAACATCTCGTACATCCTTTACCATTATATCACAAAAGACCATATAACAAGAGCATTTTCATAGTAGTGAAAACAACCATACAGTCTGCCAGTTCTTAATATAATACTTAAACAGTGAAAAACCCATTCCAATAAGCTCGAAAAGAATGATATTCCTTTTAATCCCGAACAGCAAACATTAATCAACAAAAGATCTTATTTCCATCAATGAAACTTTAGTACAGAAACGACACCAATCCGCTCACAACAACCTTCACCATTTTATCTCAAAAGTTCATGTGACAAAAGACAATCACACAACAATAAAACAATTCACACTGCCTGTACTGTTCCTATTAAACATCTTACGGAAAAGAACCCGTTTCAACTTCCATTTAACGTCAACCACTAGCACGACAGGAAGGTATTTCATTTAAGAAATACAAAGACAGATAAACTCAGCAATCAAGACAGTGTTTCATATTATTTCCAAAATGACAGCAAGAGTCAACAGAACCCAAATCATAGCAATATAACTCAAACTGTATTTCCATTTCCATTTTACATGCAAGGGCAGTTCTAAATACAACAGCAAAGAAACAATTGCACAGAAGGAGAAAATCGCACAAGGCCTGTTCCAATTCATACAACATGTACAAAGAAAGAAAATGTCTATTTCATTCCACAATACTGTCAACAACCACTACAGTAATTCATATTTGAACTTGATTCGAGCAACAACACATCAAGGCCGAGCAACCAGAAGCAATTCTTTTTATCATTTCCCAAAGAAAAGAAAGCAAGAACTAACAAAATCCAAGTCAAATCGAATCGACAGCAATCACACGATCCAAACCTAAGAGCAGGGTTGTTTTAATGAGACACTTAAACAAAGCAAGAATTTTTAAAGAGAAGGGCTTAACATGCATGTAATCTCTTTTCCAGAACTCGAAGAAAACTTCGTTTGCCACATTTTTCCTTCCACAGCGACAGCACAAACTTCCCCAACACTCCTTTCTTCCTCAGGCTCAGCAACAGCCTTAAAAATCTCCAAGCACAGTGTCAAATTCCAATAGCTGGTTCAACTGAATGAGGCCAAAAAACCAAATGCAGAGAAAATTTGCAAAATCCAAATCAAAATAATGAAAAATCAAATTCCCTCATACACTTTCCAAGGTGAACTAGTCACGAGGACCAAGAAAAAATCAATGTAATTAAGGCTCTGCCTTTTTCATTACTTCCCACGCCTACCGCCACTTGAGTTGGCGAACTTAATTTTTTTTTTAAATTTCCCATGTAAAACTAAATTTGGCTCTATCTCCAAATAGATGCCTCTATTTCCTACCTGCCCCGCCAAAACTAGCGCTGTCCACGTATGGACTGTTTATTAAATGCCAATGAATGCCCTTTCCATTCTTATCCTTTCCTTCCAAGGGTCTGCGCGCCCTTTTTAGATTAGGATTAGTTTAGGTTACATAAAGTGTTCAACCTAGGTCTTAGTTTAGCCTTAGGTTTTATTTTCCCTTTTTTTTTAAATTTAAAAATCCACTTAGGATAGTAGTGTAGGATGCATGTTAGGACTTAGGATTAGTTTAGGTTTTTAATTAAATACTAACCACTAACACCAAACAACTTCCATCCAGCCTTCTTACTAACATTCACGTTAATGCAGAGCAGGACGTTCCATCCTTTGGATCATGTGCCAAGGCCACCCGTGTCCAGGCGTTTCTTGCCTCACGAGGTCCCAAGTTCGACAATACAGGGTTCAAGAATCGAATCCCTGTCGTTGGCATTTACGTGCCAGCTGTTCATACCTGCAATCAGGCGCTGCACGTTCATAACAATCTCGAGTTCGGTTCAAGTGTGAATCGACACAAAAATCACAAGAGGACCTCAGCATACTTGGATCAATGGAATTGATTCAAGGTATGCTGTCAATCAGCAAAGTTAGTTTAGCAAGTATATGACAATTTTTCGTCATATCAGCAAACACACAAGTACAATAAATGTTGTCCTAACAATAAATCACAGCATGCAAGAATCCAAATTAGCAACACATTTTCTTAAGACCAGAACATATCTTAACATGTTTGCCTTCATTTCAGAAGTTATAACAGCATGTAAAACATTCATCAAGATAATTTGCAAAATCAGAGTGTTACATTCTTCCCTCCTTAAAGAATCATCGTCCCGATGATCAGTTTAAACAAATCAAGGAGTTCGTAAGACAAAGTTCAGTTATTGTCCCATCATTCATAAGTTCATACCAAAAACAGATTCACTCTTTAAAAAACAGCATTTTAAGACAACTGTATAATAGACTAATAATTGTCTAAATTTGGTAGAATTATCAGTTCTTTGAATTTCAAATTCAATTAAACAGGTGCGGAAAAGTAGATCTCATTTCTTCGAGATTCTCCCAAGTTGTACTTTCTTCGCTGAACTGGTCCCACTGGACCTTACATTGGTTCACTTTGCGATTTCTCAAGTACAACTGGCGAGTTCCCAGCACTCGAATGGGCTTAACCACGATTATTCCTGGGTCTTGGACCTGCAAGGAATTCCAATTTAGCACATGTGATAAATCTGTCACGTATTTCTTAAACAAAGAAATATGAAAAACATCATGCATTTGAGACAAAGCAGCAGGTAATGCTAGACGATAAGCTATAGGGTTGATTATTTCAACAATTTCAAAAGGTCCCACGTAACGTGGCAACAACTTGGCAGCCTTGCCAAAATTTATTGAGCTCTTTTTCAGCTTCACTCGAAGAAAGACCTTCTCGCCCAGTTTATAATGCCTGTCAACCCGCTTCAAGTCTGCATAACTCTTTTACCTATTGGCAGCCTCCTTTAGATGTTCCCGAATCATTTTGATTTGCTGTTCCATTTCCATAAGGATTTCTGGCCCAATTACCTCTCTGTCCTCAACCCTATCCCAGCTGACAGGGGTTCTGCATTTTCTTCCATACAATGCTTCAAAGGGCACCATTTTTAAAGAGGCATGATAGGTGTTATTGTAAGCAAATTCTACCAGTGGAAGGTATTCCTCCCATTTATACTGCTGGTCCATGCAATACATCCTTAACATGTCCTCTAAAACCTGATTAACTCTCTCAGTCTATCCATCCGTTTCCAGATGATATGCAGAACTGAAGTTCAATTTAGTTCCCAAGGCCGCATTAAGCGTTTTCCAAAACCTTGATGTCATCCTCGGATCTCTGTCTGATATGATTAATTTTGGTATTCCATGCAATCTGAAGATTTCATGTACAAATCTTCTAGCTAGCACTGGTGCATTGTCCTTCAAATTACCAGCAATGAAGTGTGCCACTTTGGTCAATTTGTCGACTACTACCAGGATAATGTCATGCTTATTTCTTGACATAGGCAATCCTTGAACGAAATCCATCGTAATCACTTGCCATTTAAACTGCAGAATACTGTGGGGATACAATAATCTAGCGGGGTGCATATGTTCCGCCTTAACACGCTGACATTCCAAGCAGTGTGTTACAAATTCTACCACATCCTTTTTCATTCCCTTCCAGAAATATTGCTGCTTAAGATCAGCGAGCATTTTTGTAATGCCAGGGTGTCCAGAAAAAGGTGAATTATGGAATTCAGTTAACAATTTCCCTCTTAATTCATTTGCCACAGGTATATACACCCTGTTTTCGAAGCTCAGAATTCCTTCATTATCAAAACGGAATCCCTTATACCTAATGTCCTGTTGATCTGCAGCAAGTGCTGATTTGACTTGCTGGAAATAAGGATCTAATTCCAAGGCATATTTCACCTCATCCTTAAACTGAGTTCTTAACGTTATAAGAGCAGAGATATGCTTCCTTCGACTCAAAGCATCTGCTACCATGATTTTCCTTGCCCTTAACGTAACTTATATCGAAATCATACTGAGACAGAAATTCCAACCATCTTCGCTGCCTTGCATTCAGATTTGGCTGAGTAAAAATATACTTCAGCCCTAGATGGTCTGTTTTTAACTCAAAGGGCTTGCCTAAAAGGTAATGCCTCCATATTTGAAGTGCATGAACAATGGCAGCGAGCTCAAGATCGTGTGGAGCATAATTCTGTTCATGCAACTTAAGCTTTCTACTTTCATAGGCAATGACATGGTTATTCTGTAATAGAATACCTCCAAGGTCTTCTCCTGAGGCATCCGTTACAACCATAAAATCTCCATTTGGATCAGGTACAGTCAAAATAGGTGTTGTAGTTAACTATTCCTTTAAATTTTTAAAGGCAGATTCACATTTGTCTATCCAGACAAATTTATTTTCTTTCTTTTGCAGCGAAGTGATTGGGGCAGCAATTTTTAAAAAGTCCTTAACAAACTTTCTATAATATCCAGCCAAGCCCATGAAGCTCCTCACTTCGTGTATGTTCTTAGGCGCAGGCCACTCAGTTATAGCTGTGATCTTTGAAGGGTCAACAGCTATCCCATTTTTGCTTATAACGTGTCCCAAATAATGCACTTCTGCGTCATAAAAGGAACATTTGGACAGTTTGCCATACAAATTCCTCTTTCTTAAGATTTCCAGCACTATCCTGAGATGTTCTTAGTGCTCTTCGAAATTTTTAGAGTATATAAGAATGTCGTCTAAGAATACAAGCACAAACTTGTCTAAGTATTCTTGAAAAATATTGTTCATTAGATTCATGAAGGTAGCAGGTGCATTAGTCAGCCCAAAAGGCAACACTGTGAACTCATAATGCCCGTACCTCGTTCTAAAAGTTGTTTTATGAATATCTTCTTCCTTTATTCTCAGCTGATGGTACCCTGATCGAAGATCTATTTTTGAATAAACTGATGCTCCTCGCATCTGATCAAACAGATCATCAATCCTAGGAAGTGGATATCGATTTTTGATAGTTGCTTTGTTCAGCATTCTGTAATCAATGCACAGCCTCAAAGTGCCATCCTTTTTCTTTACGAAAATTACCGGCGCTCCCCAAGGTGAGACGCTCAGTCTGATCAGCCCCTTAGTCAGAAGTTCTTGTAACTGAGCCTTTAGCTCTACCAACTCAATGTTAGTCATTCTATAAGGTGCCTTAGATATGGGTTCCGTTCCTGGTTTGATTTCTATTGCGAAATCAAACTCACGTTTAGGCGGAAGACCTGGAAATTCCTTCGGAAACACATCACGGAAATCCCTCAACAATGGATATCTTTCCATGAAATCATTATCTTCTTCTACATTTTCTGTCATTTTTACTGTATACAAAGTGCAGCCTCTGTTTTTAGCCCTCTTTAGTTGCATAGCCATCAGTTTCCTAACTGCAACTTCCCGTTTTACACCTTGAATGACTGCTGCTTTCTGCAAGTCATCAAGGCAATAGATTTGTTTTTCATAACAGTCAACCTTTGCCTTATGTTCAGCCAACCAGTTAACTCCAATAATGATATCATATGATCCTAGAGGAGTGACATACAAGTCAACTTCGGTGGAGAAACCAGGCAGATCAAGAATTGCCCCAAAAAGGCACATTTTGACTATATGGACAGCATTATTCCCATAATGTACTGTCCATGTTTTATCCATTCCTGCAGCCTTTATTTTTAATTTCATAGCAAGTTTAGCAGAAATAAAACATTCTGTAGCTCCAGTATCAAAAATTATAACTACAGGTGTACTGAATAACTTACCCGTAACTTCAATGGGCGTCACTTGCTTTTCAGCTTGTCTGTTAGCCACTGCAGCATGTATCCTATGCTGCTGTCCGCGATCATCCTACTTCAGAGGATAGTGATTCACATAGTGGTCCTTTCCACAGTTGAAGCATCCTCCAGCTGGCCCTTTTCTAGGCTCAAATTTGTTACCAGCCTTGAAGTTATCATTCTGGCTTCCATAGGAATTCTGTCCAATGCCATTAACTTTTGTGAAGCTGTTCCGCACGTTATTTACAGGTCTGTTCATCACAGGTTTCTTGTTGTTATCTACAAAAATTTTGTTTTTCACACCAAACCTTTTCCAAGGTCCCCTTTTTGGTGTAAGAGACGAAGCAGGATTGGGAATCTTCTTCCTTATCTCTTCCCTGTGAGCAGATATTTCCCTCAATTTATGTTCCTGTCTGATTGCCTTTTCGACAACTCCATCCATGGTGGTTGGACCGTGGACATCCACTTCGCCACTAATGATGGGATTCAGTCCCATTATGAATTTTCGTATTCTGAACTTCTCGTCAGCCTGGTACTGCATCACATACTTAAGGAGTTTAGTAAACCCTTCCCAGTATTCCGTCACCGATAGCCTTCCTTGCGACCAGTTCTGAAATTCAGTCATTTTCCTATCAAAATAGAGTTGAGGCAGCCATCGTTGCCTAAAATAACCCTTAAATTGATCCCAAGTTATGTCTGATTCGACAATATTCATCTCAACCTTACGGTTTTCCCACCATGATGATGCTTCATGAAAAAGCTGATATGCTCCCCATATCACTTTAGTCTCTTTAGAGAAGTTTCTTATCGCAAATTATTTCTCCATTTCACTGAGCCAATTCTCAGCTCCGTCCCCAAGAGTTGTTCCATCAAACTTTGGAGGACTTATTCTCTTTATATCATTTGTAAGTTCAGCTGGTAATCTTGCCCTTTTATTTTCAGGGGGATTAGGAGCAATTACATTATTATCATCAACACCCGGATTCCCTCCGTTGATGTTGTCCACAGGAGGCAGCTGATCATTTATTTCATCTTCATTCTCCTCCTCTTCATTTCCCATTGACTGTTGTTCCAGTACAGTCAAACGATCCCTCGTATCAAGTAGGGCAGCAAGGATTTCATCCATCTTTTAGGTAGTTGCTGCTTCTCCACCCTGTAACGGGTTATTCGCAGCATTCCCTCTTGTCCTTACCATTTTCTGTTCAATAAGAAAACGTAAACCTTATTAATATCATGGACTCATTAGGTCTAAGAGCTGCAACCTTCAGCTCTGATACCAAGATGTAACATCCCCATTCTAAAATACCAGAACAAGGGAATTTTTTTTTTTTATAACGTTCTCTGTTATGAATTACAAAATTCAAACACACGTTCAAGTTTTAATAATTGTTCTCTGCCCAAACAACACAGTTTGGATCACACAATTTCTTTTTAAAACGAATGTTCCCTGTTTGCATATTTACAATATGGAACACACATTCAATGCCATTCAATCTTATAATAGATTCTATATGCTGCTATAAATGACTCGAGGAACTGTCGATCTTCCATTTTCATGGCTTGGAGTTTCAACGATCCTTCATTTCATGACTCGGCAAAAACCGATCCTTCATGTTCATGACTCGGCAACAACCAATCCTTCATGTTCGTTTATGCATGGTATATTATATATACCTGTTATCATAACCGTTTCTGGTTATTAAAGTGATCAATTTAAGAAGCCTATCTGAATATCTGTTACTGATATTCATCTGACATCCTGCATCTTAAATTAAGTGATAAGGACAATGTAACCAGCAATTGTGATACTTTGGCCAAAGATTTTCACATGCTTTGCATGATCATATTCCTGGATGTGATACACATCTACGGAATACGTCCTTCACCTCACTTCACCTGTTATCTAGAATGGTATTTCCTGGTTCCTACCAGTCCTCTTCGTTTAAGTTCATTTTTAAACTTCCAATTCCAACTAGTAATATGAACGGGTATAGGAAGGCACTCCTGGTAACTAAAGATACGCAGACATACGGTGTCGTTACCGCACGACCCCATGTGTCTAGTTATCCTTAGTATTCCGGAGTCACTCCGTATATCAGATCATATCCTATTCCCTGCTAAGAGTTACACATTCAACCTATGTATTCTAGATGTTTTGATTTGGGAGGGCATTGCTATATGTCAGCTGCAACATTGTGTCGTCATGAAGACCCCGTCTTCATGGAGACACCTTGCTGTAGCTGGCATATGCCAATGTCCTGCAGAATCCACCCATCGAGAACACACATCCTGCTCAAGTGACTTAGCCACGAATTAATAATTAAAAGCAACTTTCAGCATTTGTGCTGATCCCTTGATTCTCGTTTCTGTTGTAGTTACATATAGCTATGAGGGACTAAACCATCCATTAGCTTGCTATGCATCTTCTCCTTCGTATCGAAGGGCTACATTTCCCTACTTGGTTCACTTCTTAATCATTGGATTAAGCAGTCCGTACCGATGGACGTGATAAGTTTAACCTATTAAACTTTGCCAAGATTTTCCAACTGCAACTAAATTCATAATTCTAACTTATTAGATGTCATTTAAACGAGGTCTAATTCCCAAGAACAGTATTCATTTGTTCTCCTTAACGTTATATGGTTAAGGTCCATTAGTTATGGATATACTTATCATATATCCTTTATTCTGAATTTAACACACGAGATCATTAATGGAGCTCGAAAGCAAAGTTCGATTACTCTGAAGTTTAATTGGTATTCCTTAGCTCCTAAGCTAATCCTGAATACCTTCCAATTATGGAATCATATTCTTCCTAATCCTTATAATGTCAATTAAAAATTCATCTTTACCCAAGTATGAATTAATTGCATTTTTCAAATTAAAAGTTGCATTTAGGTAAGAATAGATATCAGTTTCCATTTAACATCCATCCAAGGACAATTAAACAAATCCAATCAAGAAATAACATTATATTTCCAATTTAGACAACAAAATCAAACTGATATAATTATTAAAATAATACACATGTAATTGGATTCAATATTTCTTGTCATAATCTGTACATTGGCCAATCTAGCTGATTGGGCATAGTTTACATAAAACATCAATACAACTCATAGACAGAAGAATATATTTTCTTCTTTTCACAATTCCTCGAAGAGGAATAAAAGCGACAATTAAAATACATCATTAACAAACCAAGAAGCATCAGAAAACAGCCAAGTCTTCATTCTAATCAAATTCCATCCGCAAAATGAATTACACGGGTTAGTTCAATGAACTGAGCATAGTAAGCACTTATCCTTAAAATAAGGTGCTTCAACTAACTGTCTCAATAAAAGAACCGTGCTTTTATGAAACGACAGTTAAACATCAATCACGAAATAGGCACAAAAGAAAGATCAACAAAACAACTGAACTATCAAAATATCATCATAATCAGCCAAAGAACTACTGTCCCGTTTTCCACATAACTGTTACAAGTCTCAATTTACAATATTTGTAAAGTTAGGAATACAAGTAGCTTATTGCTGATATAACATACAGTTATCCTTTCCATGTCTTTCATTAATAATAAATGCAAGGATGAAACCAACTGAAATGTAAACCTCTTTACTTTCCTTTCAGTTCATGCATCATTTTAGAATCCGAGCAATCAAGCACAGACAAGAAAGTGAACAGCAATGCAGATAGTGGTTCCTATCTAAGCACTACAAAATTCATTATTCACGAATTACAGCTTTCCTATTGAATGAAAGAAGAAAAGGTTATTTTTCCAAGTCATTCATTCATATCTCTATTTCTTTCCACATGACTTTCCTAACAGTGGAATTCAAATGAAAGACAATTCAAGATAACAGTTCAGAGTGAAAATTACAAAATCCATTCGGAATTCACTTTCTGACAGCAAGAATAATTTCATTTATAATCCGCTTTAAATGAAAATAGGGAAGAATTCATCATCCATATCCATACTTTATTTGAATCAGGCTCATATGAAAATCCAAAACAGGTTAGTACCTCATTATGATCATCCAGGATCAAACAATACAATGATGCAAACCATATTTTTACCATACTAGAAGAAACCATATTTATTTCACTGTATGCTAAACAGACAAACAACATTTCTATCATGTAGTCAATTAATCACATGATTTCCTAATCCTATGAACGTATCCTGTTCAAAATAACATTTTATTCATTGTTGTTACCTACAGCTATCCAAGATTAAGTCATAATCACCAAAACAGTTCGACCTTACAAGACCGATCAGCATTAGTAAACACAACTGATCATCATACCTTCCTAGCAAGAAACAATATATTTCTCTATGAGTTTAGAAGGAAAAACTACTTCTTTTCCAACTCTTACAAACACTCATATAAAATTCTAAAGCCGATTCCTTTAAAATACAAAATACCATTTCCTCATAATCCCGAAATAGTAGAAGGAAGAGAAAAGTCTTATTTCTTTTTAAGCAAGAAAGGAAAGAACAGCAAAAAACATGTTATCATTTCTTTCTCCAAGGCAATTTGTATGCTCATACAAAAAAAAACAACGCTGTATTCATCCTAATCAACACAGCAGAGAGAGAGAGAAAGAAACTATTTCCTTTTCAAAAGAAGTTTCAGTATAGAAACGACCTTAAACATCTCGTACATCCTTTACCATTATATCACAAAAGATCATATAACAAGAGCATTTTCATAGTAGTGAAAACAACCATACAGTCTGCCAGATTCTTAATATAATACTTAAATAGTAAAAAACCCATTCCAATAAGCTCGAAAAGAATGATATTCCTTTTAATCTCGAACAGCAAACATTAATCAACAAAAGATCTTATTTCCATCAATGAAACTTCAGTACAGAAACGACACCAAGCCGCTCACACAACCTTCACCATTTTATCTCAAAAGTTCATGTGAAAAAAGACAATCACACAACAATAAAACAATTCACACTGCCTGTACTGTTCATATTAAACATCTTACGGAAAAGAACCCTTTTCAACTTCCATTTAACGTCAACCACCAACACGACTGGAAGGTATTTCATTCAAGAAATACAAAGACAGATAAATTCAGCAATCAAGACAGTGTTTCATATTATTTCCAAAATGACAGCAAGAGTCAACAGGACCCAAATCATAGCCATATAACTACGACTGTAATTCCATTTCCATCTTTACATGCCAAGGGCGGTTCCAAGCACAACAGCAAGGAAAACAATTACACTATAAGGAGAATGATTAAACAAGGCATGTTCCACTTCATACAACACGAACAGTGAAAGAAAAATATCTATTTCAAACCACCATACTGTCAACAACCAATACAGTAATTCATTTTCCAACTCGATTCGTGCAACAACATGCATCAAGGCAGAGCAATCTAGAAGCAATTCTTTTTATCATTTCCCAAAGAAAATAAAAGCAAGAACTAACAAAATCCAAGTAAAATCGACTCGACAGCAATCACACAATCCAAACCCAAGAGCAGGGTTGTTTTAATGAGACACTTAAACAAAGCAAGAATTTTTAAAGAGAAGGGCTTAACATGCGTGTAATCTCTTTTCCAAAACTTGAAGAAAACTTCGTTTGCCGCGTTTTTCCTTCCACAGCGACAGCACAAACTCCCCAACACTTCTTTCTTCTTTAGGCTTAGCAACAGCCGTCGAAATCTCAAAGAAAAATGTTAAATTTCAAGAGTTGGTTCGACTGAACCAAGGTCAGAAAAACCAAATGCAGAGCAACTTTGCAAAAGCCAAACCGAAACAATGAAAAATCAACTTCCCTCATACACTTTCCGACGGCGAGCTAGTCGTGAGGACCAAAAAAACTTAATGCAATTAAGGCTCTGCCATTTTCCTTACTTCCCACACCACCGCCACTTGAGTTGGCGAACTTAATTTTTTTTTTAAATTTCCCATGTAAAACTGAATTTGGCTCTATCTCCAAATAGATGCCTCTATTTCCTACCTGCCCCACCAAAACTGGCGCTGTCCATGTATGGACTGTTTATTAAATGCCAATGAATGCTCTCTTCCCATCCTTATCCTTTCCTTCCAAGGGTCTGCGCGCCCTTTTTAGATTAGGATTATTTTAGGTTGTATATAGTGTTCAACCTAGGTCTTAGTTTAGCCTTAGGTTTTAGGGATTAGGTTTATTTTCCCTCTTTTTTTGTAATTTAAAAATCCACTTAGGATAATAGTGTAGGATGCATGTTAGGACTTAGGATTAGTTTAGGTTTTTAATTAATAATAACCACTAACACCAAACAACTTCCATCCAGCCTTCTTACTAACATTCACGTTAATGCAGAGCAGGACGTTCCGTCCTTTGGATCACGTGCCAAGGCCACCCATGTCCAGGCGTTTCTTGCCTCACGAGGTCCCAAGTTCGTCAATACAGGGTTCAAGAATCGAATCCCTGTCGTTGGCATTTACGTGCCAGCTGTTCATACCTGCAATCAGGCGTTGCATGTTCATAACAATCTCGGGTTCGGTTCAAGTGTGAATCGACACAAAAATCACAAGAGGACCTCAGCATACTTGGATCAATGGAATTGATTCAAGGTATGTTGTCAATCAGCAAAGTGAGTTTAGCAAGTATACGACAATTTTTCGTCATATCAGCAAACACACAAGTACAATAAATGTTGTCCTAACAATAAATCACAGCATGCAAGAATCCAAGTTAGCAACACATTCTCTTAAGACCAGAACATATCTTAACATGTTTGCCTTCATTTCAGAAGTTATAACAGCATGTAAAACATTCATCAAGATAATTTGCAAAATTAGAGTGTTACGAGTGAGTTTTTATGCCTCAGAGTGGAACATTTCAGATTTTGATCATATACACTTGGCCTTGGGTCCTCCATTGGGGTTATGGAAGTGATTTGCAAGACATTGCTAGAGGGGAGGCATTGCAGAAGCCCCCTGTATATAGCTCCAGTTCGTTGTGTTCTCCCTTCAAATCCTGTCACGCTTTATGGATGTAACCTCTGGTGGTTGACCCATATCCGAGTGGGCACTGACGTGTGAGCTTTTAGGCTGTAGAGTGGAACATTTCAGATTCTGATCATATCCACTTGGCCTGGGGTCCTCCATCGGGGTTATGGAAGTGATTTGCAAGACATTGCTAGAGGGGAGGTGCTGCGGAAGCCCCTGTATATATCTCCGGTTCGTTGTGTTCTCCCTTTGAAGCCTATCACGCTTTATGGATGTAACCTCCGGTGGTTGACCCATATCTTAGTGGGCGTCGACGAATGAGTTTTTAGGCCACAGATTGGAACGTTTCAGATTATGATCGTATCCACTTGGCCTGGAGTCCTCCATCGGGGTTACGGAAGTGATTTGTAAGGCATTTCTAGAGGGGAAGCGCTACACAAGCCCCCTGCGTATAGCTCCAGTTTATTGTGTTCTCTCTTCGAAGCCTGTCATGCTCTACGGAAGTAACCTCTGGTGGTTGATCCATATCCTAGTGGGCACCGACGAGTGATTTTTTAGGCCACAGAGTGGAACGTTTCAGATTCTGATCGTATCCACTTGGCCTAGGGTCCTCCATCGGGGTTATAGAGGTGATTTGCAAGACATTGCTAGAGGGAGGGCATGCACGCTCATTTTACTTGTGTTCTTTTTTATGTTCCCCTTCTACTTTTGTTTTACCTCTCTAGTCAGAGGCTTTTACGTTGCGCGGAAATATCCTTTAAAGGTCCATATGTGCCCTTTTATGGCAATGATGTGGAACATTTCAGATTCTGATCAGATCTCACATTGCCTAGGGTCCTCCGTTGGTCTTATTTTAAGCGTTTTGTAAATTCCTCGAGGAGAAGGGTAGTAATCAAATCGGGTCGAGGTTGGCTAGTCCAGACAGTCTGTGCCCTTTGAATGTGTGTAGGGGGCTATCCTGGGTAAGGATGTCCCTGAGCAGTCTTATAATTGAGGTGGCTGTGTGCACGGTGCATTCTATGTGGCCTATGTTTATCGCGAGCAATTTTTCCTTGAGGCTTAGGGTAAAGGGCTTCTTACGGGACGCACTTCCCAGATGCCTGTGAACCGAATCTCATTGTCGATGCGCTCCGGCCCTATGCAGTCTATCTACCCCCGAAGATGTGAAGTTTTACGAGGTTCTTGATGCCCCCGTCATGTTTTTGCCGTGACATTTGATGCGCCAACGGGTTCATTGGAAAATCTCTAATGCTTGTCGGTGTTGAAAATGTTGGAAGCACATGGAGATCTTCAATGGTTTCCTACCTTTCCGCGTCGACATCTGAGCTCAAGGTGTGGGTTGCTTCGATGTTTTATGCAAGAGAGGAGGAATTTGATATTTTGCTTTCACATTTGTGCGGGTCTCATCATGCCTTTTGAAGGCCTCCGACAACTCGTGCATGGAAGGGAGCTACTTGGTCAATCCTGCCAATACTCATATGCTTGTCTCAAAGATTAAGCCATGCATGTCTATGTATGAACTATTTCAGAATGTGAAACTACGGATGGCTCATTAAATCAGTTATAGTTTCTTTGATTACCTTTACTACTCGGATAACCATAGTAATTCTAGAGCTAATACGTGCACAAAATCCTGACTCTTGGAAGGGACGCATTTATTAGATAAAAGGCTGGCGCGGGCTTGCCCGCTACTCTGGTGATTCATGATAACTCTACGGATCTCACGGCCTTTGTGTTGGCGACGCTTCATTCAAATTTATGCCCTATCAAATTTCGATGGTAGGATAGAGGCCTACCATGGTGGTGACGAGTGACGGAGAATTAGGGTTCAATTCCAGAGAGGGAGCCTGAGAAATGGCTACCAAATCCAAGGAAGGCAGCAGGTACGCAAATTACCCAATCCTGACATGGGGAGGTAGTGACATTAAATAAAAATACTGGGCTCATCAATTCTGGTAATTGGATTGAGTACAATCTAAATCCCTTAACGAGGATCTATTGGAGGGCAAGTCTGGTGCCAGTAGCCGCGGTAATTCTAGCTCCAATAGCGTATATTTAAGTTGTTGCAGTTAAAAAGTTCGTAGTTAGATCTTGTGTCGTCACGGTTGGTCTGCCTACTCAGTGTGCACTGGCCCTCACGTCCCTTCTGCCGGTAGCGTGCTCCTGGCCTTAATTTTCTAGGTCACGGTTCCAGCGCCGTTACTTTGAAAAAATTAGAGTGCTCAAAGCAATCCTACGCTCTGAATACATTAGCATGGAATAACGTGATAGGAGTCTGGTCCTGTTCCGTTGGCCTTCGGGACCGGAGTAATGATTAATAGGGACTGTTAGGGGCATTCATATTTCATTGTTAGAGGTGAAATTTTTGGATTTACGAAAGATGAACCACTACGAAAGCATTTTCCAAGGATGTTTTCATTAATCAAGAATGAAATTTGGGGGCTCGAAGATGATCAGATACCATCCTAGTCTCAACCATAAACGATGCCGACTAGGGATCGGCAGATGTTGCTCTAAGGACTCTGCCAGCACCTTCTGAGAAATCAAAGTGTTTTGGTTCCGGGGGGAGTATGGTCGCAAGGCTAAAACTTAAAGGAATTGAAAAAAGGGCACCACCAGGAGTGGAGCCTGCAGCTTAATTTGACTCAACACGGGGAAACTTACCAGGTCCAGACATAGTAAAAATTGACAGATTGAGAGCTCTTTCTTGATTCTATGGGTGGTGGTGCATGGCCGTTCTTGGTTGGTGGAGTGATTTTTCTGGTTAATTCCATTAACGAATGAGACCTCAGCCTACTAACTAGCTACACGGAGGTTTTCCTTCGTGGCCAGCTTCTTAGAGGGACTATGGCCGTTTAGGCCATGGAATTTTGAGGCAATAACAGGTCTGTGATGCCCTTAGATGTTTTGGGCCGCATGCGCGCTACACTGATGCAACCAACGAGTTTTTCTCCCCGGGCCGAAAGGTTTGGGAAATCTTGCCAAATTACATCGTGATGGGGATAGACCATTGCAATTATTGATTTTCAATGAGGAATTCCTAGTAAGCACGAGTCATCAGCTCACGTTGACTACGTCCCTGCCCTTTGTACACATCACCCCGTCGCTCCTACCGATTGAATGATCTAGTGAAGTGTTCGGATCGTGACGACGGCAGTGGTTTCTATCACCGATGTTGCGAGAAGTTCATTAAACCTTATCATTTAGAGGAAGGAGAAGTCGTAACGAGGTTACTATAGGTGAACCTACGGTAGGATCATTTTTGTTTTAAAAACTGAACCGTGCAAGGGAGTGGGTGTGTTTGGCACATCCGGCGTGTCTCCTCCTCATCCCCCACTCTTGTGGGAGTTTGGACTGGAGTTCCAGATGCTTTTCCCTTTGCAATGCCCCAGGGGTCCCCTCCGCTGGCTTTCTCTCGGCTGGGCGTTCCGCTCTTCGCAAGTTGTTCTCCTGTAGTTCAGGTTATTACAAGGGTGAGTGCCAGTGTCGTCTACAGTGTGGCTATGCGAGGGACTCATTTTCGGTTGCAGTGGGTGCACCAGTGACTGTGTTCATCTGGCAGTCATGCTCCTTTGTGGTCAAAGGGTCCCAGTAATTTCCTCCTCCTAGGTGGTTCCTTGCAAATGCCCGTGGCTGCTTTGCAGACCGTTGAACATTTTCCGGTCTGCAAAGTAGCTGCAACCCCCCGAAGTTTCACCAGGCAGGTTATGCCGTATAGATTATTTCGTGCCTTTGGATGGGTGCACCTACGTATGTCGTCGGGCAGGACGACCGTCCACTGGTTCCGTTCTCATCTGTTCATTCTCTGGCCTTTCGACACTCCAGGGTAGGGACACCCTTTCTCTTATTTCCCCCATGGGGCATCACCTCTAGTTGTGGGGGGCATCGAGTGGAGGTGTGTGTCATAACATTCAACACATCTGTGCGGATTGCACCAAGGATCTGATAAATAGATGTGCGGGCTACACGCCATGCTTGCGTCGGAATCATGGCGCCAATTAAACATGACTCTCGACAACAGATATCTCAGCTCTCACCACGATGAAGAATGTAGCGAAATGTGATACTTAGTGTGAATTGCAGAATCCCGTGAATCATCGAGTCTTTGAACGCAAGTTTCACTCAAGGCCTCGGCCGAGGGCACGTCTGCTTGGGCATCGCACTGTAAAATTGACTTCCCCCATTCCTCGGCGGGAGGATCAGAGATGGATTTCTGTGCCCACCAGCAATGCGGTTGACTTAAATGGGCACGAGATTTGTGGCCGCTGTCACAATGAGCGGTGGCCAATGTCAGTCGGCGTTGGATTGTGGCATGAGGTCACGGATTTGTGCAGAACTTTACTCGTTGTTTGTCACGAATCTTCCGCAGGAGGGTGCGTCCCAACTTTCACAACCCCAGGTCAGGCGTGAGTACCCACTGAGTTTAAGCATATCACTAAGTGGAGGAAAAGAAACTTACCAGGATTCCCCTAGTAACGGTGAGTGAAACAGGAAGAGCCCAACATGAAAATCAGCCGATCTACGTGTTGAATTGTAGTCTATAGAAGTGTCCTCAGTGACGGACTGGGCCCAAGTCCCCTGGAAGGGGGCGCTGGAGAGGGTGAGAGCCCCGTCGGGCCCGGACCCTGTTGCACCACGAGGCACTGTCGGCAAGTCGGGTTATTTGGGAATGCAGCCCTAATCGAGTGGTAAATTCCGTCTAAGGCTAAATACGGGCGAGAGACCGATAGCGAACAAGTACCGCGAGGGAAAGATGAAAAGGACTTTGAAAAGAGATTTAAAGAGTGCTTGAAATTGTCAGGAGGGAAGTGGATGGAGGCCGGCGATGCTCCCCGGTCGGATGCGGAACGGTGTGAGCCGGTCAGCCACTTGGCTCGGGGAGTGCGTTAGTACGGGCCGTCGCGGCGGTACAAGCACAGCTTTTGGACCGTTGAGTGTACCTCTGTCGTGGCGATCATGGAAAGAAGTGTGCACCTTTGGTGGGCCCTCGGGCACCTGCGCGCTCGTGGTGCTGGCTTGCGGGCTTTCCATCCAACCCGTCTTGAAACACAGACCAAGGAGTCTAACATGTGTGCAAGTTGGTAGGTTTGGAAACCCGCGAGGTGCAAGGAAGCTGACTGGTGAGAGCCCCTCTTTGGGGTGCACCGCTGACTGACCCTGATCTTTTGTGAAGGGTTCAAGTGCGAGAACACCTATTGGGACCCGAAAGATGGTGAACTATGCCGGAGCAGGACGAAGCCAGAGGAAACTCTAGTGGAAGCCCGCAGTGATACTGACATGTAAATCATTCATCTGACTTGGGTATAGGGGCGATAGAATAATCAAACTGTCTAGTAGCTGGTTTCCTCCAAAGTTTCCCTCAGGATAGCTGGAGTTCACGCGTGAGTTTTATCAGGTAAAGCAAATGATTAGAGGCATCGGGGGCATAACACCCTCGACCTATTCTCAAACTTTAAATAGGTAAGGCAACACGGCTGCTCCGTTGAGATGTGCCACAAAATCGTGAACTCCAAGTGGGCCATTTTTGGTAAGCAGAACTGGCGATGCGGGATGAACTGAAGTCGAGTTACAGTGCCAAATTGCACGCTACCCCAGATCAACTAAGACAGCAGGACGGTGGTCATGGAAGTCGAAATCTACTAAGGAGTGTGTAACAACTCACCTGTCGAATCAACTAGCCCCGAAAATTGATGGCGCTGAAGCGCGTAACCTATACTCAGCCGTCGGGGCAAGTGCCAGGTTCCGATGAGTAGGAGGACATGGGGGTTGTTGTGAAACCTTGGGCGCGAGCCTAGGTGGATTGGCCCCCAGTGCAAATCTTGGTTGTAGTAGCAAATATTCAAATGATAACTTTGACGACTGAAGTGGGGAAAGGTTCCATGTGAACAGCACTTGGACATTGGTTAGTCGATCCTAAGAGATGGGGAAGTCTTGTATCAAGGCCACACTTTGCGTGATCATCGAAAGGGAATCGGGTTAATATTCCTGAACCAGGACGTGGCAGTGGATGAAAACGTTAGGAAATCTAGAGACATCGGTGGGGGCCCCAGGAAGAGTTATCTTTTCTTTTTAACAGCCTGCCCACCCTGAAATCGGTTCAACCGGAGATAGGGTTCAGCGGCTGGAAGAGCACCACACGTCCTGTGGTGTCCTGTGTGGTTTCAGCAGCCCTTGAAAATCTGGAGGACCAAGTACCGTTCACGCCCAGTCGTACTCATAACCACATCAGGTCTCCAAGGTGAACATCCTCTGGTCAATAGAACAATGCAGGTAAGGGAAGTCGGCAAAATGGATCCATAACTTCAGGAAAAGGATTGGCTCTGAGGGCTGGGCCTAGGGTTCTGTGCCTTAAACCTACAGGCTGCTGTTAGCTTACCCGAGCTGCTTCTACGGCGAGGGCGGGACATCGCGTGCCTGTCGGGTGATGGGTGCAGGACGCTCCCCTTGTGGGGGCTTTCCCTAGGTGGAGAAAAGCCAACTCAGAACTGGTACGGGCAAGGGGAATCTGACTGTTTAATTAAAACAAAGCATTGCGATGGTCCCTGCGGATGCTGATGCAATGTGATTTCTACCCAGTGCTCTGAATGTCAAAGTGAAGAAATTTAACCAAGTGCGGGTAAATGGCGAGAGAAACTATGACTCTCTTAAGGTAGCCAAATGCCTCGTCATCTAATTAGTGACGCGCATGAATGGATTAACGAGATTCCCACTATCCCTATCTACTATCTAGTGAAACCACAGCCAAGGGAACGGGCTTTGCGGAATCAGCAGGGAAAGAAGACCCTGTTGAGCTTGACTCTAGTCTGAATTTGTGAAATGACTTGAGAGGTGTAGAATAAGTGGGAGCCATTTCGGTGCAAGTGAAATACCACTACTTTTAACGTTATTTTACTTATTCCGTGAGGCGGGGACGGGGTAATGCCCCTATTTTTAGCCTTAAGGTGCGTCAAGGCACGCCGATCCAGGTGGAAGACATTGTCAGGTGGGGAGTTTGGCTAGGGTGGCACATCTGTTAAAAGATAACGCAGGTGTCCTTAGATGAGCTCAATGAGAAAAGAAATCTCGTGTGGAACAAAAGGGTAAAAGCTGATTTGATTTTGATTTTCAGTACGAATACAAACCGTGAAAGCGTGGCCTATCGATTCTTTATACTTTTGGAATTTGAAGCTAGAGGTGTCAGAAAAGTTACCACAGGGATAACTGGCTTGTGACAGCTAAGCGTTCATAGCGACGTTGCTTTTTGATCCTTCGATGTTGGCTCTTCCTATCATTGTGAAGCAGAATTCACCAAGTGTTGGATTGTTCACCTACCAATAGGGAACGTGAGCTGGGTTTAGACCGTCGTGAGATAGGTTAGTTTTACCCTACTGATGATCTGCGCTGTGATAGTAATTCAACTTAGTATGAGAGGAACCGTTGATTCACACATTTGGTCATCGCACTTGGTTGAAAAGCCAGTGGCGCGAAGCTACTGTGTGTTAGATTATGACTGAACACCTCTAACTTAGAATCCATGCTAGATGTGGCGCATCTCTCTCTCTGATTACATCGTGACCCGCATTAGGGGTGCTCTTGCGCCCCCAGGGGCCCGTGTCATTGGCGACCTCTGGTTGGTGCAAAAACCTGTCTGGGGAAACCTTGTATAACAATTTCAAGTGGTCGGCGAGAAGAATCCTTTGCAAACGACTTAAATAAGTGACGAGGTATTGTAAGTGGCAGAGTGGCCTTGCTGCCACAATCCACTGAGATTCAGACCTTTGTCACCCCGATTTGTACAACCCGAGACTGGTTGAAGAGTGGGGTTTCCACACAGCAGATGCGACTTTTGTTTTTTCGCGAGTGTAGGAGGGAGGAGTGGGGTTTCCACACTCAGCAGATGTGACCTTCTTCTCCTTTTGCCCAAGTATAGGAGGATGAGGAGTGGGGTTTCAAGAGAAGAGATGCGATTCTTTTTTTTTTTTGTTTCTCAAGTATAAAAGAAGAAGAAGAAGTAGGTTTCCGACGAAGAGATGTGATCTTCTTCTCTCTCTATTTTTTTTTTACCCAAGTATAGAAGAGGAAGAGGTGGGGTTTCCGACGAAAAGATGCGATCTCCTCCTCTCTTTTTTTTTTTTTTCCCAAGTATAGAAGAAGAAGAGGTGGGGTTTCCTGCGAAGAGATGTGATCTCCTCCTCTCTCTCTGTTTTTTTTTTCCCAAGTATAGAAGAAGAAGAGGTAGGGTTTCTGGTGAAGAGATGCGATCTCCTCCTCTCTCCTTTTTTTTTTGCCAAGTATAGAAGAAGAAGAGGTGGGGTTTCCGGCAAAGAGATGCGATCTCCTCCTCTCTCTTTTTATTTTGCCCAAGTATAGAAGAAGAAGAAGAGGTGGGGTTTCCGGTGAAGAGGTGCAATATCCTCCTTCTTTTTTACCTAAGCATAGAAGAAGTGGGGTTTCTGGAGAAGAGATGCGGTCTCCTCTTCTTCTTTTTTGCCTAAGCATAGAAGAAGTGGGGTTTCCAGAGAAGAGGTACGATCTCCTTTCTTCTTTTTTTTGCCTAAGCATAGAAGAAAGTGGGGTTTCCATAGAAGAGATGCGATCTCCTTTATTCCTTAAGTATAAAGTGGGGTTTCCAGAGAAGAGATGTGTTTTTTTTTCCCAAGTATAAAGTGGGGTTTCCAGAGACGAGATGTGTTTTTTTTTTTCAAACTATAAAGTGGGGTTTCCAAAGAGGAGAGGTGCTTTTCTTCCTGAGGTGTTTCTTTTTCCAAGTACAAAGTGGGGTTTCCATGGAGGAGATGTGCTTTTTTTCCAAAGTATAAAAGTGGGGTTTCCACAGAGCAGAGGTAGTTTTCTTCCTGGGTATAAAGTGTGGTTTCCACAGAGCAGAGGTGTTTTTCTTTCCAAGTATAAAGTGGGGTTTCCATGCAAGAGACGTGTTTCTTTTTCCAAGTAAAAAGTGGGGTTTCCACGGAAACTTTTGTGTGCGTGTGTTTTTTTTTTTCAAATTATAAAGTGGGGTTTCCACCCGGACACCGAGCTGCAGTGGCGAACAGGGGATTGTGCCCCAAGATGCCCAAGCTAATGACGCATTTGGTGAGCCAAGTTTGGCGAGTTGATCCCTTGGAAGCTCGCTAGGGAGCCCGCCGAGCAGCGCGCCCATGAACTCGCCAGGTAGCTCTTCTATGAGCTCGCTGAGTAGCACGGCTGTGAGCAGCTCGCCGGGTAGCTCACCTAGAAGCCCACCCTGCAGCTCACCTCAGAGCTCACCTTACCAACTCACCTGTAAGCTCGCCTCGGAGTTCGTCGACCAGCTCGCTTGGGAGCTCACCACGTAGCTCGCCCAGGAGGTCTCGCGACAGCTCACCTTGCCAACTCGTCTAGCAGCTCACCTCGAAGCTTTCCGGGGAGCTCACCTTAGAGCAGATTATTGGGGAGCTCACCAAATAGCTCACCAAGCAGCTTGCCTGGGAGCTCACCGAGCAGCTTTCCTAGGAGCTCACCGAGCAGGTCGCCTGGGAGCTCGCGGAGCAGCTTGGCTGGGAAATCTTCTGGGAGCAGCTCCGTTGGGAGATATTCTCTGAGCTCACTGAGCAACTCAACTTGAGCTCATGGAGTAGCTCTTCTTGTGGTAGCTCACCAGTGAGCAGCTCGTCTGGGAGCTCACCGAACAACTCTCTAAGTAGCTCACCTGGTAACTCACCAGGGAGCTTGGCAAGCAGCTCGTCCTGGAGCTCGTCAAGTAACTCACCTGGGAGCTCGCCTTGCCAACTCACCTGGAACATCACCTTGCCAACTCACCTTGAGCTCGCTAAGGAGCTCACCTTGCCAACTCACCTGCAAGCTCACCTCGGAGTTCGTCGAGTAGCTTACCTGGGAGCTCGCAGCGCAGCTCTCTCGGGAGCTCATCGAGTAGCTCTCTCGGGAGATCACCCTACAGCTCGCCTAGTAGCTCGCCCAGGAGGTCGTCAAGCAGCTCGCCTCGGAGCTTTCCTGATAGCTCACCTTGCTAACTCACCCCTAGCTCGCTGGGCAACTCACCTTGCCAACTTGTCTGGCAGCTCGCCTGTAAGATTTCCGACAAGCTCACCCTATGGCAGCTTGCCCAAGAGCTTGCCTTGGTGCTCACCGAACAGCTCACCAAAAAGCTTGCCTGGGATCTCACCGAGTAGCTCGCATGGGAGCTTGCGGAGCAGCTCAGCTGAGAGCTCACTGAGTAGCTCGCCAAACAGCTCCCATGGGAGCTCAACGAGCAGCTTTCCTGGGAGCTCGGTATGGAGCTCACCAAGCAGCTCGCCGAGCAACTTGACTTGAGATTGCCCAGAAACTCACCTGGGAGCTTGCCGACAGCTCGCCTTGCCAGCTCGACTTGAGCTCACCCAGGAGCTCGTCAAGTAGCTTACCTGAAAAATCACATGGGAGCTCGCCTCTCAGCTCGCCTTTCCAGCTCACCTTGAGAACTCACCTTGAGCTCGTCTGGTAGCTCGCCTCAGAGTTCGTCAAGCAGCTCGCCAAGTAGCTTGCCTCGGAGCTTACCGAGTAGGCTAACTTGAGCTTGTGAGCAGCTCGCCGAGTAACATCTCACCGGGGAGCTTGCCAAGTAGCTCACTTGGGAGCTCGCTAAGTAGCTTGCCTGGGAGCTCACCGAGAAACTTGCCTGACAGCTCGTCTTGCCAACTCATCTGGCAGCTTGCCTGTAAGATTGCTGACAAGCTCACCCTATAGCAACTTATCGTGGAGCTTGCCGTACAGCTTGCTTGGGATCTCATTCGGGGAGCTCACCAAAAATCTCACTTGGGAGGTCACCGAGTAGCTCACCTTTGAGCTCGCCTAGGAGCTCGCGGAGCAGCTCCGCTGGGAGCTCTTTGGGGAGCTCGACTTGAGCTCGTACGGGAGCTCATCGAGCAACTCACATGGAAACTCACCTGGGAGCTCACCTTGTGAACTCACCTTGAGCTCGTTTGGTAGCTCGCCTCGGAGTTCGTCAAGCAGCTCACCTAGCAGCTCGCAACGCAGCTCACTCGAGAGCTGACCCTAACAGCTCACCTTGCCAACTCATCTGGCAGCTCACCTATAAGATTGCTGAAAAGCTCACCCTATTGTAGCTTGCTTTGGATCTTACCTTGGTGCATGCCATATAGTTCACCTAACAGCTTTCCTGGGATCTCACCGAGCAGCTCGCATGGGAGCTCACGGTCCAGGTCGTAGAGCAGCTCGGCCGAGAGCTCACCAAACAGCTCCCATGGGAGCTCACTGAGCAGCTCACCTGGGAGCTCACCAAGTAGCTCACCTAGGAGCTCGGTATGGAGCTCGGCAAGCAGCTCGCCAAGGAGCTCCCCAAGCAGCTCGACTTGAGCTTGCCCGAAAACTCACCTGGGAGCTTACCGACAGCTCGCCTTGCTAGCTCACCAAGCAGCTCGACTTCAGCTCACCCAGGAGCTCGTCAAGCAGCTCGCTTGAAAACTTGCATGGGAAATCACCTCTCAACTCGCCTTTCCAGCTCACCTTGCCAACTCGCCTTGAGTTCGTCTGCTACCTCGCCTCAGAGTTCGTTGAGCAGCTCACCCGGGAGCTCACTGAGCAGCTCACCGAGTAGGCTGACTTGAGCTTGCAAGCAGCTCACCGAGTAACATCTGGCCGGGGATCTCGCCAAGTAGCTCACTTGGGAGCTCACCAAGTAGCTCAACTCGAGCTCACCCAGGAGCTCGTCGGGTAACTCGCCTGGGAGCTCGCTTGACAGCTCACCTTGCCAACTCGCCTTGAGCTCACCTTGCCAACTCGCATTGAGCTCGTTTGGTAGCTCACATGTAAGCACACCTCAAAGATTACCGACAAGATCGCCTCAGAGTTCATCGAGCTACTCGACTAAGAGCAGCTTGTCAGGGAGCTCGCTGAACAGCTCGCTTAGGAGGTCACCGAGCAGCTCACCTTTTAGCTTGCCTGGGAGCTCTTTTGGGAGCTCGCCAAGCATCTCGACTTGAGCTTGCACGGGAGCTCATTGAGTAGCTCCCATGGAAACTCACCTGGGAGCTCACCTTGCCAACTCACCTTGAGCTCATTTGGTAGCTCACCTGTAAGCTTGCCTCGAAGTTCATCAGGCAACTCGCCACGTAGCTCGCAATACAGCTCACTCAGGAGCTTATCGAGTAACTTTCCCGGGAGCTCACCTTGCCAACTTGTCTGGCAGCTCACCCTATAACAGCTTACCACGGAGCTTGCCTTGGTGCTCGCCATACAGCTCACCGTACAGGTTGCATGGGATCTCACCAAGTAGCTCACATGGGAGCTCACGGTTCAACTCACACGAGAGCTTGTAGAGCAACTCGGCTGAGAGCTCGCCGACTAGCTCGCCAAACAGTTCCCATGGGAGCTCACCGAGCAGCTCACCTAGGAGCTCGGCAAGTAGCTCACCGAGAAGCTCAGCTTGAGCTTACTTGGAAACTCACCTGGGAGCTTTCTGACAGCTCACCGAGCAGCTCGACTTGAGCTCCCATAGGAGCTCGTCAAGCAGCTCGCCCGAAAACTCACATTGGAGCTCGCCTTTCCAGCTCACCTTGCCAACTTTCCTTGAGCTCATCTGGTAGCTCACCTCAAAGTTTGTCGAGCAGCTCGCCGAGTAACATCTCACCAGGGAGCTCACCAAGTAGCTCGCTTGGGAGCTAGCCGAGAAGCTCACCAAGTAGCTTGCCTGGGAGCTCACCGATCAGCTCGACTTGAGCTCACCCGGGAGCTCGTCGGGAAACTCGCCTAGGAGTTCACCTGTCAACTCGCCTTGAGCTCATCTAGTATCTCGCATGTAAGATCACCTAAGAGATTACCGATAAGCTCATTGAGTTACTCGACCTAGATTAGCTTGTCGGGGAGCTCACCAAACAGGTCGCTTGGGAGGTCACCGAGCAGCTCACCTTTGATCTCGCATGGGAGCTCAGGGAGCAGCTCCGCTGGGAGCTCTTTTTGGAGCTCGCCGTACTCGCCAACTAGCTCACATGGGAGCTCGCCAGGTAGCTCGAATTGAGCTCACACAGGAGGTCATCGAGTAGCTTTCCTGGAAACTCACCTAGGAGCTCACCTTCCCAACTCACCTTGAGCTTGCTAAGGAGCTCACCATGCCAACTCACCTCGAGCTCGTTTGGTAGCTCGCATGTAAGCTTGCCTCGGAGTTCATCGAGCAGCTCACCTGGCAGCTCGCAACGCAGCTCACTCGGGAGCTCGCCGACCAACGCGACTGGGAGCTCGCCTTGCCAACTCATTAGGGAGCTCACTTGCAAGATTGCTGATAAGCTCACCCTATAGCATATTGCCTTGGTGCTCACCATACAGCTTGCCTGGGATCTCACCGAGTAGCTCGCATGGGAGCTCGAGGTTCAGCTCGCGCGGGAGCGCACTGAGCAGCTCGGCTGAGAGCTCACCAAGTAGCTCGCCTAATAGCTCCCATGGGAGCTTACCAAGCAGCTCACCTAGGAGCTCGGCATGGAGCTCAGCAAGTAGCTCGCCAAGGAGCTCACCAGGCAGCTTAACTTGAGCTTGCCCAGAAACTCACCTGGGAGCTTGCCGATAGCTCGCATTGCCAGCTCACCGAGTAGCTCGACTTGAGCTCGCTCGAAAACTTGCATGGGAGTTAGCCTCTTAGCTCGCCTTTCCAGCTCACCTTGCCAACTCACCTTGAGCTCGTTTGGTAGCTCGCCTCGGAGTTCATCGAGCAGCTCACCAAGTAGCTCACCTGGGAGCTCATCGAGTAGCTCACTGAGTAGGCTAACTTGAGATCACGAGTATCTCGCCGAGTAACATATCGCCAGGGAGCTCACCAAGTAGCTCACTTGGGAGCTCAACGAGTAGCTCACCAAGTAACTTGCATGGGAGCTCACCGATCAGCTCGACCTGAGCTCGCCCAGGAGCTCGTTGGGCAACTCGACTGGGAGTTCACCTTACAGCTTGCCTTGCCAACTCGCCTTGAGCTCATTTGGTAGCTCACATGTAAGATCACCTAAGAGATTACTGAAAAGCTCGCCTCCGAGTTTTTCAAGCTACTTGACCTAGAGCAGCTTGTCGGGGAGCTCGCCGAATAACTCGCTTGGGAGGTCACCGAGTAGCTCACCTTTGAGCTCACCTGGGAGCTCGCAGAATAGCTCCGCTAGGAGCTCCTTTGGGAGCTTTCCGTACTTGCCAAGTATCTCACATGGGAGCTCGCCAAGTAGCTCGACTTGAGCTTGTACGGGAGCTCATCAAACAGCTCACTTGGAAACTCACTTGCCAACTCACCTTGAGCTCGCTAAGGAGCTCACCTTGCCAACTCACCTTAAGCTCATTTTGTAGCTCACCTCTAAGCTCACCTCGGAGTTTTTCGAGCATCTCACCTAGTTGCTCGCCACGTAGCTCACCTGGGAACTCGCCTGACAACTCACCCTATTGCAGCTTACTGCGGAGCTTGCCTTTGTGCTCACCATACAGCTTGCCAAATAGCTTACCTGGGATCTCACCGAGTAGCTCGCATGGGAGCTCGTGGTTCAGCTCGCATGGGAGCTCACGGAGCAACTCCGCTGAGAGCTCACTAAGTAGCTCGCCAAACAGCTCCCATGGGAGCTCATCGAGCAGCTCACCTAGGAGCCTGGCATGGAGCTCAGCAAACAGCTCGCCAAGGAGCTCGCCGGGCAACTCGACTTGAGCTTGCGCAGAAACTCACTTGGGAGCTTGCCGACAGCTCGCCTTGCAAGCTCACCCGAGCAACTCGACTTGAGCTCACCCAAAAACTCGCGTGGGAGTTCGCCTGTCAGCTCACCCAAAAACTCCCACGGGAGCTCACCTATCAGCTCACCAAACAACTCACCTTGATAACTCATCTGACAGCTCACCTTGAAGATTGCTGACAAGCTCACCCTAGAGAAGCTTGCCGGGGAGCTCGCCGAACAACTTGCCTGGGAGCTCATGGAGTAGCTTTCCTGGGAGCTCGCTATGTAGCACACCTGGGAGCTCGCAGAGCAGCTCAGTTGGGAGCTCACCTCAGAGCTCACAGGGAACCACGGTTGGGAGCTCTTCTGTGAGCTCGCAGAGCAACTTGACTTGAGCGCACCCATGAGCTCGTCGGGGAGCTCGCTGAACAACCTGCCAAGTAGCTCGCCAGGCAACCTGCGAGGGAGTTCACCGAGCAGCTCACCTGGGAGCTCGGATAACAGCTCACCCAGGAGCTCATCGAGTAGCTCGACTTCAGCTCACCCAGGAGCTCGTTGAGAGCTCGATTGACAACTTACCTTGCCAACTTGCCTTGAGCTCACTGAGGATCTCACCTTGCCAATTCACCTTGAGTTCATTTGGTAGCTCGCATGTAAGCCCACCTCAAAGATTACTGACAAGCTCACCTTGGAGTTCGTCGAGCTGCTCGACCTAGAGTAGCTTGTTGGGGAGCTCACCAAACAGCTCGTTTTGGCAAGTCATCGAGCAGCTCACCTGGGAGCTCGGGGAGTAGCTCCGCTAGGATCTCTTTTGGGAGCTCACCATACTTGCCAAGTAGCTCACCTGGGAGCTCCCCAGGAATCTCAACTTGAGCTCACCTGGGAGCTCATCGATCAGCTCGCCTTGCCCACTCACCTTGAGTTTGTTGAGGAGCTCACCTTGCTAACTCGCCCTTGAGCTCATTTATAAGCTCGCCTCGGAGTTCGTCGAGTAGCTCTCCTAGCAACTCAGTACGTAGCTCGCCTAGCAACTCACTACGTAGCTCGTAACGTAACTCGCTCGGGAGATCGCACAACAGCTCGCTGAGTAGCTCACCCAGGAGCTCGTCGAGCAACTCGCTTGACATATCATTTTGCCAACTCACATGGCAGCTCACCTGTAAGCTTTGCCTCGAAGATTACTGACAATATCGCCCTAGAGCAGCTTGCCGGGGAGCTCACCGAGTAGCTCACCTCGAAGCTCATGGAGCAGCTCGCATTGGAGCTCGCGGAGAAGCTCGACTTGAGCTCGCTTGTGAGCTCGTCGAGTAGCTTGTCAGGGAGCTTGCCGAACAACTCGCCAAGTAGCTTGCTTGGGAGCACACCGAGAATCACGCTTGGGAGCTCATCGAGCAGCTCGCCTTCGAGCTCACCAAGTAGCCTGCAAGAGAGCTCGACAAACAGCTCACCTAGGAGCACATCGAGTAGCACGACTTCAGCTCAGCCGTGAGTTTTCCTGACAATTTGCCTTGCCAACTCACCTTGAGCTCACTGAGGAGCTCACCTTGCCAACTCGCCTTGAGCTCCTCTGGTAGCTTGCCTTGGAGTTTGTCGAGTATCTTTCCTGGAAGCTCGCGTAACAACTCGCCTGGGAGCTCCCCGCCCAGCTCTCTCGGGAGCTCACCCAGCAGCTTACCTGGAAACTCGCCTGGGAGCTCACGTGACAGCTCACCCTAGAGCAACTTGCTGGGGAACTCGCCTTGGTTCTCACCGAACAACTTTCCTGGGAGGTCGCGGAGCATCTCGGATGGGAGCTCACAAAGCAGCTTGGTTGGGAGCTCACCTAGGAGCTCGTGGAGAAGCTTGGTTGGGAGCTCATGGAGCAGATCGACTTGAGTGCGCTTGTGAGCTCGTCGGGGAGCTCACCAAACAACTCACCAAGTAGCTCATTGAGTAGCTCACCTTCGAGCTCACCAAGCAGCCTATAAGGGAGCTCACCTAGGAGCTCGGCTAATAGCTCACCCAGGAGCTCGTCGAGCAGCTCAATTTTAGCTCACCCGGGAGCTCGTCGAGCAACTCGCATGGGATCTCGCTTGATAACTTGCCTTTCCAAGTCACCTTGAGCTTGCTGAGGAGCCTCACCTTGCCAAATCATCTTGAGCTCGTCTAGTAGCTAGCCTTAGGGTTCGTTGAGCAGCTTGCCTGGGAGCTCACGTAACAGCTTGTCCGGGAGCATGTGCTTAAGGACTAAATCAGTTGAGTGGGTGTTGGTGCATGACCCGAAGGAGACTTAATGTCATCCAGATTGTGAACATGTGTAGCTTGTAGAGATACCAATTTTGGGGTGACTTGGTGCGAAGGGCGCATCGCAATGAGTAGGTGAGTGAAGAACATTGGACATAGCGAGCTCGTCGTAGAGCTCACCATCGAGCTGCTCTGCAAGTTTAGAAATAATAAATGTTTTTTTCATTTGATTCCTTATCCGTCACGTGGCAGCCCTTTTTAATTATAACTACTATGGGTAGATGTTGCTCGTCTGATGATTTAGCTTATACGCAATATTGGCTCGTCGGTCAGTGAGTCGTATGGCTATCTTTACGGCGAGAAATCACCGTGTCGAGCTAAATTAAAATTCAACGTTTTCAATATAACGTTGTGAAAAATCTTGCGAGGTGAGAGGCTGGAAATGTGAAAATATCGGTTCGGTTGGGGCTTTGCTGAGCATGCCATGGATCAGTTCTTGCATTCCAAAATCGGGAACATTGGACATAGGTAGCTCGTCAAAGAGCCGGCCGTCGAGTTGCCATGCGAGCTAAAAAAAATGAATATTTTTCTCGTTTGATTCCTTATCTGTCGTGTGAGAGCCCTTTCTACTTATAACTACTATGGGTAGAGGTTGTTCATCGGATGATTTTGCTTATACCCAATGTTGGCGAGTCGGTCAGTGAGTCGTATGGCTATCTTTGTGGCGAGCAACATTAAAATTCAACGTTGTGCAAAATCTTACGAGGTGAGATGTGGGAAACATGAAAATATCGGTTCGATTGGGGCTTTGCTGAGTGCACCATGGCTCAGCTCTTGCATTCCAAAATCATTAACATTGGACATAGCGAGCTCGTCGCAGAGCTCACCATTGAGCTAAAAAAATGAATGTTTTTTTTTGTTCGATTCCTTATCCGTCATGTGAGAGCCCTTTTTACTTATAACTACTATGGGTAGAGGTTGTTCGTCGGATGATTTTGCTTTTACCCAATGTTGGCGAGTCGATCAGTGAGCCGTACGGCTATCTTTGCGGCAAGTAATAGATGCATCGAGCTACATAAAAATTTAAAGTTTTGAATATAAGGTTGTGTAAAATCTTGCGAGGTGACATGTTGGAAACGTGAATATATCGGTCCAGTTGGGGCTTTGCTGAGCGCGCCATGGCTCAGCTCTTGCATTCCAAAATCACGAACATTGGACATAGCGAGCTCGTCGCAGAGCTCACCGTTGAGTTGCCCTCAGAGCTAAAAAAAATGAATGTTTTTTCTCATTCGATTCCTTATCCATCATGTGAGAGCCCTTTTTACTTAAAACTACTATGGGTAGATTTTATTCGTCAGATGATTTTGCTTGTACCCAATGCTGGAGAGTCGGTCGATGAGCCGTATGGCTATATTTGCGGCGAGCTATGTTAAACTTCAACATTATGAATACAATGTTGTGCAAAATCTTATGAGGTGAGATGTTGGAAACATGAAAATATCGGCTCGGTTGGGGCTTTGCTAAGCGTGCCATGGCTCAGCTCTTGCATTCCAAAACTGGCGAACATTGGACATAGCGAGCTTGTTGCAGAGCTCATCGCAGAGCTCGCTATCAAGCTGCTCTTTGAGGTAAAAAAAATGACTGTTTTTTTAGTTCGATTCCTTATCCATCGTGTGAGAGCCCTTTCTACTTATAACAACTATGGGTATAGGTTGTTCATTGGAAAAATTTTCTTCTACCCAATGTTGGGGAGTCTTTCAGTGAACCGTATGGCTATCTTTGCGGCGAGCTACATCAAAATTCAACGTTTTGAATATAACGTTGTGCAAAATCTTGTGAGGTGAGATGTTGGAAACGTGAAAATATCAGTTTGTTTAGGGGTTTTCTGAGTGCACCATGGCTCAGCTCTTGCATTCCAAAACCGGGAACATTGGACATAGCGAGCTCGTCGCAGAGCTCGCCGTCGAGTTACCCTCAGAGCTAAAAAAAATGAATGTTTTTCTCGTTCAATTCCTTCTCTGTCGTGTGAGAGCCCTTTTTACTTAGAACTCCTATGGGTAGAGGTTGTTCATCGGATGATTTTGGTTGTACCCAATGCTGGCGAGTCGGTCGGTGAGCCGTATGGCTATATTTGCGGTGAGCTATGTTAAAATTCAACATTTTGAATACAACATTGTGAAAAAATCTTACGAGGTGAGATGTTGGAAATGTGAAAATATCGGTTTGGTTGGCGCTTTGTTGAGTGGGCCATGGCTCAGCTCTTGCATTCCAAAAATGAGAACATTGGACATAGCGAGCACGTCACATAGCTCGTCGTCGAGCTGCTCTGCGAGCTAAAAAAAAGATGAATGTTTTTTTCGTTCGATTCCTTATCCGTCGTGTGAGAGCCCTTTTTACTTATAACCACTATGGGTAGAGGTTTTTCATCGGATGATTTTGCTTGTACCCAATGTTGGCAAGTCGATTAGTGAGCCGTATGGCTATCTTTGCGGCGAGCAGTCGCCGCGGCGAGCTACGCTAAAATTCAACGTTGTGAATATAACTTTGTGTAAAATCTTACTAGGTGAGATGTTGGAAATGTGAAAATATCGTTTCAGTTGGGGCTTTGCTGAGCGTGTCATGGCTCAGCTCTTGCATTCTAAAATCACAAACATTGGACATAACGACCTCGTCGCAGAGTTCGCCATCGAGCTGCCCTGTGAGCTAAAAAAAAATGAAAGTTTTTCTCGTTTGATTCCTTATCCATTGTGTGAGAGCCCTTTTTACTTATAACTACTATGGGTAGAGGTTGTTCGTCGGATGATTTTACTTGTACCCAATGATATTTCTTTTTCCGCGAGAAATATGCGCTGCGAGCTACATTAAGATTCAACGTTTTTAATATAACGTTGCGCAAAATATTGCGAGGTGAGATGTTAGAAATGTGAAAATATCGGTTCGATTGGGGCTTTTGCTGAGCGCGCAATGGCTCAACTCTTACATTCCAAAATCACGAGCATTGGACATAGCGAACTCACCGCAGCGCTGGCTGTCGAGCTGACATGCGAGCTAAAAAAAATGAATGTTTTTCTCGTTCGATTCCTTATCCGTCGTGTGAGAGCCCTTTTCACCCATAACTACTATGGGTAGAGGTTGTTCGTCGGATGATTTTTCTTGTACCCCATGTTGGCGATTCGGTCGGTGAGCCGTATGGCTATGTTTGCGGCAAGCTAATCTATGTTGGAAAAATAAATTTGTGTAAAATATTTCATGGTGAGATGTTGGAAACGTGAAAATATCGTTTCGGTTAGGGCTATAGTGACCGTGCCATGGCTCACCTCTTCCTTTCCAAATTCACCAACATTGGACACAGCGAGTCGGTCCGTGAGCCGTATGGCTATCTATGCGGCGAGTAATCATCGCGGAGATCTAAATTAGAATTCAACGTTTTAAATATAACGTTGTACAAAATCTTGTGAGGTGAGAGGCTGGAAACATTAAAATACTAATTTGGTTTTTGCGTTATTGAGCGCACCATGGGTCAACACTTGCATTCAAAGATTACCCACAAGCTCACCTCAAAGTTCGTCGAGCTACTTGACCTAGAGCAGCTTGTCAGGGAGCTCACCGAACAGCTCGCTTAGGAGGTCACCGAGTAGCTTGCCTTTGAGCTCGCCTGGGTGCTCACGGAGCAGCTCCGATGGGAGCTCTTTTGGGAGTTTGCCAAGTAGCTCAACTTAAGCTCACACGGGAGCTCATCGAGCAGCTCGCATGGAAATTTTCCTTGGATCTCACTTTGCCAACACGCCTTCAACTCATTTGGTAGCTCACCTGTAAGCTCACCTCAAATTTCGTTGAGAAGCTAGCCACGTCGCTCACAATGCAGCTCACTCGGGAGCTTGCAGACCAACTCACCTGGGAGCTCGCCTTGCCAACTCGTGTGGCAGCTTGCCTGTAAGATTGCTGACACGCTCACCCTATAGCAGCTTGCCTGTAAGATTGCTGACATGCTCACCCTATAGCAGCTTGCCGCGGAGGTTGCCTTGGTGCTCGCCGTACAGCTTGCTGTAGAGCTTTCCTGGGATCTCACTGAGCAGCTCACATGGGAGCTCGCGGTTCAGCTTGCACGGGAGCTCGCAGAGTAGCTCGGCTGAGAGCTCGCCGACTAGCTCACCAAACATCTCCCATGGGAGCTCACCGAGCAGCTCGACTGGGAGCTCACCGAGCAGCTCACCTAGGAGCTCGGGAACCAGCTCACCTTACCATCTCACTGAGCAGCTCGACTTGAGCTCTCGCAGGAGCTCATCAAACAGCTCGCCCGAAAACTCACATGGGAGCTCACCTTTCCAGGTCACCTTGCTAACTCACCTTGAGCTCGTCTGGTAGCTCACCTTGGAGTTCGTCGAGTAGCTCACCGAGTAACATCTCTCCGGGGAGCTCGCCAAGTAGCTCACTTGGGAGGTCACCGAGCAGATCGCTAAGTAGCTTGCCTGGGAGCTCACTGATCAGCTCGACTTTAGCTCACCTGGGAGCTCATCGGGCAACTCACTTGGGAGCTCACCTGACAGCTCACCTTATCAACTCGCCTTGAGCTTGTCTGGTAGCTCACATGTAAGATCACCTAAGAGATTACCGACAAGCTCACCTCAGAGTTCGTCAAGCTTCTCGACCTAGAGCAGCTTGTCGGGGAGCTCGCTGAACAGCTCGCTTGGGAGGTCACCAAGTAACTCACCTTTGAGCTCACCTGGGAGCTCGCAGAGTAGCTCCACTAGGAGCTCCTTTGGGAGCTTTCCGTACTCACCAAGTAGCTCACATGGGAGCTCGCTAGGTAGCTCGACTTGAGCTCGCACGACAGGTCATCAAGTAGCTCGCCTAGAAACTCACCTGGGAGCTCACCTTCCTAAGTCGCCTTGAGCTCACTAAGGAGCTCAACATGCCAACTCACCTCGAGCTTGTTTGGTAGCTCGCTTGTAAGCTCACCTCGGAGTTCATCGAGCAGCTTACATGGCAGCTCGCAACGCAGCTCACTCAGGAGCTCACCGAGTAACGTGCCTAGGAGCTCGCCTTACCAACTCGTCAAGGAGCTCGCCTATAAGATTTCTGATAAGCTCACCCTATAGCAGCTTGCAATAGAGCTTGCCTTGGTGCTCACCATACAGCTTGCCTGGGATCTCACCAAGCAGCTTGTATGGGAGCTCACGATTCAGCTCGCGAGGGAGCTCACGGAGCAACTCGACTGAGAGCTCACCGAGTAGCTCGCCAAACAGCTCCCATGGGAGCTCACCGAGTAGCTCACCTAGGAGCTCGGCATGGAGCTCGGCAAGCAGCTCGCCAAGGAGCTCACCGAGCAGCTCAACTTGAGCTCACCTGAAAACTCACATGGGAGCTCACATCTCAGCTCGTATTTCCAGCTCACCTTACCAACTCGCCTTGAGCTCGTCTAGTAGCTCACCTCAGAGTTCGTCAAGTAGCTCGCCAAGTAACTCACCTGGGAGCTCACCGAGTAGCTCACCGAGTAGGCTAACTTGAGCTAGTAAGTAGCTCACCGAGTAACATCTCGCTGGGGGAGCTCGTCAAGTAGCTCGCTTAGGAGCTTGCCAAGTAGCTTGCATGGGAGCTCACCGATTAGCTCGACCTGAGCTCACCCGGGAGCTCATTGAGCAACTCGACTGGGTGCTCGCCTTACAGCTCACCTTGCCAACTCCCCTTGAGCTCGTCTGGTAGCACACATGTAAGATCACCTAAGAGATTACCGACAAGCTCACCTCGGAGTTTGTCGAGCTGCTCGACCTAGAGCAGCTTGTCGGGGAGCTCGCCAAACAACTCACTTGGGAGGTCACCGAGCAGCTCACCTTTGAGCTCGCCTGGGAGCTCGTGGAGTAGCTACGCTAGGAGTTCTTTTGGGAGCTTGCTGTACTCGCCAAGTAGCTCACATGGGAGCTCGCCAAGCAGCTCGACTTGAGCTCGCACGGGAGCTCATCGACCAGCTCACCTGGAAACTGGCCTTGCCAACTCGCCTTGAACTCGCTAAGGAGCTCACCTTTCCAACTCACCTTAAGCTCATTTTTTAGCTCACCTAGGAGCTCGGTATAGAGCTCGGCAAGCAGCTCGCTAAGGAGCTCGTCGGGTAGCTCGATTTGAGCTTGCCCAGAAACTCACCTTGGAGCTTGCCGACAGCTCGCCTTGCCAGCTCACTGAGTAGCTCAACTTGAGCTTTCCCAAAAACTCGCGTGGGAGTTCACCTGTCAGCTCACCCAAAAACTCCCACGGGAGCTCACCTGTCAGCTCACCGAAAAACTCACCTTGCCAACTCGTCTGACAACTCACCTCGAAGATTGCTGACAAGCTCGCCCTAGAGTAGGTTACCGGGGAGCTCGCTGAATAACTTGCCTGGGAGCTCATGGAGCAGCTCGCCAAGTAGCATACCTGGGAGCTCACAGAGCAGCTCGGTTAGGAGCTTACCTGGGAGCTTGTAGGGAACCTCGATTGGGAGCTCTTCTATGAGCTCGCGGAGTAGCTCAACTTGAGCGTGCCTATGAGCTTGTTAGGGAGCTTGCCAAAAAACCCTCCAAGTAGCTCACCTTCGAGATTCCCAAGCAACCTGTGAGGGAGATCACCTGGGAGCTCGGATAACAGCTCACCCAGGAGCTCGTCGAGCAACTCGACTTCAGCTCACCTGGGAGCTCGGATAACAGCTCACCCAGGAGCTCATCGAGTAACTCGACTTCAGCTCACCTGGGAGCTCATTGAGCAGCTCGATTGACAACTTGCCTTGCCAACTCGCCTTGAGCTCGTTTGGTAACTCACATGTAATCCCACCTCAGAGATTACCGACAAGCTCGCCTTTGAGTTTGTTGAGCTGCTCGACCTAGAGCAGCTTGTCAGGGAGCTCGCCGAACAGCTCGTTTGGCAAGTCACCGAGCAGCTTGCCTGGGAGCTCAGGGAGTAGCTCCACTGGGAGCTCAGGGAGTAGCTCCGCTGGGAGCTCTTTTGGGAGCTCACCGTACTCACCAAGTAGCTCACCTGAGAGATCACCGAGTAGCTCACCTAGGAGCTCCCCAAGCAGCTCGACTTGAGCTCGCCTGAGAGCTCATCGAGCAGCTCGGTTGGGAGCTCGCAGAGCAGCTCGACTTGAGCTCACTTGTGAGCTCGTCGAGTAGCCCGTCGGGGAGCTCGCCGAACAACTCGCTAAGAAGCTTGCTTGGGAGCATGCCAAGCAGCTCATTTAGGAGCTTGTCAAGCAGGTCACCTTCGAGCTCGCTAAGCAGACTACAAGGGAGCTCAGTAAATAGCTCACCTAGGAGCACATCGAGTAGCTCAACTTCAGCTCAGCCGGGAGCTTGCCTGAAAATTTTCCTTGCCAACTCACCTTGAGCTCGCTGAGGAGCTCACCTTGCCAACTCGCCTTGAGATTGTCTGGTAACTCACCTCGGAGTGCATCAAGTAGCTTTCCCAGCTCTCTCGGGAGCTCACCCAGTAGCTTGCATGGCAACTCACCTGGGAGCTCGCGTGACAGCTCGCCATAGAGCAGCTTACCGGGGAACTCACCTTGGTTCTCACTGAACAACTTACCTGGGAGCTCGCGGAGCAGTTCGGCTGGGAGCTCACCGATCATCTCTCTTGAGAGCTCACAGAGTAGCTCGATTGGGAGCTCACCTGGGAGCTCACGGAGCAGCTCAGTTGGGAGCTCGCGGAGCAGCTCGACTTGAGCACGCTTGTGAGCTCTTCAGGGAGCTCACCGAACAACTCGCCAAGTAGCTCATTTGGGAGCTCACCGAGTAGCTCACCTTCAAGCTCACCAAGCATCCTGCAAGGGAGCTCACCTGGGAGCTCGGCTAATAGCTCACCCAGGAGCTTGTCGATCAGCTCGACTTCAGCTTTCCCGGGAGCTCATCGATTAACTTGTATGGGAGCTCGCCTGACAACTTACCTTTCCAAGTCACCTTGAGCTCCCTGAGGAGCTCACCTTGCCAACTCATCTTGAGCTCATCTGGTAGCTCACCTCAGAGTTCGTTGAGCAGCTTACCTGGGAGCTTGCGTAACAACTCGTCTGAGAGCATGTGCTTAAGGACTAAATCGGTTGAGTGGGTGTTGGCGCATGACTCGGAGGACACTTAATGTCATCCAGATTGTGAACATGTGTAGCTTGTAGAGCTACCAAGTTTGGGGTGACTTGGTGCAAAGGGCGCATCGCAATGAGTAGGTGAGTCAAGAACATTGGACATAGCGAGCTCATCGTAGAGCTTACCGTCGAGCTGCTCTACGATTTTAGAAATAATAAATGTTTTTTTCGTTTGATTCCTTATCCATCACATGGCATCCCATTTTACTTATAACTACTATGGGTAGATGTTGCTCGTCTGATGATTTAGCTTGTACGCAATGTTGGCTTGTCGGTCAGTGAGCCATATGGCTATCTTTACGGCGAGCAATCGCCGTGTCGAGCTACATTAAAATTCAACGTTTTCAATATAACGTTGTGCAAAATCTTACAAGGTGAGAGGTTGGAAACGTGAAAATATCAGTTCAGTTGGGGCTTTCCTGAGTGCGCCATGGTTCAACTCTTGCATTCTAAAATCGGGAACAATGGACATAGGTAGCTCGTCAAGGAGCCGGCCGTCGAGTTGCCATGCGAGCTAAAAAAAATGAATGGTTTTCTCGTTCAATTCCTTATCCGTCGTGTGAGAGCCCTTTTTGCTTATAACTACTATGGGTAGAGGTTGTTTGTCGGATGATTTTTCTTGTACCCAATGTTGGCGAGTCGGTCAGTGAGCCATATGGCTATCTTTGCAGTGAGCAATGTTAAAATTCAACGTTGTGAATACAACGTTGTGCAAAATCTTGCGAGGGTGAGATGTGGGAAAAGTGAAAATATCAGTTCGGTTAGGGATTTTCTAAGCGTTCCATGGCTCAGCTCTTGCTTTCAAAAATTGTGAACATTGGACATAGCGAGCTCGTCGCAGAGCTCACCGTCGAGCTAAAAAAATGACTTTTTTTTCGTTTGATTCCTTATCCATCATGTGAGAGCCCTTTTTACTTATAACTACTATGGGTAGAGGTTGTTCGTCAGATGATTTTGCTTTTACCTAATTGTGAAAATTTAAAGTTTTGAATATAACGTTGTGAAAAATCTTGCCAGGTGACATGTTGGAAATGTAAAAATATCGTTCCGGTTGGGGCTTTGCTGAGCACGCCATGGCTCAGCTCTTGTATTCCAAAATTGGGAACATTGGACATAGCGAGCTCACTGTTGAGTTTCCCTCAGAACTAAAAAAAAATGAATGTTTTTCTCATTCGATTCCTTATCTGTCGTGTGAGAGCCCTTTTTACTTATAACTATTATGGGTAGAGTTTGTTCGTCGGATGATTTTTCTTGTACCCAATGCTGGAGAGTCAATCGATGAGCCGTATGGCTATATTTGCGGTGAGCTACGTTAAAATTCAACATTGTGAATACAATGTTGTGCAAAATATTGCGAGGTGAGATGTTGGAAATGTGAAAATATCAGTTTGGTTGGGGCTTTGCTGAGCGTGCCATGGCTCAGCTATTACATTCCAAAACCGTGAACATTGGACATAGCGAGCTCGTTGTAGAGCTCGTCGCAGAGCTCACCGTCGAGCTGCTCTGCGAGGTAAAAAAAATGAATGTTTTTTTCATTCGATTCCTTATCCGTCATGTGAGAGCCCTTTCTACTTATAACTACTATGGGTAGAGTTTGTTCGTCGGACAATTTTTCTTCTACCCAATGTTGGCGAGTCTTTCAGTGAGCCGTATGGCTATCTTTGTGGTGAGCTACATTAAAATTCAACGTTTTGAATATAACGTTGTGCAAAATCTTGCGAGGTGAGATGTTGGAAATGTGAAAATATCAGTTTTTTTTGGGGGTTTGCTGAGCGCGCCATGGCTCAGCTCTTGTATTCTAAAACCAGGAACATTGGACATAGCGAGCTCGTCGCAGAGCTCACCGTTGAGTTGCCCTCAAAGCTAAAAAAAATGAGTTTTTTTTCTCTTTCGATTCCTTATCCGTTGCTTGAGAGCCCTTTTTATTTAGAACTACTATGGGTAGAGGTTGTTCGTTGGATGATTTTAGTTGTAACCTATGTTGGCGAGTCGATCGGTGAGCCGTATGGCTATATTTGCGGTGAGCTACGTTAAAATTCAACATTGTGAATACAATGTTGTGCAAAATCTTGTGAGGTGAGATGTTGGAAACGTGAAAATATCGGTTCGGTTGGGGCTTTGTTGAGCGCGCCATGGCTCAGCTCTTACATTCCAAAACTGTGAACATTGGACACAACGAGCTCGTCGCAAAGCTCACAGTCGAGTTGCTCTGCGAGCTAAAAAAAATGAATGTTTTTTTGGTTCGATTCCTTATCCGTCGTGTGAGATCCCTTTTTACTTATAACTACTATGGGTATAGGATGTTCGTCGGATGATTTTTCTTGTACCCAATGTTGGCGAGTCGATCAGTGAGCCGTATGGCTATCTTTGCGGCGAGCAGTCGCCGCGGTGAGCTACGTTAAAATTCAACATTGTGAATATAACTTTTTGTAAAATCTTGTGAGGTGACATGTTGGAAATGTGAAAATATCGTTACGGTTGGGGCTTTGCTGAGCGCGCCATGGCTCAACTCTTGCATTCCAAAATCACGAACATTGGACATAACGACCTCGTCGTAAAGCTCGCCATCGAGCTGCCCTGCAAGCTAAAAATAAAATGAATGTTTTCCTCGTTCGATTCCTTATCCGTCATGTGAAAGCCCTTTTTACTTTTAACTACTATGGGTAGAGGTGGTTCATCGGATGATTTTTCTTGTACCCAATGTTGGTGAGTCGGTCGGTGAGCTGTATGGCTATCTTTTGCCGTGAGAAATATGCACTGTGAGCTACATAAAGATTCAACATTTTTAATATAACGCTGCATAAAATCTTGCGAGGTGAGATGTTGGAAAAATTGAAAATATCAGTTCAGTTGGGGCTTTTGCTGAGCTCGCCATGGCTCAACTCTTGCATTCCTAAATCATGAGCATTGGACATAGCGAGCTCGCTGCAGTGCTGGCCGTTGAGCTGACCTGTGAGCTAAAAAAAATAAATGTTTTTCTCGTTTGATTCCTTATCCATCGTGTGAGAGCCCTTTTTACCTATAACTACTATGGGTAGGGGTTGCTCATCGGATGATTTTTTCTTGTACCCCATGTTGGCGAGTCGGTTGGTGAGCCGTATGGCTATGTTTTGTGGCGAGCTAATCTATGTTGGCAAAATAACTTTGTGCAAAATCTTGCGTGGTGAGATGTTAGAAACACAAAAATATCGTTTCAGTTGGGGCTATGCTGACCGTGCCATGGCTCACCTCATCCTTTCCAAATTCACCAACATTAGACATAGTGAGTCGATCCGTGAGCCGTATGGCTATCTATGCAATGAGCAATCGTCGCGGAGATCTAAATTAGAATTCAACGTTTTGAATATAACGTTGTGTAAAATCTTAGGAGGTGAAATCTTAGGAGGTGAGAGGATGGAAACATTAAAATACCGATTTGGTTTTAGCGTTAGTGAGTGCGCCATGGGTCAACACTTGCATTAAAAAATCACCCACATTGGGACATACCGAGTGCGTGGTCTGGCTAGTTTACGAACTAAAAAGATGAATGTTTTTCTCGTTCGGATCCTTATCCATCACTTGACAGGCCTATTTACTTATAACTACTATGGGTGGACGTTTCTCTTATGATATTTTTTTGCTTGTACCTTATGTTGGCGAGTCCGATAGTGAGGTGAATGGGAATATTTGCATCGAGCAATGTCCTTTGCGAGGTACATTAAAACTGAACATTTTGAATATAATCTTGTGCAAAAATCTTGTGGAGTGACATGAGAATATTATTTTTGATTGGAGGTTTTTTGAGCGTGCCATGGCTCAACCTATGCAATCCGCGATCGTGAACATTTGACAAAACGAGATCGTTGCAGAGCATGCCGGTGAGCTAATGTAGTTCCGGTTCATTGTGTTCTCTCTTCGAAGCCCGTCACGGTTTACGGAAGTAACCTTTGGTGGTTGATCCATATCCATGTGGGCACCGACGAGTCAGTTTTTAGGCCTCAGAGTGGAAAATTTCAGATTCTAATCATATCCACTTGGCCTTGGGTCCTCCATCGGGGTTATGGAAGTGATTTGCAAGGACATTGCTAGAGGGAAGGTGCTGTGGAAGCCCCCTGTATATAGCTCCAGTTTGTTGTGTTCTCCCTTCGAAGCCTGTCACGCTTTACAGATGTAACCTCTGGTGGTTGATACATATCTGAGTGGGCATCGACAAGTGAGCTTTTAGGCAGCAGAGTGGAACGTTTCAGATTCTGATCGTATACACGTAGCCTGGGGTCCTCCATCGGGGTTACGAAAGTGATTTGCAAGACATTGCTAGAGGGGAGGTGCTGCAGAAGCCCCCTGTATATAGCTTTGGTTCATTTTGGTCTCCCTTCGAAGCCTGTCATGCTTTAAAGATGTTAACCTCCGGTGGTTGACCCATATCCGAGTGGGTGCCGACGAGTGATTTTTTAGGGTGCAGAGTGGAACATTTTAGATTATGATCGTATCCATTTGGCCTGGGGTTCCTTCATCGGGGTTACGGAAGTGATTTGCAAGGCATTTCTAGAGGGGAGGCATTACGCAAGCCCCCTACATATAGCTCTAGTTTGTTGTGTTCTCTCTTCGAAGCCTGTCATGCTCTACGAAAGTAACCTCTGGTGGTTGATCCACATGTGAGTGGGTGCCGACGAGTGAGTTTTTAGGCCGCAGAGTGGAACGTTTCAGATTCTGATTGTATCCACTTAGCCTAGGGTCCTCCATCACGGTTATGGAAGTGATTTGCAAGACATTGTTAGAGGGGAGGGCAGGTGCGCTCATTTTTATTTTGTTCTTTTTTATGTTCCCCTTCTACTTTTGTTTTACCTCTCTCGTCGGAGGCTTTTACGTTGCGCGGAAATATCCTTTGGATGTCCATATGTGCCCTTTTATGGCAATGATGAGGAATGTTTCAGATTCTGATCGGATCTCACGTTGCCTAGGGTCCTCCGTTGGTCTTATTTTACGCATTTTGTAAATGCCTCGAGGAGAAGGGTAGTAATCAAATCGGGTCAAGGTTGGCTAGTCTAAACAGTCTGTGCCCTTTGAACGTGTGTAGGGGGCTATCCTGGGTAAGGACGTCCCTGAGTAGTCTTATAATTGAGGTGGCTGCATACATGGTGCATTCTGTGTGGCCTATGTTTATCGCGAGCAATTTTGCTTCGAGGCTTAGGGTAAAAGGCTTCGTACGGGACGCGCTTCCCAGATGCATGTGAACCAAATCTCGTTGTCGATGCGCTCCGGCCCTATGCAGTCTATCTACCCCCGAAGATGTGAAGTTTTACGAGGTTCTTGATGCCCCCGTCGTGTTTTTGCCACGACATTTGATGCGCCAACGGGTTCATTGGAAAATCTCTAATGCTTTTCGGTGTTGAAAATGTTAGAAGCACGTGGAGATCTTCAATGGTTGCCTACATTTCCGTGTCGACATCTGATCTCGAGGTGTGGGTTCTTGGATTTACGAAAGACAAACCACTGTGAAAGCATTTGCCAAGGATGTTTTCATTAATTAAGAACGAAAGTTGGGGGCTCGATGACGATCAGATACCATCCTAGTCTCAACCATAAACGATGCCGACCAGGGATCGACGGATGTTTCTCTAAGGACTCCACCAGCACCTTCTGAGAAATAAGAGTGTTTGGGTTTTAGGGGGAGTATGGTCGCAAGGCTGAAACTTAAAGGAATTGACGGAAGGGCACCACTAGGAATGGAGCCTGTGGCTTAATTTGACTTAACACGAGGGAAACTTACCAGGTCCAGACATAGTAAAAATTGACAGATTGAGAGCTCTTTATTGATTCTATGGGTGGTGGTGCATGGCCATTCTTAGTTGGTGGAGTGATTTTTCTGGTTAATTCCGTTAACGAACGAGACCTCAGCCTGCTAACTAGCTACGCGGAGGTTTCCCTTCATGGCCAGCTTCTTAGAGGGACTATGGCCGTTTAGGCCATGGAATTCTTAGGTAATAACAGGTCTGTGATGCCCTTAGATGTTCTGGGTTGCACGCACGCTACACTAATGCAACCAACGATTTTTTCTCCTTGGTCCGAAAGGTTCGGGAAATCTTGCCAAAATTACATCATGATGGGGATATACGATTACAATTATTGATCTTCAACGAGGAATTCCTAGTAAGCGTGAGTCATTAGATCACGTTGACTACATCCCTGCCCTTTGTACACACCACCCATTGCTCCTACCGATTGAATGATCTGGTGAAGTGTTCGGATCATGACGACGGCGGTGGTTTCCGTTGCCGATGTTGCGATAAGTTCATTGAACCTTATCATTTAGAGGAAGGAGAAGTCATAACAAGGTTACCGTAGGTGAACCTGCGGTAGGATCATTGTCGTTTTGAAAAATGAACCGTGCAGGGGAGTGGGCATGTTCAGCATGTCCGGCACATCTCCTCCCCGTCTGCCGCTCTTATGGGAGTTTGGACTGGAGTTCCAGATGCTTTTCCCTTTGCAATGCCCCGGGGGTCCCCTCCGCTGGCTTTCTCTCGGGTGGGCATTCTGGTCTTTGCAAGGTTGTTATCCTGCGGTTTCGGGTTATTACAAGGGTAAGTGCAAGTGTCATCTATAGTGTGGCTATGCGAGGGACTCATTTTCAGCTGCAGTGGGTGCACCAGTGACTCTGTTCATCTAGCAGTCCTGCTCCTTTGTGGTCGAAGGGTCCCAGTAATTTCCACCTACTAGGCAGTTCCTTGCAAACGGCCGTGGCTGCTTTGAAGACTGTTGAACATTTGCCGGTCTGCAAAGCAGCTGCAAACCCCCTGAAGTATCGCCGAGTAGGTTAAGTCGTACAAATTATTTCGTGCCTTTGGACATGTGCACCTGCGTACGTCACTGGGTGGGACGACCGTCCACTAGTTCCGTTCTCATCTGTTCGGTCTCCGGCCTTTCGACACTCCGGGGTGGGGACACCCTTTCTTCGATTTCCCCCATGGGGCATCGCCTCTGGTTGCGGGGGGGTGTCGAGTGGAGGTGCGTGTCATAACACTCAACGCATTGGTGTGGATTGCACCAAGGATCTGATAAATAGCTATGTAGGTTGCGCACCATGTGCGCGTCTGACTCACGGTGCTAATTAAACATGACTCTCGGAAATGGATATCTCGGCTCTCGTGATGATGAAGAATGTAGCAAAATACGATACTTAAAGTGAATTGTAGAATCCCGTGAATCATCGAGTCTTTGAACACAAGTTGCGCCCGAGGCCTCGGCCAAGGGCACGTCTGCTTGGGTGTCACACTCTAAAATCGACTTCCCCCATTCCTTGGCGGGAGGATTGGAGATGGTTGTTCGTGCCCACCAGCGGCACGGTCAGCTTAAATGGGCACGAGATTTGTGGCCGATGTCACGATGAGTGGTGGCCAATGTTGGTCGGCATTGGATTGTGGCATGAGGTCATGGATTTGTGTGGAACTTTACTCGTTGTTAGTTGCAACTCTTCCGTGGGAGGGTGCGTCCCAACTTT
>CM034155.1:678420909-678438409 GCA_019776745.2 Taxus chinensis
GGGAAATCTTCTGGGAGCATCTCGGTTGGGAGATATTCTCTGAGCTCACTGAGCAACTTGACTTGAGCTCTCTTGTGAGCTCGTCGGGTAGATCTTCTAGTAGTAGCTTGCCAGTGAGTAGCTCGTCGGGGAGCTTGCCGAACAACTCGCCAAGTAGCTCACATGGGAGCTCACCAGGGAGCTCGGCAAGCAGCTCACCTTGGAGCTCGTCGAGTAACTCGCCTGGGAGCTCGCCTTGCCAACTCACCTGGGACGTCACCTTTCCAACTTGCCTACAAGCTCACCTCAGAGTTTGTCGAGTAGCTTACCTGGGAGCTCACAGCGCAGCTTGCTCGGGAGCTCACCGAGCAGCTCTCTCGGGAGATCACCCTGCACCTCACCCTGTAGCTCACTCGGGAGGTCATCAAGAAGCTCACCTTGCCAACTCGACCCTAGCTCACTCGGCAACTCACCTTGCCAACTTGTCTGGCAGCTCGCCTGTAAGATTTTCGACAAGCTCACCCTATAGCAGATTACTGCGGAGCTTGCCTTGGTGCTCGCCAAATAGCTTGCCTAGGATCTCAACGAGCAACTCGTATGGGATCTCACGAAGCAGATCGGCTGAGAGCTCACCGAGTAGCTCACCAAACAGTTCCCATGGGAGCTCACCGAGCAGCTCGCCTGGGAGCTTGGCATGGAGCTTGCCAAGGAGCTCGCCGAGCAGCTCGACTTGAGATTGCTCGGAAACTCACCTGGGAGCTTACCGAAAGCTCGCCTTGCCAGCTCGACTAGCAGCTCGAATTGAGCTCACCCAGGAGCTCATCAAGTATCTCACCTGAAAACACACATGGGAGCTCACCTCTCAGCTCGCCTTTCCAACTTAGCTTGCAAACTCACCTTGAGCTCATCTGGTAGCTCACCTCGGAGTTCGTCGAGTAGCTCGCCAAGTAGCTCACCGAGTAGGCTAACTTGAGCTCGCGAGCAGCTCATCGAGTAACATCTCACCAGGGAGCTCGTCAAGTAGCTCGCTTGGGAGCTCGCCAAGTAGCTTGCCTGGTAGCTCATCGAGAAACTTGCCTTAACAGTTCACCTTTCCAACTCATCTGGCAGCTCACTTGTAAGATTGCTGACAAGCTCACCCTATAGCAGCTTGCCATGGAGCATGCCATACAGCTCGCCAAACAGCTTTCCTGGGATCTCATTTGGGGAGCTTTCCAAAAAGCTCGCTTGGGAGGTCACCGAGCAGCTCGCCTGGGAGCTCGCGGAGCAGCTCTGCTGGGAGCTCTTTGGGGAGCTCGACTTGAGCTCGCACGGGAGCTCATCGAGCAACTCGCATGGAAACTTACCTGGGAGCTTGCCTTGCCAACTCGCCTTGAGCTCGTTTGGTAGCTCACCTCGGAGTTCATCGAGCAGCTCACCTAGCAGCTTGCAACACAGCTCACTTGGGAGCTCACCCCTGACAGCTCGTCTTGCCAACTCATCTGGCAGCTCACCTGTAAGATTGCTGACAAGCTTGCCCTATAACAGCTTACCTCGGAGCTTGCCTTGGTGCTTGCTGTATAGCTCACCAAACAGCTTGCCTGGGGTCTCACCGAGTAACTCGCATTGGAGCTCGCGGTCCAGCTCACAGAGCAGCTCGGCCGAGAGCTTGCCAAATAGCTCTCATGGGAGCTCACCGAGCAGCTCGCCTGGGAGCTCACAGAGTAGCTCACCTAGGAGCTCGACATGGAGCTCAGCAAGCATCTCGCCAAGGATCTCACCGAGAAGCTTGACTTGAGCTTTCCCGGAAACTCACATGGGAGCTTGCCGACAAGCTCGCCTTGCTAGCTTGACTTGAGCTCACCCAGGAGCTCGTCAAGCAGCTCTCCTGAAAACTCACATGGGAGCTCACCTCTCAGCTCACCTTTCCAGCTCACCTTGCCAACTCACCTTGAGCTCGTCTACTACCTTGCCTTGGAGTTCGTCGAGCAACTCGCCCGGGAGCTCACCGAGCAGCTCGCCGAGTAGGCTAACTTGAGCTCGTGAGCAGCTCACTAAGTAACATCTTTTCGGGGAGCTCGCCAAGTAGCTCGCTTGGGAGCTCGCTGAATAGCTCACCAAGTATCTTGCCTGGGAGCTCACCGATCAGCTCAACTCGAGCCCACCTGTAGGCTCACCTCGGAGTTTGTTGAGCATCTCGCCTAACAGCTGGCCACGTAGCTCACAACGCAGCTCACTTGGGAGCTCACCTTACAAACTTGTCTAGCAGCTCACCTTGCAAACTCGTCTAGCAGCTTGCCTATAAGATTGCTGACATGCTCACCCTATAACAGCTTGCCACGGAGCTTGCCTTGGTGCTCACTATACAGCTTGCCTAGGATCTCACTGAGCAGCTCGCATGGGAGCTCACGGTTCAGCTCGCATGGGAGCTCACGGAGCAGCTCGGCTGAGAGCTCGGTGAGTAGCTCACCAAATAGCTCCCATGGGAGCTCAGCCGAGTAGCTCTCCTAGGAGCTCACCGACTAGCTCACCTAGGAGCTCGGCAAGCAGCTTGCCAAGGAGCTCGCCGAGCAACTCAAATTGAGATTTCTCAGAAAATCACCTGGGGAGCTTGCCAATAGCTCGCCTTGCCAGCTCACCAAGAAGCTCAACTTGAGCTCACCCAGGAGCTCCTCAAGTAGCTCACCCAAAAACTCGCATGGGAGTAGCCTCCTCGCCTGTTAGCTCACCTTTCCAGCTCACCTTGCCAACTCACCTTGAGCTCGTCTGGTATCTCACCTCGGAGTTCGTCGAGCAGCTCGCCAAGTAGCTCACCCGGGAGCTCACTGAGCAGCTCACCGAGTAGGCTAACATGAGCTCGCGAGTAGCTTGCCGAGTAACATCTAGCCGGGGAGCTCTCCAAGTAGCTCGACTCGAGCTCGCTCGGGAGCTCATCGGGTAACTCACCTGGGAGCTCGCTTGATAGCTCACCTTGCCAAATTGACTTGAGCTCACCTTGCCAACTTGGCTTGAGCTCATCTGGTAGCTCGCATGTAAGCACACCTCAAATATTACCTACAAGCTCACCTCGGAGTTCATCAAGCTGCTAGACCTAGAGCAGCTTGTCGGGGAGCTTACCGAACAGCTCGCGTGGGAGGTCACCGAGAAGCTCACCTTTGAGCTCACCTGGGAGCTCGCGGAGCAGCTCCGCTGGGAGCTCTGTTGGGAGCTCGCCAAGAAGTTCGACTTGAGCTCACACGGGAGCTCATCTAGCAGCTCACATGGAAACTCACTTGGGAGCTCACCTTACCAACTCACCTTGAGCTCGTTTGGTAGCTCACCTGTAAGCTCACCTCAGAGTTTGTCGACCAGCTCGCCACGTAGCACGCAACGCAGCTCACTTGGGAGCTTACTGAGTAACTCACCTGGGAGCTTGCCTTGCCAACTCGTCTGGCAACTCACCTATAAGATTGCTGACACGCTCACCCTAGAGCAGCTTGCCGCAGAGCTTGCCTTGGTGCTCACCATATAGCTCTCTGTATAGCTTGCCTAGGATTTCACCAAGCAGCTCACATGGGAGCTCGCGGTTCAGCTCGCACGGGAGCTCGCAGAGCATCTCGGCTGAGAGCTCGTCGACTAGCTCGCCAAATAGCTACCATGGGATCTCACCGAGTAGCTTGCCTGGGAGCTCACCGAGCAGTTCACCTAGGAGCTCGGCAAGCATCTCGCCGAGAAGCTCAGCTTGAGCTTACCCAGAATCTCACCTGGGAGCTTTTCGACAGCTCACATTGCTAGCTCACCGAGTAGCTCGACTTGAGCTCTCCTAGGAGCTCGTCAAGCAGCTCACCTGAAAACTCACATGGGAGCTTACCTTTCCAGCTCACCTTGCCAACTCACCTTGAGCTCATCTGGTATCTCGCCTCAGAGTTCGTTGAGCAGCTCGCCGAGTAACATCTTGCCGGGGAGCTCACCAAGTAGCTTGCTTGGGAGCTCGTCGAGCAGCTCACCAAGTAGCTTACCTAGGAGCTCACCAATCAGCTCAACTTGAGCTCGCCCGGGAGCTCGTAGGGAAACTCACTTGGGAGCTCACCTGATAGCTCACCTTGTCAACTCACCTTGAGCTCATCTGGTAGCTCGCATGTAAGATCACCTAAGAGATTATCGACAAGCTCACCTCGGAGTTCGTCGAGCTACTCGACCTAGAGCAGCTTGTCGGGGAGCTCGCGGAGCAACTCCGCTGGGAGCTCTTTTGGGAGCTCGCCAGGTAGCTCGACTTGAGCTCACACGGGAGGTCATCGAGTAGCTCGCCTAGAATCTCACCTGGGAACTCGCCTTGAGCTCGCTAAGGAGCTCAACATGCCAACACGCCTCGAGCTTATTTGGTAGATCGCCTGTAAGCTCACCTCGGAGTTCGTCAAGCAGCTCACCTGGCAGCTCGCAACGCAGCTCACTCGGGAGCTCACCAAGCAACGTGCCTGGGAGCTCACCTTGGCAACTTGTCAGGGAGCTCAACTGTAAGATTGCTAATAAGCTCACCCTATAGCAGCTTGCCACGGTGCTTGCCTTGGTGCTCGCCGTACAGCTTGCCAGGGATCTCACCGAGCAGCTCGCATGGGAGCTCGCAGAGTAGCTCGGCTGAGAGCTCACCGAGTAGCTCGCCAAACAAATCCTATGGGAGCTCACCGAGCAGCTCACCTAGGAGCTCACCGGGCAGCTCGACTTGAGCTTGCCCAGAAACTCACCTGCGAGCTTGCCGACAGCTCGCATTGCCATCTCACCGAGCAGCTCGACTTGAGCTCACGTGAAAACTTGCATGGGAGCTCGCCTCTCAGCTCGCCTTTCTAGCTCACCTTGCTAACTCGCCTTGAGCTCGTCTGGTTAGCTCGCCCCTCAGAATTTGTCGAGTAGCTGGCCAAGTAGCTCGCCTGGGAGCTCACCGAGTAGCTCGCCGAGTAACATCTCACCGGGGAGCTCACCGAGTAACATCTCACTGGGGAGCTCGCCAAGTAGCTTGCTTGGGAGCTCACCGAGTGTAGCTCGCCAAGTAGCTTGCCTAGGAGCTCACCGATCAGCTCGACCTGAGTTTGCCCGGGAGCTCGTTGGGCAGCTCGACTGGGAGCTCGCCTTGCCAACTCGCCTTGAGCTCGTCTGGTAGCTTGCATGTAAGATCACCTAAGAGATTACCGACAAGCTCGCCTCGGAGTTTGTCGAGCTGTTCGACCTAGAGCAGCTTGTCGGGGAGCTCGCCAAACAGCTCACTCGGGAGGTCGCTGAGTAGCTCACCTTTGAGCTCGTTTGGCAGCTCGCGGAGTAGCTCCGTTAGGAGCTCTTTTGGGAGCTCACCGTACTCACCAAGTAGCTCACATGGGAGCTCACCAAGCAGCTCAACTTGAGATCGCACGGGAGCTCATCGAGCAGCTCGCCTGGAAACTCACCTTGCCAACTCACCTTGAGCTCGCTAAGGAGCTCACCTTGCCAACTTACCTTAAGCTCGTTTTGTAGCTCACCTGTAAGCTCGCCTCGGAGTTCGTCGAGCATCTCACCTAGTTGCTCACCACGTAGCTCACCGAGCAGCTCACCTGGGAGCTCGCCTGACAGCTCACCCTATTGCAGCTTGCCGCGGAGCTTGCCTTAGTGCTCGCCAAATAGCTTGCCTGGGATCTCACCAAGAAGCTCATATGGGAGCTCGCGGTTCAGCTCGTGTGGGAGCTCGCGGAGTAGCTCGCCAAACAGCTCCCATGGGAGCTCACCGAGCAGCTCGCCTGGGAGCTCACCGACCAACTCACCTAGGAGCCCGGCAAGAAGCTCGACAAGAAGCTCGCCAAGGAGCTCGCCGGGTAGCTCAACTTGAGCTTGCCTGAAAACTCACCTAGGAGCTTGCCGACAGCTCGCCTCTTGTCAGCTCATTGAGCAGCTTGACTTGAGCTCGCCTGAAAACTCACGTGGGAGCTCGCCTGTCAACTCACCCAAAAAACTCCCACGGGAGCTCGCCTGTCAGCTCACCGAACAACTCACCTTGCCAACTCGTTTGATAGCTCGCCTCAAAGATTGCTGACAAGCTTGCCCTAGAGCAGCTTACTGGGGAGCTCACCGAATAACTTACCTGGGAGCTCGCGGAGCAGCTCACCCGGGAGCTCGCCGAGCAGCACACCTGGGAGCTCGTAGAGAAGCTTGGTTGGGAGCTCACCTGGGATATCACAGGGAACCTCAGTTGAGAGCTCTTCTGCTAGCTCGTGGAGCAGCTCGACTTGAGCGTGCCTGCAAGGGAGCTCACCGAGTAGCTCACTTGGGAGCTCGGATAACAGCTCACCCAGGACCTCGTCGAGCAGCTCGACTTCAGCCCACCCGGGGAACTCATCGAGTAGCTCGATTGACAAACTTTCTCTGCCAACTCACCTTGAGCTCGCTAAGGATCTCACCTTACCAACTCGCCTTGAGCTCATCTGGTAGCTCGCATGTAAGCCCACCTCAGAGATTACTGACAAGCTCACCTTGGAGGTTGTCGAGCTACTCAACCTAGAGCAGCTTGTCAGGGAGCTCACCGAACAGCTCGTTTGGCAAGTCACCAAGCATCTCGCCTGGGAGCTCGTGGAGCAGCTCCACTGGGAGCTCTTTTGGGAGCTCACCGTACTCGCTAAGTAGCTCACCTGGGAGCTCACCTTTCCCACTCGCCTTGAGCTCGTTGAGGAGCTCACCTTACCAACTCGCCTTGAGCTCATTTGTAAGCTTGCCTTGGAGTTCGTCGAGTAGCTCGCCTAGCAGCTCGCCACGTAGCTCACAACACAACTCGCTCGGGAGCTCGTGCAACAGCTCACTGAGTAGCTCACTTAGGAGCTCGTCGAGTAACTCGCCTGACAGCTCACCTTGCCAACTCACATGGTAGCTTTCCTATAAGCTTGCCTCGAAGATTGCTAACAATCTTGCCCTAGAGCATATTGTCGGGGAGCTCACCGAGAACCTCACCTCGGAGCTCACGGAGCAGCTCGCATGGGAGCTCGGGGAGCAGCTCACCTGGGAGCTCGCCTAGGAGCTCGCGGAGTAGCTCGACTTGAGCTCGCTTGTGAGCTCATAGAGTAGCCCGTCGGGGAGCTCACTGAACAACTCGCTAAGTAGCTCGCTTGGGAGCACGCCGAGCAGCTCGCTTGGGAGCTCACCGAGCAGCTCGCCTTCTAACTCGCCAAGCAGCATGTAAGGGAGTTTGACAAATAGCTCACCTAGGAGCACGTCGAGCAGCTTGACTTCAGCTCGGCCGGGAGCTCACCTGTCAACTTGCCTTGCCAACTCTCCTTGAGCTCGCTAAGGAGCTCACCTTGCCAACTTGCATTGAGCTCGTCTGGTAGCTCACCTCGGAGTTCATCGAGCAACTTTCCTGGAAGCTCATGTAACAGCTCACCCCGGGAGCTTCCCGCCCAGCTCTCTTGGGAGCTCGTCCAGCAGCTTTCCTGGTAACTCACCTTAGATCTCGCGTGACAGATCACCCTAGAGCAGCTTGCCAGGGAACTCACCTTGGTTGTCACCGAACAACTTACCTAGGAGCTCAGGGAGCAGCTCGGCTGGGAGCTCACAAAGTAGCTTGGTTGGGAGCTCACCTGGGAGCTCGTGGAGCAGCTCGGTTGGGAGCTCGCGGAGCATCTCGACTTGAGCGCACTTGTGAGCTCATCGGGGAGCTCGCCAAACAACTCGCCAAGTAGCTCGCTTGGGACCTATCGCTGAGCAGCTCACCTTCGAGCTCGCCAAGTGGCCTGCAAGGGAGCTCACTTGGGAGCTCGGCTAATAGCTCACCCAGGAGCTCATCGAGCATCTCGACTTCAGCTCACCCGGGAGCTCGTCGAGCAACTCGCATGGGAGCTCACCTGACAACTTGCCTTTCCAAGTCACCTTGAGCTTGCTGAGGAGCTCACCTTGACAACTCGTCTGGTAGCTCACCTCAGAGTTTGTTGAGTAGCTTGCCTAGGAGCTCGCGTAATAGCTCGTCTGAGAGCATGTGGTTAAGGACTAAATCGGTTGAGTGGGTGTTGGTGCATGACCCGGAGGAGACTTAATGTCATCCAGATTTTGAACATGTGTAGCTTGCAGAGCTACCAAGTTTGGGGTGACTTGGTGCGAAGGGCGCATCGCATTGAGTAGGTGAGTCAAGAACATTGAACATAGCGAGCTCGTTGTAGAGCTCACCGTCGAGCTGCTCTGCGAGTTTAGAAATAATAAATGTTTTTTTCATTTGATTCCTTATCCGTCGCGTGGCAGCCGTTTTTACTTATAACTACTATGGGTAGATGTTGCTCGTCTGATGATTTAGCTTGTACGTAATGTTGGCTTGTCGGTCAGTGAGTCGTATGGCTATCTTTACGGCAAACAATCGTCCGTGTCGAGCTACATTAAAATTCAACATTTTCAATATAACGTTGTGTAAAATCTTGTGAGGTGAGAGGTTGGAAATGTGAAAATATCAGTTCGGTTGGGGCTTTGCTGAGCGCGCCATGGCTTAGCTCTTGCATTCCAAAATTGGGAACATTGGACATAGGTAGCTCGTCAAAGAAATGGCCGTCAAGTAGCCATGCGAGCTAAAAAAAATGAATGTTTTTCTCGTTCGATTCCTTATCCGTCGTGTGAGAGCCCTTTTTACTTATAACTACTATGGGTAGAGGGTTGTTTGTCGGAATGATTTTGCTTGTACCCAATGTTGGCAAGTCGGTCAGTGAGTCGTATGGCTATCTTTACGGCGAGCAACGTTAAAATTCAACGTTGTGAATACAATGTTGTGCAAAATCTTGCAAGGTGAGATGTGGGAAACATGAAAATATTGGTTCGGTTGGGGCTTTGCTGAGCGTGCCATGGCTCAGCTCTTGCATTCCAAAATTGCGAACATTGGACATAGTGAGCTCGTCGCAGAGCTCGCCGTCGAGCTAAAAAAAAATGAATGTTTTTTTTGTTCGATTCCTTATCCGTCGTGTGAGATCCCTTTTTACTTATAACTACTATGGGTAGAGGTTGTTCGTTGGATGATTTTGCTTTTACCCAATGTTGGCGAGTCGATCAGTGAGCCGTATGGCTATCTTTGTGGCGAGAAATCGCCGCATCGAGCTACATTAAAATTTAAAGTTTTGAATATAACGTTGTGCAAAATATTGCGAGGTGACATGTTGGAAACGTGAAAATATTGGACCGGTTGGGGCTTTGCTGAGTATGCCATGGCTCAGCTCTTACATTCCAAAATCGGGAACATTGGACATAGTGAGCTTGTCACAGAGCTCGCCGACGATTTTCCCTCAGAGCTAAAAAAAATGAATGTTTTTCTCATTCGATTCCTTATCCATCATGTGAGAGCCCTTTTTACTTATAACTACTATGGGTAGTGTTTGTTTGTCAGATGATCTTGCTTGTACCCAATGCTGGGAGAGTCAGTCGATGAGCCGTATGGCTATATTTTGCAGCGAGCTACGTTAAAATTCAACATTGTGAATACAATGTTGTGAAAAATATTACGAGGTGAGATGTTGGAAATGTGAAAATATCGGTTCGGTTGGGGCTTTGCTGAGCGCGCCATGGCTCAGCTCTTGCATGCCAAAACTACGAACATTGGACATAGCGAGCTCGTTGCAGAGCTCGTCGCAGAGCTCGCCGTCGATCTGATTTGCGAGGTAAAAAAAATGAATGTTTTTTTGTTCAATTCCTTATCCGTCACGTGAGAGCCCTTTCTACTTATAAATACTATGGGTAGAGGTTGTTCGTCAAACAATTTTGCTTCTACCTAATGTTGGCGAGTCTTTCAGTGAGCCGTATCGCTATCTTTGCGGTGAGCTACATTAAAAATTAAACGTTTTGAATATAACGTTGTGCAAAATCTTGCGAGGGTGATATGTTGGAAATGTTAAAATATCAGTTTGTTTGGGGCTTTGTTGAGCGCGCCGATGGCTTAGCTCTTGAATTCCAAAACCGGGAACATTGGACATAGTGAGCTTGTCGCAGAGCTCGCTGTCGAGTTGCCCCTCAGAGCTAAAAAAAATGAATGTTTTTCTCGTTCGATTCCTTATCGGTCATGTGAGAGCCCTTTTTACTTATAACTACTATGGGTAGAGTTTGTTCGTAAGATGATTTTGGTTGTACCCAATTTTGGCGAAGTCGATCATTGAGCCGTATGGCTATCTTTGCGGCGAGCAGTCACTGTGGTGAGCTACATTAAAATTCAACGTTTTGAATATAACTTTGTGCAAAATCTTGCGAGGTGAGATGTTGGAAACGTGAAAATATTGTTTTGGTTGGGCTTTGTTGAGTGCACCATGGCTCAGATCTTACATTCCAAAATCGTGAACATTGGACATAAAGACCTCGTCGCAGAGCTCGCCGTCGAGCTAAAAAACATGAATGTTTTTCTCGTTCGATTCCTTATCCGTCGTGTGAGATCCCTTTTTACTTATAAATACTATGGGTAGACGTTGTTCGTTGGATGATTTTACTCATACCCAATGTTGGCGAGTCGGTCGTTGAGCCGTATGGCTATCTTTTACCATGAGAAATATGCGTTGCGAGCTACATTAAGATTCAATGTTTTGAATATAACGTTGCACAAAATCTTGCTAGGTGAGATGTTGGAAACGTGAAAATATCAGTTCGGTTAGGGATTTTGATAAGTGTGCCATGGCTCAACTCTTGCATTCCAAAATCGTGAGCATTGGACATAGCGAGCTCACCGCAGCGCTGACCATCAAGCTGACCTGCGAGCTAAAAAAATAAAGAATGTTTTTCTTGTTCGATTCCTTATCCGTCGTGTGAGAGCCCTTTTTACCTATAAATACTATGGGTAGAGGTTGTTCGTCGGATGATTTTTCTTGTACCCCATGTTGGTGAGTCGGTCGGTGAGTCGTATGGCTATATTTGAGGTGAGCTAATCTATGTTGGCGAAATAAATTTGTGCAAAATCTTGTGCGGTGAGATGTTGGAAACGTGAAAATATCGTTTCGTTTGGGGCTGTGCTGACCGCGCCATGGCTCACCTCTTCCTTTCCAAATTCACCAACATTGGACACGGTGAGTCAGTCCATGAGCCGTATGGCTATCTATGCAGTGAGCAATCGTCGTGGAGATCTAAATTAGAATTCAACGTTTTGAATATAAAGTTGTGCAAAATCTTGCGAGATGAGAGGCTGGAAACATTAAAATACCGATTTGGTTTTAGCGTTAGTGAGAGCGCCATGGGTCAACACTTGCATTCAAAAATCACCCACATTGGGACATACCGAGCGCGTGGTCTGGCTAGTTTACGAACTAAAAAGATGAATGTATTTCTCATTCAGATCCTTATCTGTCGCTTGACAGGCCTATTTACTTATAACTACTATGGGTGGACATTACTCTTATGATGTTTTTTGCTTGTACCTTATGTTGGCGAGTCTGATAGTGAGGTGAATGCGAATATTTACATCGAGCAATGTCCTTTGCGAGGTATATTAAAACTGAACATTTTGAATATAATCTTGTGTAAAAATATTGTGGAGCGACACGAGAATATTATTTTTGATTGGAGGTTTTTTTAGCACCATGGCTCAACCTATGCAATCCGCAATCATGAACATTTGAAAAAATGAGATTGTCGCTGAGTGTGCTAGCGAGCTAATGTAGTTGCTACAAAAAAATGAATGTTTTTGTCATTCGTATCCTTATCCATTGCGCGACAGGTCCTTTTACTTAGAACTACTATGGATAGAGGTTGGTCATTCAATGTTTTTGCCACTACGCAATGTTGTGGACTCTTGGAAAAGCTTGCTCAACTCGCATTTGTTCTTATCGTCTGCCAAGAGTGGATTGAGTTAAATTGGCATGGTCTTTCGGGTCAGTCTGAGCTTTGGCCTTGGGCCATTGTTAGGGCTGTTGAAATTTCCATCTAACCCACATCCACCTAGTAACGGACGTGACATGTATTACGTAAATATCCCACCGTTCTTTGAGTTTTCTTCGGAACATGTGGGTTTTGCCTCTCATTAGCACGCCTAATTTATTGGGTGTTGTCAGTTGTGATTGTGTTGATTCCTTGATGGTATATATGGTTCGATGATAATGCGGGCAGCCCTCTATTGGCCAAGTTGTCAACGGATGGGTTTTCCTCCTCTAATAGAGTGAAAACTGATTCATAGGTGAATGGGATAGTTCTGTCCCATCTTGTGTATCTATGTCATTTCCGAAGATTATGCGGGCTATGAGTGCATGTTATAAAATTTTTGCCATTGGTATTCTCCTTGGCTCTCCTTGTTCATTGCGTTGAATTCTCCTTTGAGCTCATGTGATTGTAATGGGAAGGTGATGTTGATTTCCGTATGGATCTCTTTATTGTGCTCGCTTCGTTCTGTTGGCTCTCGATCGGAAGGTGATGTTTTAGATTCTGATCGGATCCGATTTACCTAGGGTCGTCCGTGCTGGTTATGGAAGTTATTTATAGGACATTTCTAGAGAGTAGGGGCGGCGACAGCGCTCGGTAATTTGCACGTTTCATTGTGATCCCGCTTCTCTCCTCAAAGAATCTTACACTTTACGGATGTAACCTTCGGTGGGATGGACCCATATGCGTGTAGGCCGCAGAGTGGAACGTTTCAGATTCTGATCGGATCCACTTGGCCTAGGGTCCTCCATCGGTGTTATGGAAGTGATTTGCAAGACATTGCTAGAGGCCCCCTTGTATATAGCTCGATTCTTTGTGTTCTCTCTTCAAAGCGTGTTTCACTTTACGGATGTAACCTTTGGTGGTTGACCCATATCTATGTGGGTGCCAACGAGTGAGTTTTTAGGCCACATAGTGGAACGTTTTAGATTCTGATTGTATCCGCTTGGCCTAGGGTCCTCCATCGGGGTTATGGAAGTGATTTGCAAGACATTGCTAGAGGGGAGGCACTACAGAATCCCCCTGTATATAGCTCGAATCGTTGTGTTCTCTCCTCGAAGCCTGTCACACTTTACGGAAGTAACCTCTGGTGGTAGACCCATTTTCTGAGTGGGCGCCGACATGTGAGTTTTTAGCCCACAGAGTGGAACGTTTCAGATTCTGATCGTATCCACTTTACCTCGGGTCCTCCATCGGGGTTACAGAAGTGATTTGCAAGACATTGCTAGAGGGGAGGCGCTGCGCAAGCCCCCTACGTATAATTCCAGTTTGTTGTGTTCTCTCTTCGAAGCCCATCACGCTTTACGGAAGTAACCTTTGGTGGTTGACCCATATCCATGTGGGTGCCGACGAGTGAGTTTTTAGGCCTCAGAGTTTAACGTTTCAGATTCTGATCGTATCCACTTGGCCTTGGGTCCTCCATCGGGGTTATGGAAGTGATTTGTAAGACATTTCTAGAGGTGAGGTGTTACAGAAGCCCCCTTTATATAGCTCTGGTTCGTTGTGTTCTCCCTTCGAAGCCTGTCACGCTCTATGGATGTAACCTCCGGTGGTTGACCCATATCCAAGTGGGCACCGACGAGTGAGCTTTTAGGCCACAGAGTGGAACGTTTCAGATTCTGATCGTATCCACTTGGCTTGGGGTCCTCCATTAGGGTTACGGAAGTGATTTGCAAGACATTGCTATAGGGGAGGTGCTGCGGAAGCCCGCTGTATATAGCTTCGGTTCATTGTGCTCTCCCTTCGTCCTGTCACGCTTTAACGATGTGACCTCCGGTGGTTGACCCATATCCGAGTGGGTGCCGACGAGTGATTTTTTAGGCCACAGAGTGGAACGTTTCAGATTCTGATCGTATCAACTTGGCCTGGGGTCCTCCATCGGGGTTACGGAAGTGATTTGTAAGGCATTGCTAGAGGGGAGGCGCTGCGCAAGCCCCCTGCATATAGCTCTAGTTTGTTGTGTTCTATCTTCGAAGCCTGTCATGCTCTACAAAAGTAACCTCTGGTGATTGATCCACAACCGAGTGGGCACCGATGAGTGAGTTTTTAGGCCGCAGAGTGGAACGTTTCAGATTCTAATCGTATCCACTTGGCCTAGGGTCCTCCATTGGGGTTATGGAAGTGATTTGCAAGACATTGCTAGAGGGAGGGTAGGCGCGCTCATTTTACTTGTGTAATTTTTTATGTTCCCCTTCTACTTTTGTTTTACCTCTCTCGTCGGAGGCTTTTACGTTGCGCGGAAATATCCTTTGGAGGTCCATATGTGCCCTTTTATGGTAATGATGTGGAATTTTTCAGATTTTGATCGGATCTCACGTTGCCTAGGGTCCTTCGTTGGTCTTATTTTACGCGTTTTGTAAATTCCTTGAGGAGAAGGGTAGTAATCAAATCAGGTCAAGGTTGGCTAGTCTAGACAGTCTGCACCCTTTGAACATGCGTAGGGGGCTATCCTAAGTAAGGACGTCTGTGAGCAGTCTTATAATTGAGGTGGCTGCGTGCACGGTGCATTCTATGTGGCCTATGTTTATTGCGAGAAATTTTTCTTCGAGGCTTAGGGACGTGCTTCCCAGATGACTATGAACCGAATCTCGTTGTCGATGTGCTCCGGCCCTATGCAATCTATCTACCCCCGAAGATGTGAATTTTTACGAGGTTCTTGATGCCCCTGTCGTGTTTTTTCCATGACATTTGATGCGCCAACAGGTTCATTGGAAAATCTCTAATGCTAGTCATTGTTGAAAATGTTGGAAGCACATGGAGATCTTCAATGGTTGCCTACCTTTCCGTGTCGACATCTGAGCTCGAGGTGTTTGTTGATTCAATGTTTTCTGCAAGAGAGGAGGAAGTTTATATTTTACTTTCACATTTATGCAGGTCTTGTCGCGCCCTTTGAAGGCCTCCGACGTCCCGTGCGTGGAAGGGATCTACCTAGTCGATCCTGCCAGTAGTCATATGCTTTTCTCAAAGATTAAGCCATGCATGTCTAAGTATGAACTATTTTAGACTGTGAAACTACGGATGGCTCATTAAATCAGTTAGAGTTTATTTGATGGTACCTTTACTACTCGGATAACCATAGTAATTCTAGAGCTAATACATGCACAAAATCCCGACTCTTGGAAGGGACGAATTTATTAGATAAAAGGTCAGTGCGGGCTTGCCCGCTACTCCGGTGATTCATGATAACTCGACGGATCGCACAACCTTTGTGCTGGTGATGCTTCATTCAAATTTCTACCCTATCAACTTTCGATGGTAGGATTGAGCCCTACCACGGTGGTGACGGGTGACGGAGAATTAGGGTTCGATTCCGGAGAGGGAGCCTGAGAAATGGATACCACATCCAAGGAAGGCAGCAGGCGCGCAAATTACCCAATCCTGACACAGGGAGGTAGTGACATTAAATAACAATACTGGGCTCATCGAGTCTGGTATTTGGAATGAGTACAATCTAAATCCCTTAACGAGGATCCATTGGAGGGAAATTCTTGTGCCAGCAGCCGCGGTAATTCCATGTCCAATAGCGTATATTTAAGTTGTTGCAGTTAAAAAGCTCGTAGTTGGATTTTGGGTCATCATGGTTGGTCTGCCTACTCGGTGTGCACTGGCCCTCACGTCCCCTCCGCCGGTGGCATGCTGCTGGCCTTAATTGTCTGGGTCATGGTTCTGGCGCCCTTACTTTGTAAAAATTAGAGTTCTCAAAGTAAGCCTACGCTCTGAATACATTAGCATGGAATAACATGATAGGAGTCTGGTCCTATTCCGTTGGCCTTCGGGACCGAAGTAATGATTAATAGGGACTGTCGTGGGCATTCGTATTTCATTGTCAGAGGTGAAATTTTTGGATTTACGATGCCGACCGAGGATCGGCGGATGTTGCTCTAAGGACTCTGCCAGCACCTTTTGAGAAATCAAAGTATTTGGGTTCCAGGGGGAGTATGGTCGCAAGGCTGAAACTTAAAGGAATTGACAGAAGGGCACCACCAGGAGTGGATCCTGTGGCTTAATTTGACTCAACACGGGGAAACTTACCAGGTCCAGACATAGTAAAAATTGACAGATTGAGATCTCTTTCTTGATTCTATGGGTGGTGGTGCATGGCCATTCTTATTTGGTGGAGTGATTTGTCTGGTTAATTCCATTAACGATCGAGACCTCAGCCTGCTAACTAGCTACGCGGAGGTTTCCCTTCGTGGCTAGCTTCTTAGAGGGACTATGGCCATTTAGGCCATGGAATTTTGAGGCAATAACAGGTCTGTGATGCCCTTAGATGTTCTGGACTGCACGCGCGCTACACTGATGCAACCAACGAGTTCTTCTCCCTAGTCCGAAAGGTTTGGGAAATCTTGCCAAATTGCATCGTGATGGGGATAGACCATTACAATTATTGATCTTCAACGAGGAGTTCCTAGTAAGCACGAGTCATCAACTCAAGTTGACTACGTCCCTTCCTTTTATACACACCGCCCATCACTCCAACCGATTGAATGATCTGGTGAAGTGTTTGGATCGTGACGATGGCAGTGGTTTCTTTCGCCGATGTTGTGAGAAGTTCATTCAACCTTATCATTTAGAGGAAGGAGAAGTCGTAACAAGGTTATTGTAGGTGAACCTGTGGTAGGATCATTGTCGTTTTAAAAACTGAACTGTGTAGGGGAGTGGGTGTGTTCAGCACGTCCGGCGCGTCTCCTCCCCATCCCCCACTCTTGCGGGAGTTTGGACTAGAGTTCTGAATGCTTTTCCCTTTGCAATGCCCTGGGGGTCCCCTCCGCTGGCTTTCTCTCGAGTGGGCATTCCTGCCTTCGCAAGTTGTTCTCCTACGGTTTAGGTTATTACAAGGGCGAGTGCCATTGTCATCTACAATGTGGCTATGCGAGGGGCTCATTTTTGGCTGCAGTGGGTGCACCAGTAACTCTGTTCGTCTGGTAGTCCTGCTCCTTTGCGGTCGAAGGGTCCCAGCGATTTCCACCTGCTAGGCGGTTCCTTGAAAACGCCCATGGCTGCTTTACAGATTGTTGAACATTTGCCAGTCTGTAAAGTAGCTGCAACCCCCCGAAGTGTTGCCGGGTAGGTTTATGCTGTACAGATTATTTTGTGTCTTTTGGATGGGTACACCTACGTACGTCGCTGGGCGGGACGACCGTCCACTAATTCCATTCTCATCTATTTGGTCTCTGACCTTTCGACACTCCGGGGCAGGGACACCCTTTCTCCGATTTCCCCCACGGGTCATCACCTCTGGTTGCGGGGGGCATCGAGTGGAGGTGTGTGTCATAACACTCAATGCATCGGTGCGGATTAAACCAAGGATCTGATAAATAGCTATGCGGGCTGCGCGCCATGTGCGCGTCAGACTCACAGCGCCAATTAAACATGACTCTTGGCAACAGATATCTTGGCTCTCACCATGATGAAGAATGTAGCGAAATGTGATACTTAGTGTGAATTGCAGAATCTTGTGAATCATTGAGTCTTTGAACGTAAGTTGTGCCCGAGGCCTCGGCTAAGGGCACGTCTGCTTGGGCGTCGCACTCTAAAATTGACTTCCCCCATTCCTCAGCGGGAGGATCAGAGATGGATATTCGTGCCCACCAGCGGCACGATCGGCTTAAATGGGCATGAGATTTGTGGCTGATGTCACGATGAGCGGTGGCCAATGTTGGTCGGCGTTGGATTGTGGCATGAGGTCACGGAT
>CM034155.1:678443409-678455909 GCA_019776745.2 Taxus chinensis
CAGCTCGCCTCGGAGCTCACCTTACCAACTTGCCCGTAAGCTCGCCTCAGAGTTTTTCGACCCAGCTCGCTTGGGAGCTCGCCACGTAGCTCACCCGGGAGCTCTCGCGATAGCTCACATTGCCAACTTGTCTGGTAGCTCACCTCTAAGCTTTACGAGGAGCTCACCGAACATCTCACCAAGAAACTTGCCTGGGAGCTCACCAAGCAGCTCACCTGGGAGCTCTCGGAGCAGCTCGGTTGGGAAATCTTCTGGGAGCATCTCGGTTGGGAGATCTTCTTTGAGCTCACCGAGCAACTCAGCTTGAGCTCGCTTGTGAGATCATCGAGTAGCTCTTCTAGTAGTAGCTCGCCAATGAGTAGCTCGTCGGGGAGCTCACTGAACAATGTGCCAAGTAGCTCACCTGGGAGCTCACCAAGGAGCTCGGCAAACAACTCACCCTAGAGCTCGTTGAGCAACTCGCCTGGCAACTCGCCTTGCCAACTCACCTGGGACGTCGCCTTGCCAACTCACCTTGAGCTCGCTGAGGAGCTCACCTTGTTAACTCACCTGCAAGTTCACCTGCAATCTCACCTCGGAGTTCGTCGAGTAGCTTACCTGGGAGCTCATAGCGCAGCTCGCTCGGGAGCTCAACAAGCAGCTCTCTCGGGAGATCACCATGAAGCTCGCCTAGTAGCTCGCCTTGGAGGTCGTCAAGCAGCTCACCTCAGAGCTTTCCTGACATCTCGCCTTACCAACTCCCCCTAGCTCACTGGGTAACTCACCTTGCCAACTCATCTGGCAGCTCGCCTGTAAGATTGCCGACAAGCTCACCCTATAGCAACTTGCCGCGGAGCTTGCCTTGGTGCTCGCCGAACAGCTCACCAAATAGCTTCCCTGGGATCTCACTGAGCAGCTAGCATGGGAGCTCGCAGAGCATCTCAACTGAGAGCTCACTGAGTAGCTCACCAAACAGCTCCCATGGGAGCTCACCGAGTAGCTTTCCTGGGAGCTCGTCACGGAGCTTGCCAAGGAGCTCGCCGAGTAGCTCAACTTGAGATTGCCCAGAAAACTCACCTGGGAGCTTACCGACAGCTCGCCTTACCAGCTCTACTAGCAGCTCGAATTGAGCTCACCCAGGTGCTCATCAAGTAGATCACCTAAAAACTCGCATGGGAGCTCGCCTCTCAGCTTGCCTTTCCAGCTCACCGAGCAGCTCGCATGGGAGCTCGCGGTCCAGCTAGCAGAGTAGCTCGGCCGAGAGCTCACCAAACAGCTCCCATGGGAGCTCACTGAGTAGCTCACCTGGGAGCTCACCGAACATCTCACCTAGGAGCTCGGCATGGAGCTCGGCAAGCAGCTCGCCAAGGAGCTTGCCGAGCAGCTCGACTTGAGCTTGCCTGAAAAACTCACCTGGGAGCTTGCCAACATCTCACCTTGCCAGCTCACCGAGCAGCTCGACTTGAGCTCACCTAGGAGCTCGTCAAGCAGCTCTCCTGAAAACTCACATGGGAGCTCACCTCTCAGCTCACCTTGCCAACTCACCTTGAGCTCGTCTGCTACCTCGCCTTGGAGTTCATTGAGCAGCTCGCCCGGGAGCTCACGGAGTAGCTTTCCGAGTAGGCTAACTTGAGCTCGCGAGCAGCTCACTGAGTAACATTTGGCTGGGGAGCTCACCAAGTAGTTCACTTGGGATCTCGCCAAGTAGCTCGACTCGAGCTCACCCGGGAGCTCGTCGGGTAACTCACCTGGGAGCTCGCTTAATAGCTCGCCTTTCCAAATCACCTTGAGCTCACCTTGCCAACTCGCCTTGAGCTCGTCTGGTAGCTCACATGTAAGCACACCTCAGAAATTACCGACAAGCTCACCTCGGAGTTCGTCAAGCTGCTCGACCTAGAGCAGCTTGTCGAGGAGCTCGCCGAACAGCTCGCTTGGGAGGTCATCGAGTAGCTCACCTTTGAGCTCACCTGGGAGCTCGCGGAGCAACTCCACTGGGAGCTCTTTAGGGAGCTCGCCAAGCAGCTCGACTTGAGCTCAGACAGGAGCTCATCGAGCAGCTTGCATGGAAACTCACCTAGGAGCTCACCTTGCCAACTCACCTTGAGCTCATTTGGTAGCTCGCCTGTAAGCTTGCCTCGGAGTCCATCGAGTAGCTCGCCACGTAGCTCGCAACGCAGGTCACTCGGGAGCTCGCCAAGTAACTCGCCTGGGAGCTCACCTTGCCAACTAGTCTGGAAACTCACCTATAAGATTGCTGACACGCTCACACCTATAGAAACTTACCGCGGAGCTTACCTTGGTGCTCACAATATAGGTCACCCTACAGCTTGCCTGGGATCTCACCGAGTAACTCGCATGGGAGCTCGTGGTTCAGCTTGCACGGGAGCTCGCAGAGTAGCTCGGTTGAGAGCTCACCGAGTAGCTCGCCAAACAGCTCCCATGGGAGCTCACCGAGCAGCTCGCCTGGGAGCTCACCGACCAGCTCACCTAGGAGCTCAGCAAGGAGCTCGCTGAGCAGCTCGAATTGAGCTTGCCCAGGAGCTCATCAAGCAGCTCGTCTAAAAACTCGCATGGGAGATCCCCTGTCAACTCGCCTTTCCAGCTCACCTTGCAACTCGCCTTGAGCTCATCTAGTAGCTCACCTTAGAGTTCGTCGAGCAGCTCGCTAAGTAGCTCACCCGGGAGCTCATCGAGCAGCTCACTGAGTAGGCTAACTTGAGCTCGTGAGTAGCTCACTAAGTAACATCTGGCCGGGGAGCTCACCAAGTAGTTTGACTCGAGCTCACCCGGGAGCTCATCAGGCAACTCACTTGGGAGCTTGCTTGATAGCTCACCTTGCCAATTCGCCTTGAGCTCGCCTTGCCAACTCACCTTGAGCTCGTCTTGTAGTTCGCATATAATCACACCTCAAAGATTACCGACAAGCTCGCCTTGGAGTTCGTCGAGCTACTCGACCTAGAGCAGCTTGTCGGGGAGCTCACCGAACAACTCGCTTAGGAGGTCACCGAGCAGCTCACCTGGGAGCTCGCGGACCAGCTCCACTAGGAGCTCTTTTGGGAGCTTGCTAAGTAGCTCAACTTGAGCTCGCACGGGAGCTCATCAAACAGCTCACATGGAAACTCACCTGGGAGCTCTCCTTGCTAACTCACCTTGAGCTCATTTGGTAGCTCACCTGTAAGCTTGCCTCGGAGTTCTTCGAGAAGCTCGCCACGTAGCTCGCAACGTAGGTCACTCGGGAGCTTACCGAGCAACTTTCCTGGGAGCTCACCTTGCCAACTCATCTGGCAGCTCGCCTGTAAGATTGCTGACACGCTCACCCTATAGCAGCTTGCCGCGGAGCTTGCCTTGGTGCTCGCCATACATCTCACTGTACAACTTTCCTGGGATCTTACCGAGCAGCTCACATGGGAGCTTACCGTTCAGCTCGCACGGGAGCTCACAGAGCAGCTCGGCTGAGAGCTCGCCACCTAGCTCGCCAAACAGCTCCCATGGGAGCTCACCGAGCAGCTCACCTGAGAGCTCACCTAGGAGCTCAGCAAGCAGCTCAATGAGAAGCTCGGCTTGAGCTTGCCCGGAAACTCACCTGGGAGCTTTTTGACAGCTCACCTTGCCAGCTCATCGAGCAGCTCGACTTGAGCTCTCGCAAGAGCTCATCAAGCAGCTCGCTTGAAAACTCGCATGGGAGCTTGCCTTTCCAACTCACCATGCCAACTCACCTTGAGCTCGTCTGGTAGCTCACCTCGAAGTTCATCAAGTAGCTCACTGAGTAACATCTCGCCGGCGAGCTCTCCAAGTAGCTCGCTTGGGAGCTCGCCAAGTAGCTCGCTTGGGAGCTCGCCAAGCAGCTTGCCAATTAGCTTGCCTGGGAGCTCACCGATCAGCTCAACTTGAGCTCACCCGGGAGCTCGTCAGGTAACTCGCCTGGGAGCTCACCTTGTCAACTCACCTTGAGCTCTTCTAGTAGCTCGCATGTAAGATCACCAAAGAGATTACCGACAAGCTCACCTCGGAGTTCGTCAAGCTGCTCGACCTAGAGTAGCTTGTCGGGGAGCTCGCCAAACAGCTCGCTTGGGGAGGTCACCGAGCAGCTCACCTTTGAGCTTGCATGAGAGCCCGTGGAGCAGCTCCATTGGGATCTCTCTGTACTCGCCAAGTAGCTCACATGGGAGCTCACCGGGGTAGCTTGACTTGAGCTCGCATGGGAGGTCATCGAGTAGCTCACCTGGAAACTCACTTGGGAGCTCACCTTCCCAACTCACCTTGAGCTCGCTAAGGAGCTCACCATGCCAACTCACCTCGAGCTCATTTGGTAGCTCGCCTGTAAGCTTGCCTCGAATTTCATCGAGCAGCTCACCTAGTAACTCGCAACACACCTCAATTGGGATCTCGCTGAGCAACGCACCTGGGAGCTCACCTTACCAACTCGTCAGGGAGCTTGCCTGTAAGATTGCTGATAAGCTCACCTTATAGCAGCTTACCACGGAGCTTACCTTGGTGCTCGACGTAAAGCTTACCTGGGATCTCACTGAGCAGCTCACTTGGGAGCTCGCGGTTCAGCTCGAGCGGGAGCTTGCGGAGCAGCTCGGCTGAGAGCTCACCGAGGAGATCGCCAAAACAGCTCCCATGGGAGCTCACCGAGCAGCTCACCTAGGAGCTCGGCATGGAGCTCGGCAAGCAGGATAACCAAGGAGCTCACCGGGTAGCTCAACTTGAGCTTTCCCAGAAACTCACCTGGGAGCTTGCCGACAGCTCGCATTGCCAGCTCACCGAGCATCTCAACTTGAGCTCTCCCGAAAACTCACATGGGAGCTAACCTCTCAGCTCACCTTTCCAGCTCACCTTGCCAACTCACCTTGAGCTCATCTGGTAGCTCGCCTCGGAGTTCGTCCAGCAGCTCGCCAAGTAGCTCGCCGAGTAGGCAAACTTGAGCTCACGAGTAGCTCGCCGAGTAACATCTCATCGGGGAGCTCGCCAAGTAGCTCACTTGGGAGCTTACCGAGCAGCTCACCAAGTAGCTTACCTGGGAGCTCACCGATCAACTCGACCTCAGCTCACCCGGGAGGTCGTCGGGTAACTCGACTGGGAGCTCGCCTTGCCAACTCACCTTGAGCTCGTCTGGTAGCTCACATGTAAGATCACCTAAGAGATTACCGACAAGCTCACCTTAAAGTTTGTCGAGCTGCTCGACCTAGAGCAGCTTGTCGGGGAGCTCACCGAATAGCTTGCTTGGGAGGTCACCGAGAAGCTCACCTTTGAGCTCGCCTGGGAGCTCGCGTAGCAGCTCCACTAGGAGCTCTTTTGGGAGCTTGCCATACTCGCCAAGTAGCTCACATGGGAGCTCGCCAAGCTGCTTGACTTGAGCTCGCACAGGAGCTCATCGAGCAGCTCACCTGGAAACTCGCCTTGCCAACTCGACTTGAGCTCGCTAAGGAGCTCACCTTGCCAACTCACCTTAAGCTCGTTTTGTAGCTCGCCTCTAAGCTCACCTCAGAGTATGTCGAGCAGCTTGCCTAACTACTCGCTGAGTAGCTCGCCTAGCTGCTCGCCGAGCAGCTTGCCTAGGAGCTCGCCTGACAGTTCACCCTATTACAGCTTACCACGGAGCTTGCCTTGGTGCTCGCTGTACAGCTCACCAAACAACTTTCCTGGGATCTCACTGAGCAGCTCACATGGGAGCTCGCGGTTCAGCTCACGCGGGAGATTACGGAGCAGCTCGGCTGAGAGCTCACTAAGTAGCTCGCCAAACAGCTCCCATGGGAGCTCACCGAGTAGCTCACCTTGGAGCTCACCTAGGAGCCCGGCATGGAGCTCGGCAAGCAGCTCGCCAAGGAGCTCGCTGGGTAGCTCGACTTGAGCTTGCCCGGAAACTCACCTGGGAGCTTGCCGACAGCTCGCCTTGCTAGCTCACCGAGCAGCTCGACTTGAGCTCACCCGAAAACTTTCGTGGGAGCTCACCTATCAGCTCATCGAATAACTCACCTCGCCAACTCATCTGACAACTCACCTCAAAGATTGTTGACAAGCTCGCCCTAGAGCAGCTTGCCGGGGAGCTCGCCGAACAACTTACCTGGGAGCTCGTGGAGCAGCTCACCCGAGAGCTCACCGAGCAGCACGCTTGGGAGCTCGCAGAGCAGCTCGGTTGGGAGCTCACCAGGGAGATCACCAAATAACCCGCCAAGTAGCTCACCTTTGAGCTCACTAAGCAACCTGTAAGGGAGCTCAGATAACAGCTTACCCAGGAGCTCATCGAGTAGCTCGACTTCGGCTCTTCTGGGAGCTCGTCGAGTAGCTCGATTGATAACTTGCCTTACCAACTTACCTTGAGCTCATCTGGTAGCTCACACGTAAGCCCACCTCAGAGATTACCAATAAGCTCACGTTGGAGTTCGTCATTGAGTAGCTCGCATGGGAGCTCTGGGAGCATCTCCGTTGGGAGCTCTTTTGGGAGCTCACCGTACTCGCCAAGTAGCTCACCTGGGAGCTCACCGAGTAGCTCACCTGGGAGCTCCCCAAGTAACTCGACTTGAGCTCACCTGGGAGCTCATCGAGCAGCTCACCTTGCTCACTCGCCTTGAGTTCGCTAAGGAGCTCACCTTGCCAACTCGCCTTGAGCTCATTTGTAAGCTCGCCTCGGAGTTCGTCGAGTAGCTCACCTAGAAACTTGTCATCTAGCTCGCAACGCAACTCACTCGGGAGCTCATGTGACATATCGCTGAGTAGCTCACCCAGGAGCTCGTCGAGCAACTCGCCTAATAGCTTGCCTTGCCAACTCGCATGGCAGCTTTCCTGTAAGCTTTCCTCGAAGATTGCTGACAATCTCACCCTAGAGCAGCTTGCCGGGGAGCTCACCGAGCAGCTTGCCTCAGAGCTCACGGAGCAGCTCGCATGGGAGCTCGGGGAGCAGCTCACTCCGGGAGCTCGCCGAGCAGCTCACCTAAGAGCTCACCGAGCAGCTCGGTTGGGAGCTCACTTGGGAGCTCGCGGAGTAGCTCGACTTGAGCTCGCTTGTGAGCTCGTCGAGTAGCCCATCAGGGAGCTCACCGAACAACTCACCAAGTAGCTCACTTGGGAGCATGCTGAGCAGCTCGATTGTGAGCTCACCGAGTAGCTCACCTTCGAGCTCACCAAGCAGCCTGTAAGGGAGCTTAGCAAACAGCTCACCTAGGAGCACATCGAGCAACTCGACTTCAGCTCGGATGGGAGCTCACCTAACAACTTGCCTTGCCAACTCACCTTGAGCTCGTCTGGTAGCTCACCTCGAAGTTCGTCGAGCAGCTTACCTGGAAGCTCACGTAAAAGCTCACCCGGGAGCTCCCCACCCAGCTCTCTCAAGAGCTCGCCCAGCAGCTTACCTGACAACTCACTTGGGAGATCGTGTGACAGCTCACCCTAGAGCAGCTTACCGGGGAACTCACCTCGGTTCTCACCGAACAAATTTCCTGGGAGCTCGCGGAGCAGCTCGGCTGGTAGCTCGCCGAGTAGCTCACCTGGGAGCTCACAGAGTAGCTCGGTTGGGAGCTCACCTGGGAGCTCGCAGAGCAGCTCGGTTGGGAGCTCGTGGAGCAGCTCGGTTGGGAGCTCGTAGAGCAGCTCGACTTGAGTGCACTTGTCAGCTCGTCGAGGAGCTCGCCGAACAACTCGCCAAGTAGCTCGCTTGGGAGCTCGCTGAGCAGCTCACCTTCGAGCTCGCCAAGCAGCCTACAAGGGAGCTCACCTGGGAGCTTGGCTAATACCTCACCCAGGATCTCATCGAGTAGCTCAACTTCATCTCACCCAGGAGCTTTGCTGAGCGCGCCATGGCTCAGCTCTTGCATTCCAAAATTGGGAACATTGGACATAGGTAGCTGGTCAAAGAGTCAGCCGTCAAGTTTCCATGCGAGCTAAAAAAAAAGAATATTTTTCTCATTCGATTCCTTATCCGTCATGTGAGATCCCTTTGTACTTATAACTACTATGGGTAGAGGTTGTTCGTTGGATGATTTTGCTTGTACCTAATGTTGGCGAGTCGGTCAATGAGCCGTATGGTTATCTTTGTGGCGAGCAACGTTAAAATTCAACATTGTGAATACAACGTTGTGCAAAATCTTGCGAGGTGAGATGTGGGAAACGTGAAAATATCAGTTTGGTTGGGGCTTTGCTGAGTGCGCCATGGCTCAGCTCTTGCATTCCAAAATTGCAAACACTAGACATAGCGAGCTCGTCGCAGAGCTCACCGTCGAGCTAAAAAAAATGAATGTTTTTTTCGTTCGATTCCCTATCCGTCGTGTGAGAGCCCTTTTTACTTATAACTACTATGGGTAGAGGTTGTTCGTTGGATTATTTTTCTTTTACCAAATGTTGGCGAGTCGATCAGTGAGCCGTATGGCTATCTTTGCGGCGAGCAATCGCCGCATTGAGCTACATTAAAATTTAAAGTTTTGAATATAACGTTGTGCAAAATCTTGTGAGGTGACATGTTAGAAATGTGAAAATATCGGTCTGGTTGTGGCTTTGCTGAGTGTGCCATGGCTCAGCTCTTGCATTCCAAAATCGGGAACATTGGACATAGCGAGCTCATCGCAGAGCTCATCGTCGAGTTTCCCTTAGAGCTAAAAAAAATGAATGTTTTTCTCATTCGATTCCTTATCCGTCATGTGAGAGCCCTTTTTACTTATAACTACTATGGGTAGAGTTTGTTTGTCGGATGATTTTGCTTGTACCCAATGCTGGAGAGTCGGTCGATGAGCCATATGGCTATATTTGTGGTGAGCTACGTTAAAATTCAACATTGTGAATACAAATGTTGTGCAAAATCTTGCGAGGTGAGATGTTGGAAACATGAAAATATTGGTTCGGTTTGGGCTTTGTTGAGTGTGCCATGGCTCAGCTCTTGCATTCCAAAACTGCGAACATTGGACATAGCGAGCTCGTTGCAGAGCTCGTCGCAGAGCTCGCCGTCGAGTTGCTCTGCGAGGTAAAAAAAAATGAGTGTTTTTTTAGTTCGATTCCTTATCCGTCGTGTGAGATCCGTTTCAACTTATAACTAATATGGGTAGAGGTTTCTTGTCGAACAATTTTGCTTCTACCCAATGTTGGCGAGTCTTTCATTGAGCCGTATGGCTATCTTTGCGGCGAGCTACATTAAAATTCAAAGTTTTGAATATAACGTTGTGCAAAATCTTGCGAGGTGAGATTTTGGAAACATGAAAATATCTGTTTGTTTGGGGGTTTGCTGAGCGCGCCATGGCTCAGCTCTTGCATTCCAAAACTGGGAACATTGGACATAGCGAGCTCATCGCAGAGCTCGTCGTCGAGTTGCCCTCAGAGCTTAAAAAAAGAATGTTTTTCTCGTTTGATTCCTTATCCGTCGTGTGAGAGCCCTTTTTACTTAGAACTACTATGGGTAGAGGTTTTTCGTTGGATGATTTTGGTTGTACCCAATGCTGGCGAGTCGGTCGATGAGCCGTATGGCTATATTTGCGGCGAGCTACGTTAAAATTCAACATTGTGAATACAACGTTGTGAAAAATATTACGAGGTGAGATGTTAGAAATGTGAAAATATTGGTTCAGTTGGGGCTTTGCTGAGCGCTCGATGGCTCAGCTCTTGCATTCCAAAACTGCGAACATTGGACATAGCGAGATCATCGAAGAGCTCGTCGTCGAGCTGCTCTGCGAGCTAAAAAAAAATGAATGTTTTTTTCGTTTGATTCCTTATCCATCGTGTGAGAGCCCTTTTTACTTATAACTACTATGGGTAGAGATTGTTCATTGGATGATTTTGCTTGTAGCCAATGTTGGCGAGTCGATCAATGAGCCGTATGGCTATCTTTACGGCAAGCAGTGGCCGCGGCGAGATACGTTAAAATTCAACATTGTGAATATAACTTTGTGCAAAATATTGTGAGGTTAGATGTTGGAAACGTTAAAATATCATTTCGGTTGGGGCTTTACTGAGCATGCCATGGCTCAGCTCTTACATTCCAAAATCGCGAACATTGGATATAACGACCACGTCGCAGAGCTCGCCGTCGAGCTACCCTGCGAGCTAAAAAAAAATGAAAGTTTTTCTCGTTCGATTCCTTATCCGTCGTGTGAGAGCCCTTTTTACTTATAACTACTATGGGTAGAGGTTGTTCGTCCTATGATTTTTCTTGTACCCAATGTTGGTGAGTCGGTCGGTGAGCCGTATGGCTATCTTTTTCCGTGAGAAATATGCGCTGCGAGCTACATTAAGATTCAACATTTTGAATATAACGTTGTGAAAAATATTGTGAGGTGAGATGTTAAAAACATGAAAATATCGGTTCGGTTGGGGCTTTTACTAAGCGTGCCATGGCTCAACTCTTGCATTCCAAAATCACGAGCATTGGACATAGCGAGCTCGCCATAACGCTGGCCGTCGAGCTGACTTGCAAGCTAAAAAAAATGAATGTTTTTCTCGTTCGATTCCTTATCCGTCGTGTGAGAGCCCTTTTTACCTATAACCACTATGGGTAGAGGTTGTTCATCAGATGATTTTTCTTGTACCCCATGTTGGCGAGTCGTTCGGTGAGCCGTATGGCTATGTTTGCGGCGAGCTAATCTATGTTGGCGAAATAACTTTGTGTAAAATATTGCGCGGTGAGATGTTGGAAATGTGAAAATATCGTTTCGATTGGGGCTGTACTGACTGCGCCATGGCTTACCTCTTCCTTTCCAAATTCACCAACATTGGACACAGCGATTCGGTCTGTGAGCCGTATGGCTATCTATGCGGTGAGAAATCATCGCGGAGATCTAAATTAGAATTCAACATTTTGAATATAATGTTGCGTAAAATCTTACGAGGTGAGAGGCTAGAAACATTAAAATAAGGATTTGGTTTTAGCGTTAGTGAGCGCACCATGGGTCAACACTTGCATTCAAAAATCACCCACATTGGGACATACCGAGCACGTGGTCTGGCTAGTTTACGAACTAGAAAGACAAATGTTTTTCTCGTTCGGATCCTTATCCGTCGCTTGACATGCCTATTTACTTATAACTACTATGGGTGGACGTTGCTCTTATGATGTTTTTTACTTGTACCTTATGTTGGCGAGTCCAATAGTGAGGTGAATGGGAATATTTACATCGAGCAATGTCCTTTGCGAGGTACATGAAAACTGAATGTTTTAAATATAATCTTGTGCAAAAATCTTGTGGAGCGACACGAAAATATTATTTTTGATTGGAGGTTTTTTGAGCGCGTCATGGCTCAACCTATGCAATCCGCGATCGTGAACATTTGACAAAATGAGATCGTCGTCAAGCGTGCCGGCAAGCTAATGTAGTTGCTACAAAAAAATGAATGTTTTTGTCATCTGTATCCTTATCTGTCATGCGACAGGTCCTTTTACTTAGAACTACTATGGATAGAGGTTGGTCATTTGATGTTTTTGCCACTACGCTATGTTTTGGACTCTCGGAAAAGCTTTCTCAGCTCGCATTTGTTCTTATCGTCTGCCAAGAGTGGATTGAGTTAAATTGGCATGGTCTTTCGGGTCAGTCTGAGCTTTGGCCTCGGGCCATTGTTAGGGCTGTCAAAATTTCCGTCTAATCCACATCCACCTAGTAACGGACGTGACATGTATTATGCAAATATCCCACCGTTCTTGGATTTTTCTTCGGAACACATGGGTTTTTCCTCTCATTAGCACACCTAATTTATTTGGTGTTGTCGGTTGTGCTTGTGTTGATTCCTTGATGGTATATATGGTTCGATGACAGTGCAGGCAGCCCTCTATTGGCCAAGTTGTCAACGGATGGGTTTTCCTCCTCTAATAGAGTGACAACCGATTCATAGGTGAATGGGAGAATTCTATCCCATCTTGTCTATCTGTGTCATTGCCAAAGATTATGCAGGCTATGAGTGCATGTTATAAAAAAATTTCCATTGGTATTCCCCTTGGATCTTCTTGTTCGTTGCGTTGAATTCTCTTTTGAGCTCATGTGATTGCAATGGGAAGGCAACGTTGATTTCCGTATGGATCTCTTTATTGTGCTCACTTAGTTCTGTTGGCTCTCGATCGGAAGCGTCATGTTCTTCACGGATGTAACCATTTGTGGATGGCCCAAATGATTGTAGGCAGTAGAGCAGAATATTTTAGATTCTAATCAGATCCGCTTTGCCTAGGGTCATCTGTCCTGGTTATGGAAGTGATTTGCAGGATGTTTCTAGAGAGTAGGGGCAGCGACAGCGCTCGGTAATTTACACGTTTCATTGTGATCCTGCTTCTCTCCTCAAAGCATCTTACACTTTACGGATGTAACCTTCAGTGGGATGGACCCATATGCATGTAGGATGTAGAGTGGAACGTTTCAGATTCTGATCGGATCCACTTCACCTAGGGTCCTCCATTGGTGTTATGGAAATGATTTGCAACACATTGCTAGAGGCCCCCTGTATATAGCTCGATTCTTTGTGTTCTCTCTTCAAAGCATGTTTCACTTTATGGATATAACCTTTGGTGGTTGACCCATATCTGAGTGGGTGCCGACGAGTGAGTTTTTAGGCCGCAG